>BSBM01001508.1:90000-652500 GCA_027924585.1 Larix kaempferi
AGATTTATAACAAAATAGCCTTCCTCATAAATTGACAATTTACATATAAAACCGGTGGACCAACACAAACATGTGCATTATGTTTTAGAGAAAAAATAACATACGAGTCTTAAAATAATGACATTTTGGGGTAGGTATACATCTTTTCCATCAATAAAAGTTATATATTCCAGAAGGTGATTCGTTTTTCTGCATTTCATCTTTTTACATGTAATTCGAAAAAGTTTTGTAGGTACCTCTAATAATTCATTTAAAGATAATATTTCTGTTTTTCCTCCACCAACCCATCATACTCCTAGTTATTATTACTCTCATGAGACATAGAGGAATCTCTAGTTTTGTTTAGTTCCTCTTCAAGCTATATAATTAATGCCTTATAATACTCATATAAACATTAATGATTATAGTATTTGAGAAGTTTGATACAATTAATGTGTTCTTAATCTAACTTATTTTTACGTGAAATCAACGTCACTATTAATACCATGTTTACCTTTCATCCTCGAACTATAAACATTAGGGATGTAATTATTTTCTCATAAATAATTTGTTTTCTAACAATATATTCTAATTCATGTAATTATTTAGTAAAAAGCTATATCCTACAATTTCCTTCTTTATATTATTTCATACTTATTTACAAGTTAAAGCATAGTCATAAAGTTAAGTCAAGGATTTATGTTCATCTAAATAATTCTTGTTTTAAATATGGTGCTTTTGCTTTATTATACAAGTCGCTAATGCAAAGTTCTTGAATACATTATGCTTAACTATTCCTATATAAGAGAAAGGATTAATTTTTTACAACTGTAGACTTCACAAACCTGTACATATTTAAGCAATTCTCTAAACGACTTCTCTATCGAGAAGTTTAGGTGCAATCTATATATTATTTTTGTTCAGATTAAAATTATAATAGATAGTTCAGTTATGATTATCCAGAAGTTTAGGTGCAATCTATATATTATTTTTATTTAGATTAAAATTATAATAGATAGTTCAGTTAAGATTATCCAAAAGTTTAGGTGCAATCTATATATTATTTTTATTTAGATTAAAATTATTTAGATTAAAATTATAGTTGAGTTACGATAATTGCATTAAGTAATCTGCTTCCACACCAGAAATATATCATCTTCTTATTCCTAAACTTCATAGCTTAGTAAAAGATATAGTGAATCTATCTTTGTGAGAATATGATTATTTAAAATTATAACCATTTGGAGCATCAAATTCATACGTTGTACAAATTAAGTTGAGGGCATAAAGGTTATGAGATAATCTATATATCTTATCAATAGATTTGTTGATAAAACTTGAAAGGCGATAAATTATTCTAAGAGTATAATATTTATCTGAATTTTGAGAATGAGGGCTATTGAGAACTTGATTGAAACTTTCCACTCAATTATCTAACTTTATATCAACGTATCAGTTAGGAATAAAGTTACTTAATTTTTTTTTTTGAAATCAACTTGGTTTAAAATCTAAATTCACATCTATGTATAAATAAAATCTTTTTCGTTTAACATATAACTAGTTAACTTAGCTGAGCTTATCATGCCAAATTTAATCAATGAACTTGATTTAAAAAAGATTTTAGTTAGTCTTCAATCCATTGATTAACATCTTAAACTAACTCGGGATTATGTTCTCTACAACATAATTGTGAACTATGTTTCGCATTCTTACAATATTAATATAGCTCCCTATCTCACATTACAAGTGTAATTTAGTTCGACTTGTTAATTACAAATTATGATTCCCATGCACTTTGTATTTTATAAAATAAGAATCGGTTGGGGACTTGATTGTTATTTGGTGAGCGTGGCTCTCCATCACAATATCAAGACACATTGGAGGAGAACGAGATTGCCACGACTACTAATTTATAAAATCAACAATAATTAATACAATGAAAGTTTAATACAATGAACATGTACTTCACTAGAAGAGCTCACCACTAGTCAGAAGCAGCAGTTGGTGGTTAAAGCTACCGACTTCCAGCTCATCGTAGGGGAGTTATACAAGATGGGTGCCGACGAGATATTACGACGGTGTGTCTTGCCACATGAGAAAGTGCAGATATTGGCAGAAGCACATGGAGGAGTGGCTAGAGGACACTACGGTGGTCGGGTGACTGGGAGAAAGGTGCTTCGGGCGGGACCCTGGTGTCCCACACTCCATAATGATGTGAACAACTATGCGCGGTCCTACGGCGTTTGTCAGAGAACTGGGAAGCCATCCAGGAGGGACGAGATGTCATTGATGCCTCAATTAACACTATAGCCATTTGACAAATGGGCAGTGGATTTTGTGGGACCCATCAATCCACCGGGTAAGCGCACTAGTGCTAGATATATCATCACGGCGACAGATTACTTGACAAGATGGGCGGAAGCTGCACCAGTCGTTGATTGTTCCACAGCCACGGCTAGGCGGTTTTTGTTTGACAATATTATCACTCGCTTCGGCTGCCCCAAGATATTGCTTAGCGATCAAGGTAGCCACTTTCTCAATCATACCATTGGTGCACTGACGGAGGAGCTGTAGATTCAGCATAAGAAGAGTACGCCATATCATCCGCAGGAAAATGGCATGGTGAAAGATTTCAACAAGATATTGGAACATTTGCTGACAAAGGTGTGCAATGCGAACCATGACGATTGGGATCTCAAAATCCCAGCAGTATTGTGGACCTATCGCACCACCTATAAAAGGTTGATGGCTCAGACACCATTTAAGCTGGTGCATGGACAAGAAGCAATCATGCCCATGGAGTACATTGTTCCATGTTTGTGCGTAGTAGTAGTGACAGGAATGGATTCTGCGGCAGCATTGGAGGAACGTCGAGCGCAGTTAGTGCAGCTAGAGGAAGATCGCTTTATCCCCGATTTCCATTAGGTTGTAGAGAAGGATCGCCAGAAGGCTTGGCATGATTGCCACATCAAGAAAAAATAGTTTCAACAGGGCGACTTGGTACTGTTGTATGAAAACAAGTTTATGAAACATCCAGGAAAATTGCAGATGCATTGGCTTGGTCCGTATCGCATCAGTAGCATAAGTTCAGGAGGAGCGGTACAGTTGTAGCAGTTGGATGGAGCGATGCCCCCTAAGTTGATTAATGGTAGCTGGTTGAATCCCTATCGGCTGAGCTTGGAATAGCATGATGCTTGAGTCACATTGGGAAAAAAAAACAAAAAACTGTAGTTTGATTGGTGGCAGAGTGGCGCACCAACAGGAACGGAATGGAAAAGCAGGGAGGCTTGTGCCGCAAGTTAGGAGCGGTCCTCGACAAGTGGCAGGGTTGTGATCGGGTCAAATCAACAATAAATGCCAAAAGTTAAAACAATTAATTAATGGTGCTTGTTCAAATGATGGGCATTAATGGCGGATCCAGCCGATCGATTGACAGGATCGAAGACGGATTTGCGTCATTAATATAGGATTTCGGTTGAGTTAATGCAGGATTTAGTGATGATTACAGAGGCTTCGGCTGGATGCTATAAAAATGGGTAGAAGCTGGTCAGAAGGCACCGAGAATTCAGTTGTTCAGTGCGTGTGTAGAGCTGAAGAGTATTGTTCTAGCTTGGTGAGTGCAGTTGTGCATTGGGAAAGGTTCAGTTGAACTTCCAGAGTGCTGTTAGGACGGAGAAGCTATCGGTTGAGATTGTTGGATAAGGTATGCCACGAGAGCTAGAAACGGTTGAGATTAGCAGTGAGGTTTAGTCTCCCTTCACTGGAATTGCCATTGAGGAAGAAGTTGCGTCTGTGGGAGGTGTCAATCTTAAGGCAGAATTCGAAAATATGCCGGTGGGGACATCAGTAATAGCCAAGAAGCGTCGAGGGGGTTAGCATTCTGAGTCACCACAGAGCAAGAGGAAACTTAGATCATCCGCTGCGGTGGTAGGAGAAGCTCAGGTGCAGGTAGGGCAGTCCAGTCGCCACATTGACTAGTCTACCCGAGGGGAGGGACTGTCGGCTGTTGACATCCCTAGGTATATCCCTCCTAGTGGGATGGATGCAACCCCGCGCAAGCTGAACACGAAGCAGAAGTATGGCGTGAAGATGCCAACACTTCCTATTGGAATGGAGTGCTCTATTGATTTTGTGTCGGCATTGATGCACCTACGATATGATGATCATGATATGGTGGCCCACCCAGAAATTGCATCGGCCCCATATGTGCCCGGGTCACAACTTACCGTGATGCCAATTGTACAGGACTAGGCACATGGATTGGAATAGGCCAACTTGTTAGGGCTCATTAACATGCCGCATTTTGGGCAGCTGGCGGAAGTTAATGCATGTGTGAAGTAGTTGCTTGCGTGCTTCCATGGTGGTTCCTTGTGGCTAGATAGAGAAATTCTGGTCACTATTGATTTGATTTTGTACATTAACGGACTGCCTAAAGATGGAGTCGATCCGTCACAGTGCTTCCAAGGGAAGGCTATCGACAAAAAGTGGGCGGGTCAGCTGGTGAAGAACTATAGCTTGGAAAAGGATGGCCGCGGGTATCGCATCGGTAGTATCAATGATAAGGCGGTACTCACCGGCACCAAGATTTTATCCTACAAGGTGGTCAGGGGTGGTCATCCTAACCAGTGCAACTCATGGATTGTTGCATGTGCAGTACAATGCACGGAGGGCGTCCAAATGAACTGGTCGAGGTTTCTATTGAATCAATTGGCGGAGGATGCTATGACAATTCAAGTTGGTAAGGGCTTGTTTACATATAGTTGGCTGCTGCTCTTGATTGCATTTGTAGCTTGGAAGGAGCCCGATGTGTATCAGGGCATGAACGTTGCAGTTGCAAAAGAGCGGTGGGGTGCGCGCTATCAGAACTTATGGTATGTATGGGAGCCAGAGTGACTCCAGGATTTCCAATTGCTATTCTGGCTCTTTTGGAAAATGCTTTTCAATGCCGCGACAAAGGTACCGCAGATATTCAAAGACATTGCGGCAAATTTTAAGCTGATCATGGACTTTGCAGTTCGGTCGCATGCTATTTATGTGCAGGCAAGGTGTGACCCTGGTCAATAGTGGTTGCTGACCCATTACAAGGTAACGAAGGAAGCACTAGATTCCATTGTGAATGATTGGCCACCGGAATGGCGCAAACCTGTGGCGTTGGCCGATATTGAGGCTAGAGAGCCGGTAAAGGGTCCAGCGGATCGCACATCAGCGTAGAACTGGCACAGTCATCATGATTTCGATCAAGAGTCCATCAAAACACCGATGGATGATGACAGTGACTATGCCTTGGAAGAGAACAAAACGAAAGGGAATGAGGACCAAGAGACAATCAGTGGGCTACCCCTACCAGCGAAAGTGCACTTAGGTTGACTCATAAAACAATCGCTGATGCATCCACTCTAGCATCTCAGAAGATGACAAGGGTGATAGATGAAGGATTCCATGTGCTCACCACTCGTATGGACTCTCTGTATGACATGGTTTTGCGAAGAGAATCAGATGATATAGTGGCACCACAAGTTAGCACAATCAGCATCGAGCCGTGGGTCTGGAATGTGGAGATTCCCCCGATTGCGATTGTGACTCAAGATGAGGCTATGAAATCCTTGATGCAGTAGTTACAGAAGGTGTCCATTAATGTTAACGCATTTCCAGGGGAAGAATTGACCACTATGCAGGAAGCTACAAGCCGGGAGGTGATAGACTGACTATGGGAGATTAGTGGCATGTGCGTACGATTGTAGGAGAGTGAGGCTGACGTGAAGCACACCATTGAAGAATTGAACGGCAGGGATGCTTCAGCACGACAACTTGTGGATGAGCTCGAGGAAGATATCAAGAAGGAACGAGATGAGAAGGCTTGCGAGATCGAAGAATTGAAGAAAGAGCAGGACTGCCTCATCGTCAAGAAGGCCAGTATGTGGGATGTCAGTGTATGAGTCGACCGGGCCATCACGAAAGATTATTAGCATGTGCTAGATCCCACTGATGAGGTGGATGTGCTCCAATGGGTGCAGTGACTGGGGGATTCCATTGTCCAGTTGAGGCAAGAGAATCAAGAGTTGAAAGCTCAGGTGAATCCTGGTATGCCTCAAGTTGAAGTCAACGATAGAAAAAGGGTGATTGAGGAAGTCACAACTCAGATGGAAGAGCTGGAAAAGGCCGCGACGAATCCCACAGCCAATACCGTACAGTTCTGGAGCCAAATTGTCCAGGACGAGCAGGTTGACCAGTTGATCAAGTATCAGCAGGACGTAGAAGGAGAGTTGGCGATACTCAAGGAATCCATGCGCACAATGCCACCCATGGAATAGGTTGCCAAGTCTCAGGGCTTAAAGGAATTGCAACAATGAATTACCAAGGCTGATGAGCGACAAAAGAAGCATGCTGCGCAGCTAGAGTAGTTCCAGGATGTTGGGGGACAGTTCATGACCAAGGCTAGTGAAGCGCTTCAAGCAGTATAGAAGGGTCGTCAACAGGTGATGGAAAAGCTCACTACGCATCCATTTGCAGAAGATGTGCTCTACAATCAGGTGGTGGCTATATAAGCCAAGGAAATGGTGACGACAGTCGTGCAGTAGTACGAGCATTTCAAAGTGAAGACCACAGAATACACCACATCTAGTTGATGTGGCTCGAGGGTGAGCCACAAGATTGTGTTGGGGGCCTGTTGGAAGGCAGTTTGGTAAGGAATAATCACAGCATCGCCGATGCTACGACACGTCAGAAGAGGTCGCGAAAGGCAAAAGGATAGACTATTCTATGTATTTTTGAGTCGATTGTACCTCATAATGCGGGTTTTTGGGTCATTGGACCATATGAGATGTAATTTTGAGTTAATTACTAGGAGGGTTTTTGGGCCATTTGGAACATGTCAATTAGATTTGGGGTCATTTGTCCAAGATTCAGTTAGGAAGATGTTAGTAAGTGGACAAGCATTGTAATGGAAGAAGTCTATTTATAGTCAAAGAGTCATATGTGTTGCATACTTTTTGATCTGATCTGGCATGTTTTTTGGATGTTGTTTATGCGCATCCTTGAGTTTGTATGTGAGATAAAGAGATATTGCCGAGATATGGTTTTGCGGAGATGTTGTATATGACATGACGGAACCGTTTGGTGATATTCCATGTGCACCTTTTATGTTAATGCATGTTGCGATGATTTCTTGCTGCAGTTAATATTTTAATGTTATGCTTGTCGCGATGAATGTTTCTGTTGAATGATGCTATGAATATGAATTATGTTAATCTTGAATGCATAGATCTATTTTGAATGCTGCGATAAGTTATGTAATTGTTGCTGCAATCATCCTCCTTCATTTGGTGGAAACATGGTTCCATCCACTCTCCCTTGATCACCTCGGGTGAGACCTCATCTGCTCTGCAGGTGTTTTTGGACAAGGTAAAACCTATCTGGGCCGGTGCTCAGGGAGATCGCTGTGGGTTGGTATCGACATCGATGTGAAACCTTGTCGACTGGGTTTGACTCAATAGTTCCATGTCTCTATTCTAAAATTTGGGAAGCCATCTTTGTCCCCTACACTTTGGGGTTTTGAACCTCGATTTGACTAGTAAAGTTCTCTATTTTTCCCTGATTATAAATGAATGTTGTAGAAGTGTTTTAAGAGTGTCCAAGCATCCATCAACCTCATTTACATGTCTGAATACCTTCCAAACTCATTCAGACTCAATTAGGAACCATTCCAAACTCATTGCGACCCAATTCGGAACCATTTGGATCCATTTGGATGCAGTTGAGTCAATACTAGCCTAAGGGTTGAATTGGACAATTTTCTCCTTGTGCAATCGACAAAAGCACTAAGAATTTTTTTTGAACGTAGCATCAATTTTCTGGAGAGGAGGAAACCAAGATCCAACCTACATATATATACATATATATAATTCTTGATGGAATAATTAGACAAGGTCTAAAGTCGACCTGGATTTACTTCTCCATACAAGGTTAAATGCGAGGAGTATGGGGTTGGCCTCCTATTGGAGTCACTCCTCTAGTTAGTAAATACAACTATTAACATAAAAACCAGAGAAATATTGGTCTTCTTTGAGGTTTTCCTCTCAAATGATAATTAGTTCGAAATTATTTAAACATAAAATGAACGGTCTACGATTATTAAGATCGCCTTCAGTGATTATTATTGCAATTATATTAAGCAAATATCAAACCCTTACTTCAATGTAATCATACCTGCAATAGCTGCGATGTATACAGTGAATCTTCCTTTCATTCATGGAAAGAGAGAATGATCTCTCTTCAAATGCCACCCCAACGTTTGATTCTTTTAGCATCTATTATCTTCAAGCAAATGAATTCAATTATCACGCAACTCCTCTCTCTCTTACGATATTCCAATCTTCAAGTAAGAGAAATCTTCTTTATTATAACTTTCAAAATCCCTTCTTGCTGACCCTTAGTGATATTTTCCCAATAGAGCTAGATTCAATATTTGGTGGTAATGGTAGTAATAATTTAGAATATGCACAATCTATTTTTGGACTGTATTTATAAGTTATGATAGTGTACTTTTTTTATTTCTCAGAAATAACAAAATGAATATATATAATAATCATTTTGTTGAGTATATATTATCATTTTATGGAATAATTCACTTTCTTTATATAATATGATTGAATATATATATATATATATACAACCAATAATAATTATTATATATATTTGTTTTACATAATTTTATATGTATATTATAAAACATGTTTTTAATAATAAGACTGTTTTCAATAATAATAATAAAAAAATTATTTATCTATATATAAAGAAAACATAGTTATGTAAATAGCCATAAAGATAATTTCTACATAATCTCTATACAAAGTTATCTTTCTTACACCTTATGCTTAAGGTGGTTATAGTATAAAAACATTAGGTTCTTTTAATTTAAGGATATCCATGATAAGCTTGGGCATCTTTGCTAAAATAATAATAATAATAATATATAGGATGATTGAAAAGTTAAATTTTAGACCATTTAGTTATACTTAGCTTTAGGTCATAAGATCTTATTATTAGCATGCAGTGAGTACTATTGTCCTCACCCTTAGAGACTAAATGTTAACCAGTGAACATCATAGTTCACTTTTCTTCCAGTGCCCGAGGCACTAAAATGACATTGGTTATTAGTAATTAGATCCTCATGGCTTCCGAGTCATTTAACCTCCCCCCCTAGTGTATTTGTGCCCTTTTCATTTAGTCGCATCAAGCACTTCAATCTCCTAAGTCTATAACTCAAATTACAACTTATAAAATTGCAATAATACTCACAATGCTTTACTAGAGAGGCCATAATATGCTATGAATATTATATGTATGCTATATCCGAGTCCGGATATACTCAGTGATTATTCAAGTGAATAATCCTCCAATGGAAAATAAATCCATTTGATAAAATAATAATATATAATTGATATTGGATGATTAATAATTACAATGAGGCTCGCTTTTATAGGCTTGAGCGTGTATAATGAAGGGTTACACCCTTTCACTTAATAACTAATAACTTAATTAACATACATATAATATTCATAGCATTGCCACTATCTTAGAAAGGCTTTGTTCGCAAAGCCTTATAATTTTGTTGCATTGTTCTTTGCAATGCCATGGCTGATGAAACATGTCGATACGAACTGCTAAGTGTAGAGCATAACTTCCGATACATCGACGGATCAATCCATCCCAAATTGATTTGTTGTAGACTGATGGGATTTCCTACTGATGTATCATCAGGAGATTTGATCACATTAGTGCCATTATTTTTCGACATTTCCCACTTTTTCAAATATCGGTTTTTATGGTTGGGGTGTTGATAAGGAACTTTCACGATGTCATTTTCGTTTACGAATGCCGCCTTTAGATCATTGATCTGAGTTGGAAGTTTTATTTTCGTCTCTTGAGGATTTAAGTTTTTGTTCTGTATCTTTTCCAACTTGTTTTCTAACTGCCTATTATCATTTTGAAACTTCTTAATCAATTCGACTTGCGATTTTCTGTCATCTTCAGATGTCTTAAGTTGTTCCTTAAGATCTTCATTATGAATTCTGATACAACTATTTTCTTCCTGCTTGTCTAGAAGTTTCCCTTCAATGTCGTCCATAGATTGTTCTATCTTCTGGCTATTTTGTACCTTCTTAATTTTTGTGACTAGTATCTTGTTATGATTTCTTAGTCTAAAAATTTCTTCAACATTGTTAGATAATGCTTTATTACTCTTCGCGATCTCTGACTTATGTGTCTTTTTAGAGTCGTCATTTTGTTGTTGAAGAACTTTTATCTGTTGTCGACATTGGCTGACCTCTGATTCTTGACTTTCTAATTTATGTCGTAACTGCATTAGTTCTTCATCTTTGTCACTAATGATTTTGTTCAAGCGTATTATTTCTGCTTCATAATTATTTATTTCCTTCTTTATATCTTGATTTTTCAATCTTTGATTGAAATCACTTTCATCTTTTAATTCCTTGATTTGCACACATAATTTTTCTATGTGATTTTTCTGGCTGGACATTGTGTGTTCATTGAACCATTCTTGTATCTTATGTAGTTCAATCTTTATTTCTGATTGTCTATTGATGTCTCGTAATTCTTCATTGTCTTTTTGATAGCGTTTTAACTTGGCTTCTAATTTTTCTCGCAAATCGGCTGCCGTGGTTTCTGATTTCTTTGATGGTGGGATGATATTCTTTGATTCTTCAGTGATAGATCATCTTGACTTTGACAATAGATAGTCTCAAATTCTTTTGATTCCCTTGACTTTGACTTTGACTTTTTTTTTTTTTTTTGAGGAAATGCTGATCTTCTTTATTAGGTTAAATAAAATTCTTTTGATTCCTTTGACTTTCTTTTTCTTTCTTTCTTCCTCATTGCCCTTTTTTTTTTTTTGCTTTTTTTTTCTATCAAAAATATTGATAATAAGTATTATTAAAAATTAATAATAATATTATACAATATTATATAGTTTTTTTTTTGTGGAAATTTTTGGAAATGTAATAACAATTATTATTGTATTTTTTTTTCCAAAATATTAGCCTTTTTATTTTAAATAATTGTAATAATATGTATTATTACATAAACAATAATAATAATATTATTTTGTTTTGAAATTGGGATTATTAGGAATATAATAATAGATAATCTTATTATTATATATTTTGTTTTGTAGGGCACATGGAGCGGGATGGCGGCTTGGAGGAGCAACCGAAGTGGGGAGGGAGGCGCAGAGAGAGGAGGGTATGGACGTGGAGTGGGAAGGGAGCCGTAGAAAGGGCGAGCGGGGAGACGAATGGATTAGCAGCGAGTGCAAGCAGCACAGGGGTGGGGTTGCGATGGATATGGTGGATGGGGAGGATGCGATGGAAGGTAGGAGTTGCGGTGGAGTGCAGAGAGGGAGGCGCAGGTGGGGTGAGGGCGCAGAAGGGCGGAGAGGGATGGATGGGAGCGAAAACGCGTGGGGGTGGTGTGGGGCAGCAGGTGGAAGTGCTGCATGGGAGGGAGGTGATGGAACGCAGTGGTGGAGGGCGCGGAGATGGAGATGGTCGTAGGGAGTAGCGGTGAGGGGGAGAGGCAGTACGGGGGGTGGCAGCTGTTGGAGTGTGGAGCTGCGGAGGTAAGGGTCGGTTGCGGGCGTGAAGAGCTAAAGGGGATGGAGAGGGGAGCGTGCAGCTGACGGGGGCGATGCTATGCGGTGGAGGAACCAGTCAATCAGGCTTGAGCAGCATGAGCTTGCTGGGCGTAGGAGTATGGAGAAGGGAGTTGAGGGAAAATGGATTCCGCAGTGGGTGAATGTGGATAGGAGAGCAGAATTGGCGTGGAGCGGTCCTATGTAGAGATGGGCATGGCTGGAGGAGTGGTGCAGGTTAGAACGAGGAAGCGTGGAGGGCGTGAATGGATGGAGATGGAGGTCAAAAAATCCGATTTAGAGAAACTCTGACCCTTATGGATAAAATCCTGATTTGGAGAAGCTCCAAGATGTATGGCTATAAGCCAGAATCAGCAGGGCCGAGAACGATTGGCTCTGATACCAATGCTATATCCGAGTCCGGATATACTCAGTGATTATTCAAGCGAATAATCCTCCAATGGAAAATAACTCCATTTGATAAAATAATAATATATAATTGATATTGGATGATTAATAATTACAATGAGGCTCGCTTTTATAGGCTTGAGCGTGTATAATGAAGGGTTACACCCTTTCACTTAATAACTAATAACTTAATTAACATACATATAATATTCATAGCATAATATTGAGCTTCTCACCAAGGTCTTGTCCATCGTACCTTTTATTTGTATTTCTGTTTACAAAATAATCAAGGTAGCAGAGGGGACATTACATCGATCATCGATATATAACAGGTTCTTCCTATTAAAGTTTCTAGAAATCTAACCATTCATGCACATACTATGCATGGAAATGCTATGTTTGTATTTAATAATATTCAAGTAATTTGACTAACAATAGATATGACTACAAAATGACATAAGTGCTATTGACTGTTTGAGGGGAATGAGCACATGTGAAAGGATAAACAACCCAATATTTCTACCATCTATATTAGATATCACAATCATAAAACTATTAGCACAAAAGGATAATTGGTTCCAACATTAAGCACAATTGTAGTGCCCATTACGGCAATGGGTCTCTATTTGTATTTTCATGTACATACCAAGTTTTCTCTTCAGTTTTCTGAAAATTTCAATCGTCAATGTCTCTGTTATCTAAATGTTTACATGTATCTGCAATTTAAATAAACATAAACTTAAATCTTCATTACAGCTCTGTTTTTTTTTTCATGAATAATTTGAAAGTAAAAGAAAACACCTTTTATTCAAGCTAGCTCAGTAAAATACCTTAACTTGTAGATTCACAGTGAGGTAAGAAGATTTCTGTAGTGGGTTATGTAGGTTACCTTAGCAACCAAAATGATGTGTCCACCCTGCCGATCAGCTACTATCTTGCTGACCCTAGGAAATCAACATATTTCCTAGCCCCCGAGCCCACAGACCGATAATCCTGACAGCCGCTTTCCATTGAACCTTTCCATGGTAATATCCCATTGAGTTAACCCCCTCCTCAGTCTTTTCTTTTGAGTTTCCCACTTCCTCAAAGCTTAGAGTTAACCCCCTCCTCGGCATTCCTCCTTTTCACAAATCCTCACCGTTCTCCCACAATAATCCCCCTACTACTTTGTTAAATCCCCTCTTTATAGGAATCCACCTCCTTCATAAAGTCAACTTCCTTATCACTCCACTGCCCTAGCTGTCGTGGTTTTTGGGAGTACAAATCATTAATGCATCCCCCTTTTCAAGGTAAAGTGAGGTTTATATATTATTTTAAACCATCCAATTTTTCTCGAGCCATGGAATAATTTATTCAAACAAATCTTTTAATTTATTTGGAATGATTCTGTTCATTAATCAAATGAATAATTTATTTAATTAATTATTCAATCCACTATGATTTTATAATAAAAGGTTTATTTTTATTATTATTATTGATTAAATAATAACAATAACAACAATAGTAATTAATGATAATGGTAATTCAATAAATTGTGAATAGTAATTAAATGTTTATTTGTTTAATCAATAAGTGTCAACATAGTACTTCTATGTATAGATAATGAAATATACTTAACGGTTTATTTAATCATGATCAACAATTATCTAGCACACTCTTCTAGTATCAATATTTAACTATCATACTTCATATTGACGACACCTTTATTTGAGAGTACTTACAAGTAACGACTCTTATCTTAATTGTTCATTACAATGTTTACATACAAGACTAATTAACTTATTTTATAAATTACAACTTGATAATCTTTTACTAATTAAATCACTCATTAAATACTTAATTGAGTAATCTAGGATAACTTATAACATTGTTAGATCTTGGTAAGTATGTGGTAACCAATACTATCACGCATGTGCATAATGTGCATGCGTTGCCAGCGTATGCACAAGACGAACACGTACTATAAACATACGTCATATTCCTATGCATAACAGTTAACTAATAGTAATGATACTTTATGCAAACTGAACAAGTATACATTCATCATAATATTACTAAAACATCGTCGGTTACTTTACCAGTTAACCTTTAAGATTTCATTTCATTATTTTTGTGATTACATTTGCTCAATCAATAAGGTACAAGGAAAGCTACCTACTACTACTAACTCCAGGTCAATGAATACCCAACCCTCAACAGTACTATCATATCCTCACATCCTAACCTATTGCCACATCCTCCCTGTCCTTCCTCTGCTAGTATAAAAGTGGATGTCGGACTCAACGACCTGACCACATAGAACTTGAGAGTGATAGCATCAGCTGAACAATGGACCTATCCTCCCCTAGTAAGCATCTGACTGTCGTCATCACAACTACATGGGGAGCGTTTCTCAGCACGGCCCTCCCACGACCTCGGGTATCATAGGAACATAGGGTGGGAAACACATCCATCCCTCTCAACATACTGGGCCTACGCCCTTATCGACTCATACTCTGCTGCTCTCGAGATTAGCGGTCCATGTCATCGTATCATAAATTTCAGTTGCTAAGGTTTTGTTGCATGGATAGGTTCTTATCAAGTCAAGTATCCGGCTATCCCATAGCCCGTGAGTCCTGTAGGTTATTATTCCGCAAAATACACATTTTATAACAAGCATTTCCATTCGATCACCAATTGATCCATATCATCAACATCATTTTATCTCACGTCACAATTTCATCATAGGTATGTATGGAATATAACAGTTCTATCAATTTCATCATAGGATGGCATCCACGTACAACACCATATATTTTACATTTCATCAATGACAACGCTAAAACATATATTTTCCATTCTCTCATTATCTAATCCATATTTTCAGCATCATTTATTTCATCACATAAAATCATTAAATCGATCATAGCATAATTACCACATCATATATATCACATTTCCTCCAGGACGATTATCAAACATACACTGTCATTATGAAATAAAAGAGTCTCATGATAATCATAACTTAATAACTGCATGAATATGGTAACATCATTAACACCGTAGCAACATATCATCATGTCTATCATGCCGAAAATATAGTTCACGCTATCTAGCTGAGTCAAACAGATAATAAGCAATAAAGTGAAAGGTGTCTAACTCATAAACATGCCTAGTCAAAATATGGGGCGTTACATACACCCACCCTTCAGGAAAATTCGTCCCGAAGTTATGGTCATAATAATGCAGGGAAAATCTTGATGCCTAACTTCTTCATTCTTGCAAGTAGCAGGTGTTGGCCATAATTGTCCTACTTGGTTTTGTCTTGAAAGAATATGCTGATATTATCCTATGGATTTGCTTCTTTTATCCCCTGATGTGTATTCTAATAATTTAGAGAAACATTTAGATTAATCTTTCTATTGAATCTCTAAAATCCGTAAGGTTATAATCAAGTGCCATCCACCTCAGTATCCTACTTCTTACCGTTTAGCAACATCCTTCAAGTTATATCATCCAGAGAGGTTAGCTCCTCACCAATAGCTTATATTGACCCAACTTAGCATGAAATAATCAACGATTTTTTTTTTGTTTTAAAAAAAAAATGGAGAGCAGAGAGTTCATAATCTTTAATTATTCAACAAGCGGCTACAAGGATCTTTAAGATTTGCACACCTCTCCTAGGAGATGAAGATCCCTTTTACTTGATCCTAAGGTCAAACATTCTTATTACCTTAGTGTTAATAAGCAATCTGCATCCTCAATAACCATAAGTATTGTAACAAATATTAAATTAGGGGGAGTATCATTTATGAGAATGTTCTTAGTAACTACATCTTACCAAAATGCTTAAGTTCACTGATAGTATTTGTTAGGGGTTTAAACAATGTAACTTTATTGATTGGGGTGCACATCGGTTCCTATTTTGCCTCCATTATTACCCCATTTACTTGTATTACTAGTTCACTTAACATGGTTGAGGGTTCGACGCACATTCATTCACGGTAACTTCATTAGTCCCTCCATAATTTACCTACTTTTATAATTTACTGCTCGTTCATTTTGTAATTATTAAATCCTAGCTGTTTCTCAATAATAAATCCCCCATCATGACAATTTAACCTAAGCAAGTCTAGTGGCATATAACCCTCACCTCTTTCTCGCACATATGTAGTTACTTCAATCTCTTTCCACTTACTACCTTGAAACATGATTAATTGCACACTACACATAGAAATTTCACGATGTTGATTTTAATACATAGATATCTCCCATATCTTAATACTAATTAAATTATCCAATAGGGGAATCCATTCACACATACCTTAAATATTGACCTGCCACCTCTATTTGGGGTGCCTCATACAACTACACATTATCACTAGACATGAGATACACATATAATCTCACTCCATTTCTTGCCAGTTTTGTAAAGATACCCACTCTCATTAATAATTAATTTCATCATTTCTCATGATTGGAAATGCACTGTTTCCCCTAAAACATAGTTTTATTACAATTTCCAAGTACTTGATTTATAACTGTTGTTAGGCTATTGGTCAAATGTTACTGAATTTCAATTATCTCCCATTTTGTTAGCTTCCTACCATGTCCTTACTCCATTTAATACCTTATTAGATTTGGTTAATACATCTCTTGTTTCTATCGATGATCCTCCCCTTATATATAAATGTATAGCTTGTAGATCCTGTACATAATGGGAAGCAACACAATTGTCCTAGTCACTGATAGTGGTAACCATCATCCCTTAATATTTGAACACAAATGTATATTTATTCAACAATTCAACGCATTATTAAACATAAGTGGACTCCACTATCATATTTTACTAATAGTACTAGAAAACTTCTTCATTCCTTACAATCTTTAAGGTATATCACTTTGCTAATTCACTTACCTGTAATAAACAGTAACAAAAGTATCATAACATCATTAAATTAGGAGAACTGTTATTGCTTAAAAGGTTTTCGTGGCTATTTCTTATCAAATACAATTGTTATCGTGTTTATTTATTATTCTCATTTTCAAACCAATATCATTTGTCGGGAAACCATTACTTCTTCAATTCCTTAAGAACCTTGTAGCTAGTTTTGTTCCCACCCCTACCATTGTAAAGGTAATTACTAGTATTTATCTTAGTAAGCCATTGTATTTGTACATCACCACTCTTCCTACTCGCACCAGCAACCTTTATGTACTTTGTAAGACCTTAGTCTAACACTACAAGTTGAACAAATACATCATTACTTAATATGTTCATTCATACTAGAACTTCATAACAACCGCTTTAATTGAGTTAAGGACTATGTTGAGATTCTTATGACTCTCTTATTATTACACGAGATCATCACTATATTAGGTAGGATTAATCCAAAAATTTTCTAAAAACCCTGTTGCACTGTTACACCAATATTTAACTCAATTAGTCTAAGCCATGTTCCCCCTTAATAAGATAGTCTTTTAATAAGCTTTATATGCAATCTCCTGGTTTACGTGCGTGGTGTTTCCATAAGGTGATTCCAAAAGGATACCTATCCTTATATCCAACGATTTAGTCCCATCCATTATCTTATCTAAATAATATGTAATGTATTTTCCAAGTCTCTCTCTATCTCTGAGCTTCATAACATTTCATATCTTATCCTTTCTCAACTGAAATACTTGCATATTATTACCTTTATTATATTTTTAAGTGAAAATTCTATTTGTAAACCTAATTATGAGGTGTTCATGAGTTTTCACTTTAATTTGTACCTTGTACCAAGTTATCTATATACGCACACATTGACGTTTGTATAATTTGCTGTGGGGACCTAGGAACTCACAATTTAAACACCATTCCATGTTTATTTTACCATATTCTCTTATTCCTCATAAGCAAAGTTTGAGATGTGGTCGACCTAACAAATGACAGCTTCACATAACCACTAAACATGTCAATTACTTAACTTGTACAACCATTCAATAAAACTAAATGATGTTACTTAGCATTGCAACTAATGCATCCTACAAATTTCATTAATAGAGTTAAAACACCCATTTTCCCTTCTTAGTTGATATATAAAAATTTTCATTCTTAGTAGTATTTAGAGAAGAAATATAAGAAAATAACGGAATTCGTTTCTACCGTGTCATTTTACCTCACGAGGAAAACCTAATGCAGTGCTCCTTATAATGCCTATATTCATACTTATACGCAAGGAACAGTTTGTTAGGATCAACGTGTTGAAACCTATGGTCATTTTCATTAATGATTTTGTCATGTAGTGAAATTAGCGTCGTAGCATTCAACTTGCCATGCTCGTTTTAGCGGTTCCTTGCTGTCAGATTAAGTGTCTGTTTCGCCTCTTCGACTGTTTTTTTTTTCACCCTATTTTCTTTCTTCTTTCCTGATCTCGTATTCTTTTCGTTTCTATTTATTCTTGAGCTTATCCTTCTTTCTCTTCTTAGATATTCTTCTTCCCCTTTTTTTTTTTTTTTTTTTTTTCACCCAAACCTATGCTATAACACTATATAAATATATGTATGAAATCTAATTAAATTTAAATAGAATATCACTAGCACTATCTAATTATATACGAAATTTAAATATAAACATATACGAAATTAAATTTAAATAAAATAACACTAGCTTTATATATATATATATATATATTTATAAACTTTTAATTCTTAACAACAATTAAATTAAATTAACTTAAATACATAAAAGTATAAATTAAATTAAATTAAATTAAATAAATAACCAAAATATAAATATAAATCAAATTAGATTAAATTAATGAAATTAAACTAATTAATTAAAAGACATTAAATTACATTAATTAAATTAAATTAAATTGAAAGACATTAAATTAAATTAAATCAAATTAAATCAAATTTGTTTTTGTTTTGAATATCATGTCTTAAGGTTTTCACGTGAACTGGTTGCTGGTATTGTTATGGTAACAAAATAATGTGTGATGGTGATCTTAGCGCTTGGGTGATGCGTGTTTCCCTTCAGGCTTGGCCGATTGCTGCTTTGTACTATCATGAGTCATGAGCACTTGACTCTAATCATGCGAACGTGGGCGAAATGCCAAACAGCTGACCACTATAAAAAAAAATGATGCAGCGACTGGGGAAATTGCAATCGCGATGACGTGGTAAAGTTCGTTTTG
The DNA here is from genome assembly GCA_027924585.1 of Larix kaempferi. Classification (NCBI taxonomy): domain Eukaryota; kingdom Viridiplantae; phylum Streptophyta; class Pinopsida; order Pinales; family Pinaceae; genus Larix; species Larix kaempferi. The sequence continues at coordinate 109,195 of BSBM01001508.1, forward strand.
TTCAGAGGTTCGCAAGGGCTGTAGATGAAGATCGACCGGTCTCTTGCCATTCCGCATGGGCAACATGGACGCATGATAACGGTGGCTGGTGGTTGCGGTAAGAAAACCGCCATCACACGTGTCAAATTTCTACTCATCCGCATACAAGGAAATGGTATGCTAAACCGCTTAAGGGGCAACGCGGAAACCGCTTACGTGGCATCAACTATCCCCTATTTATGGAAGTGAACTAGGTTTTATCTCTATAGCATTGGGTAGGCTGCGTCGGCCCTTTGTGCTTGGCAGCGGGTCGCACGATTGCTCTTGGCCCTCAATACTGAGCTTGGGCTCTCGGCTCTTGGGTGGACGCGTAGTGCTATGAAACTCGACCTGTGGGTTTGTGCGCTTGGGTGTAATGGTGTGTGCGACCCACATACAGGTGAACAAGCTTTTAGAATTGTTGGAATTGCTGCGATTTTGGCCTTTTAGACGTTGTATTCCACTTCTGAGTGCAAATTCAAGCTGAGAACATCCATTTACTGTCAAATTTGGAGCATATTGGCGGTATTTCACTTGTATTTTTTTTTTTATATTCTGTCGAGGTTATGTTTTCCTTTTGCTCTTCTATTTTCTTTTCGCCTTTGGATCTATCCAAGAGTCTGTCGAGATCCAAAAGCTGCAAATTTTGTGGCGGAACGGAGATATCTTGAAGGATTATTGTTGTTTCTTGATAATATCGTTCTTCTGTTGCCCTCGCAGGCTGATTGAACGAAAAATACCAGCTGTAACAGCAAGCCTTATCAGATTCCGTTCACTGAAGCACGAGAGCAGAGTCGAAGGAAGTATTATAATGACCGTCAGGATTATAGTCGTCTTCCAACTTTTGCAAGTTTGCCAGGCTGAATATTTTCGGCAGCTTCTGAAGCCGATCACGTAGATTTGTCTTCTCGTCTGCAGGTTATTGCGGCATCTAGAAATCTTTCTGTTGTGAGGATGGTTAGATATTGGAGAATACTGGTTCGGGGGGGTAAGTTACCATGGATTGTACCAGAAAGATGTGGTTTTCCTCTTTAGTGTGGTATGGAACCTTCGCCGCAGTCGGACCAACAGTTGGGGGCATTTTGAAGTAAATGCATTTCAGCAGCGAGCTCATCTGTGTTCTGAGCAGTGTCTCTCTGCATCTGCATATGCTGCCTCTCCCCGTTGTCCCGAACAGTTGAAATCGGTTGATGGAGATTCCCATGCCCATTCAGCCAACTCAGCTGGGCGCTAATATGTTTTTATATATTCCCGTTCCGGAGCTGCGCTAGGGTTTCATCCTTTATTCAAATTCAGTTGTCAGGTCGGAGGAGAATTTGTTGGCCATTGCCACTGGCCATTTGGTCACCATTCAGAATCCAGCTCAGTTGGATGGGCCTCGAGGTTTGATTACCATCTCTGTAATCCCACCATTTGATATTGGAGTAGTTGAAAAGGAAGATCTTTTGACAGGATGTATTCTGCCTACTTGTTTGTCAAGAGATGTACGCTCTTATGTTCGATCTATTGCTTGGTCCCAACAAGGGATGGCTCCAAATGGAGGTTGTTTACTTGCTGCTTGCACAACTGATAGTCGTGTAAAGCTTTATCGTGCACCCTATTGTGATTTTCGTGCAGAATGGGTAGAGGTTTTAGACATATCGGAAATGTTATACAACTATTTTGTGACCATCCAGTTTGGTGAATCTGAGTCAGGATTTGCTAGAATCTCTCCTGTGAGTAGAAATTCATTGGTAATTTAATAGCATCGTAGGCTTAGTCTATATGATGTTTACATATGTTATGTTTATAGGCAAAAATATGTTAAAAGATGATGTAGAACCAACTTCAAATTTTGCTTTGTTCAGCAGACATAAGAAAAAGATAATTCAGTTAAATTTCTTTAGGTTAACATAACATGGAAGTTATTATTATTTTTTTAATTTCAAGAGAGGACAGTTTCCATTGACGGTCTATTTAGGGACATTAAGAGTTCTAACTCAGCGCAAGAGGCTCGATACAGAAAAGCAATGAAAACCAGAAAAATGTAAGCTGGCAACTCATTAGTTTTAGTGTGTGCATTATTGCATCTAGTTTTCTATGCTAATCAATATAGGATTTCTTTGCTGAAATATTTTAACACTAATTATGTAGTCATGGTCCTTTGCCAGAAGAGGCCTTGGGTTTAAGACTCATGGGTTTAACTTTTTTTTTTTTGGTTGTACAATTATTTGGATGCCTGATCTGTAGTGACAATCAGAATATACAATTTTAAATCCAATTTTACAGCCCTTAATACCTATGAAGCTTCTGCAGTCTACGAAATTGTCCATCAAACCATCACGAGAACCCATGACTTTTGATGCGGGTTCTCATGAAGATTTGATGGGTAATTTACATGGCTTCCTCAATTGTGATCCAAAGTTAGTATAGGAAAATGCTGTGTTGATTAAGAATAATTAGTTGGTGCTTGTAAAATTCATTAGAGTTATATATGATGGGCTAACTGAAACTCTGAGGTAAGGAAGCGGAATGGTGTTTCTGAAAAAGAAATTTATCACATGCTTTTAAGTACAAGGAATGTATCATGGAACAAAACCATGTATTTTAATTGTTTTCAGAGCCTATTTTAAAATGAACAGTCATCCACCATTTGGAAACATGGTTTACGAACCTTTTGGTGTAAACTAAAATTCTCCGCCATGTTCAAACAGGTTTTGTGCTACTGCACAAGGAAACAGGTTATGTACACATTTATTAACCTAGTTTTCTATCATATTGCAGGAAGAATACTCCCATCCGCCATAGATTTGAAGTATGGGAGTTCGTTTACTTTACAGGCACCCTCCTAGCTTCTCTCCAAAATTTTATGTTCGATTTTCTCGGTGGAGGATGCTGGATTTACACAAAATTTCAAAATTTTCTGTTCGATATATGTATATACATATTCAAGTTCTGTTTCTGTTAATCTTTGTAAATAAATAGGAAAAGGGCTCTTCAAGTTATCTAACCTTTTGTTACTCCACTATTAAACATAAGTGGACTCCACTATCATATTTTTCTAATAGTACTAGAACACTTATTCATTCCTTACAATCTTTAAGCTATATCACTTTGCTATTTCACTTACCGGTAATAAACAGTAACAAAAGTATCATAACATCATTATATTAGGAGAACTGTTATTGCTTAAAAGGTTTTCGTGGCTATTTCTTATCAAATACAATTGTTATCGTGTTTATTTATTATTCTGATTTTTAAACCAATATCATTTGTCGGGAAACCATTACTTCTTCAATTCCTTAAGAACCTTGTAGCTAGTTTTGTTCCCACCCCTACCATTGTAAAGGTAATTACTAGTATTTATCCTAGTAAGCCATTGTATTTCCAATATCATTTGTCGGGAAACCATTACTTCTTCAATTCCTTAAGAACCTTGTAGCTAGTTTTGTTCCCACCCCTACCATTGTAAAGGTAATTACTAGTATTTATCCTAGTAAGCCATTGTATTTGTACATCACGACTCTTCCTACTCGCACCAGCAACCTTTATGTACTTTGTAAGACCTTAGTCTAACACTACAAGTTGAACGAATACATCATTACTTAATATGTTCAATCATACTAGAACTTCATAACAACCGCTTTAATTGAGTTAAGTTGAGGACTCTGTTGAGATTCTTATGACTCTCTTATTATTACACGAGATCATCACTATATTAGGTAGGATTAATTGAAATTTTTTCTAAAAACCCTGTTGCACTGTTACACCAATATTTACTCAATTAGTCTAAGCCATGTTCCCCCTTAATAAGATAGTCTTTTAATAAGCTTTATATGCAATCTCCTGGTTTACGTGCGTGGTGTTTCCATAAGGTGATTCCAAAAGGATACCTATCCTTATATCCAACAATTTAGTCCCATCCATTATCTTATCTAAATAATATGTAATGTATTTCCCAAGTCTCTCTCTATCTCTGAGCTTCATAACATTTCATATCTTATCCTTTCTCAACTGAAATACTTGCATATTATTACCTTTATTATACTTTTAAGTGAAAATTCTATTTGTAAACCTAATTATGAGGTGTTCATGAGTTTTCACTTTAATTTGTACTTTGTACCAAGTTATCTATATACGCACACATTGACGTTTGTTTAATTTGCTATGGGGACCTAGGAACTCACAATTTAAACACCATTCCATGTTTATTTTACCATATTCTCTTATTCCTCATAAGCAAAGTTTGAGATGTGGTCGACCTAACAAATGACAGCTTCACATAACCACTAAACATGTCAATTACTTAACTTGTACAACCATTCAATAAAACTAAATGATGTTACTTAGCATTGCAACTAATGCATCCTACGAATTTCATTAATAGAGTTAAAACACCCATTTTCCCTTCTTAGTTGCTATATAAAAATTTTCATTCTTAGTAGTATTTAGAGAAGAAATATAAGAAAATAAGGGAATTCGTTTCTACCGTGTCATTTTACCTCACGAGGAAAACCTAATGTAGTGCTCCTTAAAATGCCTATATTCATACTTATATGCAAGGAACAGTTTGTCAGGATCAGCGTGTTGAATCCTATGGTCGTTTTCATTAATGATTTTGTAATGTAGTGAAATTAGCGTCTTAGCATTCAACTTGCCATGCTCGTTTTAGCGGTTCCTTGCTTTCAGATTAAGTGTTTGTTTCGCCTCTTCGACTTTTTTTTTTTTCACCCTATTTTCTTTCTTCTTTCCTCATCTCGTATTCTTTTCGTTTCTATTTATTCTTGAGCTTATCCTTCTTTCTCTTCTTATATATTCTTCTTCCCCTTTTTTTTTTTTTTTTTTTCACCCAAACCTATGTTATAACACTATATAAATATATGTATGGAATCTAATTAAATTTAAATAGAATATCACTAGCACTATCTAATTATATACGAAATTTAAATATAAACATATACGAAATTAAATTTAAATAAAATAACACTAGCTTTATATATATATATATATATATATATATATAAACTTTTAATTCTTAACAACAATTAAATTAAATTAACTTAAATACATAAAAGTATAAATTAAATAAATAACAAAATATAAATATAAATCAAATTAGATTAAATTAATGAAATTAAATTAATTAATTAAAAGACATTAAATTAGATTAATTAAATTAAATTGAATTGAAAGACATTAAATTAAATTAAATCAAATGTGTTTTTTTTTTTAATATCATGTCTTAAGGTTTTCACATGAACTGGTTGCTGGTATTGTTATGGTAACAAAATAATGTGTGCTGGTGATCTTAGCGCATGGGTGATGCGTGTTTCCCTTCAGGCTTGGCCAACTGCTGCTTTGTACTATCATGAGTCATGAGCACTTGACTCTAATCATGCAAACTTGGGCGTAATGCCAAACAGCTGACCACTATAAAAAAATGATGCAGCAACTGGGGAAATTGCAATCGCGATGACGTGGTAAAGTTCGTTTTGTTCGGAGGTTCACAAGGGCCGTAGATGAAGATCGACCGCTCTCTTGCCATTCCAGGTGGGCAACATGCACGCATGATAACGGTGGTTGGTGGTCGCGGTAAGAAAACCACTATCACACGTGTCAAATTTCTACTCATCCGCATACAAGGAAATGGTATGGTAAACCGCCTAAGGGGCAATGCGGAAACCGCTTACGTGGCATCAACTATCCCCTATTTATGGAAGTGAACTAGGTTTTATTTCTTTACCATTGGGTAGGCTGCGTCAGCCCTTTGGGCTCGGCAGTGGGTCGCGCGATTGCTCTTGGCCCTCAATACTGAGCTTAGGCTCTCGACTCTTGGGTGGATGTGTAGTGCTATGAAACTCGACCTATGGGTTTGTGTGCTTGGGTGTAATGGTGTGTGCGACCCACATACAGGTGAACAAGCTTTTAGAATTGTTGGAATTGCTGCGATTTTGGCCTTTTAGACGCTGTATTCTGCTTCTGAGTGCAAATCCGAGCCAAGAACATCCATTTACTGTCAAATTTGGAGCATGTTGGCAGTAATTCACTTGTATTTTTTTTTTTTTATATTCTGTCGGGGTTTTGTTTGCCTTTTGTTCTTCTATTTTCTTTTCGCCTTTGGATCTATCCAAGAGTTTGTCGAGCTCCAGAAGCTACAAATTTTGTGGCGGAACGGAGATATCTTGAAGGATTATTGTTGTTTCTTGATAATATCGTTCTTCTGTTTCCCTCGCAGGCTGATTGAATGAAAAATACCAGCTGTAACAGCAAGCCTTATCAGATTCCATTCACTGAAGCACGAGAGCGGAGTCGAAGGAAGTATTATAATGACCATCAGGATTATAGTCGTCTTCCAACTTTTGCAAGTTTGCTAGGCTGAATATTTCCTACAGCTTTTGAAGCCGATCACGTAGATTTGACTTCTCGTCTGCAGGTTATTGCGGCACCTAGAAATCTTTCTGCTATGAGGCTAGTTAGATATTGGAGAATACTTGTTCGAGGGGGGTAAGCTACCATGGATTGTATAAGAAAGCTGTGGTTTGCCTCTTTAGGGTGGTATGGAACCTTCGCCGCAGTCGGACCAATAGTTGGGGGCATTTTGAAGTAAATGCATTTCAGCAGCGAGATCATCTGCGTTCTGAGCAGTGTGTCTCTATATCTGCATATGCTGCCTCTCCCCGTTGTCCTGAACAGTTGAAATCGGTTGATGGAGATTCCCATGCCCATTCATCCAACTCAGCTGGGCGCTAATATGTTTTTATATATTCCCGTTCTGAAGCTGCGTTAGGGTTTCACCCTTTATTCAAATTCAGTTGTCAGGTTGGAGGAGAATTTGTTGGCCATTGCCACTGGCCATTTGGTCACCATTCAGAATCCAGCTCAATTGGATGGGCCTCGAGGTTTGATTACCATCTCTGCAATCCCACCATTTGATATTGGAGTAGTTGAAAAGGAAGATCTTTTGACAGGATGTATTCTGCCTACTTGTTTGTCAAGAGATGTACGCTCTTATGTTCGATCTATTGCTTGGTCCCAACAAGGGATGGCTCCAAATGGAGGTTGTTTACTTGCTTCTTGCACAACTGATAGTCGTGTAAAGCTTTATCGTGCACCCTATTGTGATTTTCGTGCAGAATGGGTAGAGGTTTTAGACATATCGGAAATGTTATACAACTATTTTGTGACCAACCAATTTGGTGAATCTGAGTCAGGATTTGCTAGAATCTCTCCTGTGAGTAGAAATTCATTGGTAATTTAATAGCATCGTAGGCTTAGTCTATATGATGTTTACATATGTTATGTTTATAGGCAAAAATATGTTAAAAGATGATGTAGAACCAACTTCAAATTTTGCTTTGTTCAGCAGACATAAGAAAAAGATAATTCAGTTAAATTTCTTTAGGTTAACATAACATGGAAGTTATTATTATTTTTTTAATTTCAAGAGAGTACAGTTTCCATTGACGGTCTATTTAGGGACATTAAGAGTTCTAACTCAGCACAAGAGCCTCGATACAGAAAAGCAATGAAAACCAGAAAAATGTAAGCTGACAACTCATTAGTTTTAGTGTGTGCATTATTGCATCTAGTTTTCTATGCTAATCAATATAAGATTTCTGTGCTGAAATATTTTAACACTAATTATGTAGTCATGGTCCTTTGCCAGAAGAGGCCTTGGGTTTAAGACTCATGGGTTTAACTTTTTTTTTTTGGTTGTACAATTATTTGGATGCCTGATCTGTAGTGACAATCAGAATATACAATTTTAAATCCAATTTTACAACCCTTAATACCTTTGAAGCTTCTGCAGTCTACGAAATTGTCCATCAAACCATCACGAGAACCCATGACTTTTGATGCGGGTTCTCATGAAGATTTGATGGGTAATTTACGTGGCTTCCTGAATAGTGATCCAAAGTTAGTATAGGAAAAGGCTTTGTTGATTAAGAATGATTAGTTGGTGCTTGTAAAATTCATTAGAGTTATATATGATGGGCTAACTAAAACTCTGAGGTAAAGGAAGTGGAATGGTGTTTCTGAAAAAGAAATTTATCACATGCTTTTAAGTACAAGGAATGTATCCTGGAATAGAACAATGTATTTTAATTGTTTTCAGAGCCTATTTTAAAATGAACAGTCATCCACCATTTGGAAACATGGTTTACGAACCTTTTGGTGTAAACTAAAATTCTCCACCATGTTCAAACAGGTTTTGTGCTGCTGCACAAGGAAACAGGTTATGTACACATTTATTAACCTAGTTTTCTATCATATTGCAGGAAGAATACGCCCATCTTCCATAGATTTGGAGTATGGGAGTTCGTTTACTTTACAGGCAGCCTCCTAGCTTCTCTCCAAAATTTTATGTTTAATTTTCTCGGTGGAGGATGCTGGATTTACACAAAATTTCAAAATTTTCTATTCGATATATGTATATACATATTCAAGTTCTATTTCTGTTAAGCTTTGTAAATAAATAGGAAAAGGGATCTTCAAGTTATCTACCCTTTTGTTATAGACATCCTGTTGTTTGTTATTTTCCAGTAAATTTCACTATAATTCCCGGTGTAGTTAGGCCCTAAGGTCTCAGGGTTTGAGCCAGAGCTCTGATACCAAATGTAGTGCCCATTCCGGCACTGTGTCTCTATTTGTATTTTCATGTACATACCAAGTTTTCTCTTTTATTTTCTGAAAATTTCAACCGTCAATGTCTCTGTTATCTAAATGTTTACATGTATCTGCAATTTAAATAAACATAAACTTAAATCTTCATTACAGCTCTGTTTTTTTTTCATTCATAATTTGAAAGTAAAAGAAAACACCTTTTATTCAAGCTAGCTCAGTAAAATACCTGAACCTGTAGATTCGCAGTGAGGTAAGAAGATTTCTATAGTGGGTTTTGTAGATTACCTTAGCAACCAAAATGATGTGTCCACCCTGCCGATCAGCTACTACCTTGCTGACCCTAGGAAATCAACGGATTTCCTAGCCCCAGAGCCCACAGACAGATAATCCCGACAGCCGCTTTCCATCGAACCTTTCCATGGTAATATCTTGTTGAGTTAACCCCCTCCTCAGTCTTTTCTTTTGAGTTCCCCACCTCCTCAAAGCTTCGAGTTAACCCCCTCCTCGGCATTCCTCCTTTTCACAAATCCTCACAGTTCTCCCATAATAATCCCCCTACTACTTTGTTAAATCCCCTCTTTATAGGAATCCACCTCCTTCATAAAGTCAACTTCCTTATCACTACACCGCCCTAGCTTTCGTGGTTTTTGGGAGTACAAATCATTAATGCATCCCCCTTTTCAAGGTAAAGTGAGGTTTATATATTATTTTAAACCATCCAATTTTTCTGGAGCCGTGGAATAATTTATTCAAACAAATCTTTTAATTTATTTGGAATGATTCTATTAATTAATCAAATGAATAATTTATTTAATTAATTATTCAATCCACTATGCTTTTATAATAAAAGGTCTTATTATTATTATTATTATTGATTAAATAATAACAATAACAACAATAGTAATTAATGATAATTGTAATTCAATAAATTGTGAATAGTAATTAAATGTTTATTTGTTTAATTAATAAGTGTCAACATAGTACTTCTATGTATAGATAATGAAATATACTTAACGGTTTATTTAATCATGATCAACAATTATCTAGCACACTCTTCTAGTATCAATATTTAACTATCATACTTCATATTGACGACACCTTCATTTGAGGGTACTTACAAGTAATGACTCTTATCTTAATTGTTCATTACAATGTTTACATACAAGACTAATTAACTTATTTTATACATTAGAACTTGATAATCTTTTACTAATTCAATCAATCATTAAATACTTAATTGAGTCATCTAGGATAAATTATAACATTGTTAGATCTTGGTAAGTATGTGGTAACCAATACTATCGCGCATGTGCATAATGTGCATGCGTGGCCAGCGTATGCACAAGACGGACACATACTATAAACATACGCCATATTCCTATGCATAACAGCTAACTAATAGTAATGATACTTTATGCAAAGTGAACAAGTATACATTCATCATAATATTACTAAAACATCGTCAGTTACTTTACCAGTTAACCTTTAAGATTTCATTTCATTATTTTTGTGATTACATTTGTTCAATCAATCAGGTACAAGGAAAGCTACCTACTACTACTAACTCCAGGTCAATGAATACCCAACCCTCAACAGTACTATCATAGCTTCCCATCCTAACCTACTGCCACATCCTCCCTGTCCTTCCTCTGCTAGTATAAAAGTGGATGTCTGACTCAACGACCTGACCACATAGAACTTGAGAGAGATAGCGTCGGCTGAACAGTGGACCTATCCTCCCCTAGCAGGCATTTGACCGTCGTCATCCAAACTAAATGGGGAGTGTTTCTCAGCACGACCCTCCCACGACCTCGGGTATCATAGGAACATAGGGTGGCAAACACATCCATCCCTCTCAACATACTGGGCCTACGCCCTTATCGACTCATACTTTGTTGCTCTCGAGATTAGCGGTCCATGTCATCGTATCATCAGTATTAGTTGCTAAGGTTTTGTTGCATGGATAGGTTCTTATCAGGTTAAGTATCCGGCTATCCCATAGCCCGTGAGTCCTGTAGGTTAGTATTCCGCAAAATACACATTTTATAACAGGCATTTCCATTCGATCACCAATTGATCCATATCATCAACATCATTTTATCTCACGTCACAATTTCATCATAAGTATGTATGGAATATAACAGTTCTATCAATTTCATCATAGGATGGCATCCACGTACAACACCATATATTTTACATGTCATCAATGACAACGCTAAAACATATATTTTCCATTCTCTCATTGTCTGATCCATATTGTCAGCATCATTTATTTCATCACATAAAATCATTAAATCGATCACAGCATAATTACCACATCATATATATCACATTTCCTCTAGGACGATTATCAAACATACACTGTCATTATGAAATAAAAGAGTCTCATGATAATCATAACTTAATAACTGCATGAATATGGTAACATCATTAACACCGTAGCAACATATCATCATGTCTATCATGCCGAAAATGTAGTTCACGCTATCTAGCTGAGTCAAACAGATAACAAGCAATAAAGTGAAAGGTGTCTAACTCATAAACATGCCTAGTCAAAATATGGGGCGTTACATACACCCACCCTTTAGGAAACTTCGTCCCGAAGTTATGGTCATAATAATGCAGGGTAAATCTTGATGACTAACTTCTTCATTCTTGCAAGTAGTAGGTGTTGGCCATAATTGTCTTACTTGGTTTTGACTTGACAGAATATGTCGATATTATCCTATGGATTTGCTTCTTTTATCCCCTGATGTGTATTCTAATAATTTAGAGAAACATTTAGATTAATCTCTCTATTGAATCTCTAAAATCTGTAAGGTTATAATCAAGTTCCATCCACCTCAGTATCCTACTTCTTACCATTTAGCAACATCCTTGAAGTTAGATCATCCAGAGAGGTTTGCTCCTCACCAATAGCTTATATTGACCCAACTTATCATGAAATAATCAACGATTTTTTTTTGTTTTTAAAGAAAAAATGGAGAGGTGAGAGTTCATAATCTTTAATTATTCAACAAGCGGCTACAAGGATCTTTAAGATTTGCATACCTCTCCTAGGAGATGAATATCCCTGTTATTTCATCCTAAGGTCAAACATTCTTATTACCTTAGTGTTAATAAGCAATCTGCATCCTTGATAACCATAAGTATTGTAACAAATATTAAATTAGGGGGAGTATCATTTATTAGAATGTTCTTAGTAACTACATCTTACCAAAATGCTTAAGTTCACTAATAGTATTTGTTAGGGTTTTAAACAATGTAACTTTATTCATTGGGGTGCACATCGGTTCCTATTTTGCCTCCATTATTACCCCATTTACTTGTATTACTAGTTCACTTAACCTGGTTGAGGGTTCGACAAACATTCATTCACGGTAACTTCATTAGTCCCTGCATAATTTACCTACTTTTATAATTTACTGCTCATTCAATTTGTAATTATTAAATCCTAGTTGTTTCTCAATAATAATTCCCCCATCATGACAATTTAACCTAAGCAAGTCTAGCGGCATATAACCCTCACCTCTTTCTCGCACATACCTAGTTACTTCAATCTCTTTCCACTTACTACCTTGAAACATGATTAATTGCACACTACACATAGAAATTTCACGATGTTGATTTTAATACATAGATATCTCCCATATCTTAATACTAATTAAATTTTCCAATAGGGGAATCCATTCACACATACCTTAAATATTGACCTGCCAGCTCTATTTGGGGTGCCTCATACAACTACACATTATCACTAGACATGAGATACACATATAATCTTACTCCCTTTCTTGCCAATTTTGTAAAGATACCCACTCTCATTAATAATTAATTTCATCATTTCTCATGATCGGAAATGCACTGTTTCCCCTAAAACATAGTTTTATTACAATTTCCAAGTACTCGATTTATCACGGTTGTTAGGCTATTGGTCAAATGTTATTGACTTTCAATTATCTCCCATTTTGTTAGCTTCCTACCATGTCCTTACTCCATTTACTACCTTATTAGATTTGGTTAATACATCTCTTGTTTCTATTGATGATCTTCCCCTTATATATAAATGTATAACATGTAGATCCTGTACATAATGGGAAGCAACACAATTTTCCTAGTCACTGGTAGTGGTAACCATCATCCCTTAATATTTGAACACAAATGTATATTTATTCAACAATTCAACGCATTATTAAACATAAGTGGACTCCACTATCATATTTTACTAATAGTACTAGAACACTTCTTCATTCCTTACAATCTTTAAGGTATATCACTTTGCTATTTCACTTACCCGTAATAAACAATAACAAAAGTATCATAACATCATTAAATTAGGAGAACTGTTATTGCTTAAAAGGTTTTCGTGGCTATTTCTTATCAAATACAATTGTTATCGTGTTTATTTATTATTCTCATTTTCAAACCAATATCATTTGTCGGGAAACCATTACTTCTTCAATTCCTTAAGAACCTCGTAGCTAGTTTTGTTCCCACCCCTACCATTGTAAAGGTAATTACTAGTATTTATCCCAGTAAGCCATTGTATTTGTACATCACCACTCTTCCTACTCGCACTAGCAACCTTTATGTACTTTGTAAGACCTTAGTCTAACACTACAAGTTGAAAGAATACATCATTACTTAATATGTTCAATCATACTAGAACTTCATAACAACCGCTTTAATTGAGTTAAGTTGAGGACTGTGTTGAGATTCTTATGACTCTCATATTATTACACGAGATCATCACTATATTAGGTAGGATTAATCCAAAAAATTTCTAAAAACCCTGTTGCACTGTTACACCAATATTTAACTCAATTAGTCTAAGCCATGTTCCCCCTTAATAAGATAGTCTTTTAATAAGCTTTATATGCAATCTCCTGGTTTATGTGCGTGGTGTTTCCATAAGGTGATTCCAAAAGGATACCTATCCTTATATCCAACAATTTACTCCCATCCATTATCTTATCTAAATAATATGTAATGTATTTTCCAAGTCTCTTTCTATCTCAAAGCTTCATAACATTTCATATCTTATCCTTTCTCAACTGAAATACTTGCATATTGTTACCTTTATTATATTTTTAAGTGAAAATTCTATTTGTAAACCTAATTATGAGGTGTTCATGAGTTTTCACTTTAATTTGTACTTTGTACCAAGTTATCTATATACGCACACATTGACGTTTGTGTAATTTGCTGTGGGGACCTAGGAACTCACAGTTTAAACACCATTCCATTTTTATTTTACCATATTCTCTTATTCCTCATAAGCAAAGTTTGAGATGTGGTCGACCTAACAAATGACAGCTTCACATAACCACTAAACATGTCAATTACTTAACTTTTACAACCATTCAATAAAACTAAATGATGTTACTTAGCATTGCAACTAATGCATCCTACGAATTTCATTAATAGAGTTAAAACACCCATTTTCCCTTCTTAGTTGATATATAAAAATTTTCATTCTTAGTAGTATTTAGAGAAGAAATATATGAAAATAAGGGAATTCGTTTCTACCGTGTCATTTTACCTCACGAGGAAAACCTAATGCAGTGCTCCTTAAAATGCCTATATTCATACTTATATGCAAGGAACAGTTTGTCAGGATCAACGTGTTGAAACCTATGGTCGTTTTCATTAATGATTTTGTCATGTAGCGAAATTAGCGTCTTAGCATTCAGCTTGCCATGCTCGTTTTAGCGGTTCCTTGCTTTCAGATTAAGTGTTTGTTTCGCCTCTTCGACTGTTTTTTTTTTTCACCCTATTTTCTTTCTTCTTTCCTGATCTCGTATTCTTTTCGTTTCTATTTATTCTTGAGCTTATCCTTCTTTCTCTTCTTAGATATTCTTCTTCCCCTTTTGAATTTTTATTTTTTTCTTTCACCCAAACCTATGTTATAACACTATATAAATATATGTATGAAATCTAATTAAATTTAAATAGAATATCACTAGCACTATCTAATTATATACGAAATTTAAATATAAACATATACGAAATTAAATTTAAATAAAAAAACACTAGCTTTATATATATATATATTATAAACTTTTAATTCTTAACAACAATTAAATTAAATTAACTTAAATACATAAAAGTATAAATTATATTAAATTAAATTAAATAAATAACAAAATATAAATATAAATCAAATTAGATTAAATTAATGAAATTAAATTAATTAATTAAATTAAATTAAATTGAAATACATTAAATTAAATTAAATCAAATTTGTTTTTTTTTTTGAATATCATGTCTTAAGGTTTTCACGTGAACTGGTTGCTAGTATTGTTATGGTAACAAAATAATGTGTGCTGGTGATCTTAGCGCTTGGGTGATGCGTGTTTCCCTTCAGGCTTGGTCGATTGCTGCTTTGTACTATCATGAGTCATGAGCACTTGACTCTAATCGCGCGAAGTTGGGTGAAATGCCAAACAGCTGACCACTATAAAAAAAATGATGCAGCGACGGGGAAATTGCAATCGCGATGACGTGGTAAAGTTCGTTTTGTTCGGAGGTTCTCAAGGGCTGTAGATGAAGATCGACCACTCTCTTGCCATTCCGTGTAGGCAATATGCATGCATGATAACTGTGGTTGGTGGTCGCGGTAATAAAACCGTCGTCACACGTGTCAAATTTCTACTCATCCGCATACAAGGAAATGGTATGGTAAACCGCTTAAGGTGCAATGCGAAAACTGCTTACGTGGCGTCAACTATCCCCTATTTATGGAAGTGAACTAAGTTTTATTTCTTTAGCATTGGGTAGGCTGCGTCGGCCCTTTGGGCTCGACAGCGGGTCACGCGATTGCTCTTGGCCCTCAGTACTGAGCTTGGGCTCTCGGCTCTTGGGTGGACGCGTAGTGCTATGAAACTCGACCTGTGGGTTTGTGTGCTTGGGTGTAATGGTGTGTGCGACCCACATACAGGTGAACAGGCTTTTAGAATTGTTGGAATTGCTGCGATTTTGGCCTTTTAGATGCTGTATTCCGCTTCTGAGTGCAAATCCGAGCCGAGAACATCCATTTACTGTCAAATTTGGAGCATATTGTCGGTATTTCACTTGTATTTATTTATTTTTATATTCTGTTTGGGTTTTGTTTTCCTTTTGCTCTTCTATTTTCTTTTCGCCTTTGGATCTATCCAAGAGTTTGTCGAGCTTCAGAAGCTGCAAATTTTGTGGCGGAACGGAGATATCTTGAAGGACTATTGTTGTTTCTTGATAATATCGTTCTTCTGTTGCCCTCGCAGGCTGATTGAACGAAAAATACCAGCTGTAACAGCAAGCCTTATCCGATTCCGTTCACTGAAGCACGAGAGTGGAGTCGAAGGAAGTATTATAATGACCGTTAGGATTATAGTCGTCTTCCAACTTTTGCAAGTTTGCCAGGCTGAATATTTCCGGCAGCTTCTGAAGCCGATGACGTAGATTTGTCTTATCGTCTGCAGGTTATTGCGGCACCTAGAAATCTTTCTGCTGTGAGGATGGTTAGATATTGGAGAATACTAGTTCGGGGGGGGGTAAGTTACCATGGATTGTACCAGAAAGCTGTGGTTTTCTTCTTTAGTGTGGCATGGAACCTTTGCCGCAGTCGGACCAATAGTTGGGGGCATTTTGAAGTAAATGCATTTCAGCAGCGAGCTCATCTGCGTTCTGAGCAGTGTTTCTCTGCATCTGCATATGCTGCCTCTCCCCGTTGTCCCAAACAGTTGAAATCGGTTGATGGAGATTCGCATGCCCATTCAGCCAACTCAGCTCGGGGCTAATATGTTTTTATATATTCCCGTTCTGGAGCTGCGCTACGGTTTCACCATTAATTCAAATTCAGTTGTCAGGTCAGAGGAGAATTTGTTGGCCATTTCCACTGGCCATTTGGTCACCATTCAGAATCCAACTTTGTTGGATGGGCCTCTAGGTTTGATTACCATCTTTGCAATCCCACCATTTGATATTGGAGTAGTTGAAAAGGAAGATCTTTTGACAGGATGTATTCTGCCTACTTGTTTGTCAAGAGATGTACGCTCTTATGTTTGATCTATTGCTTTGTCCCAACAAGGGATGGCTCCAAATGGAGGTTGTTTACTTGCTGCTTGCACAACTGATAGTCGTGTAAAGCTTTATCGTGCCCCCTATTGTGATTTTCGTGCAGAATGTGTAGAGGTTTTAGACATATCATAAATGTTATACAACTATTTTGTGACCATCCAGTTTGGTGAATCTGAGTCAGGATTTGCTAGAATCTCTCCTGTGAGTAGAATTTCATTGGTAATTTAATAGCATCGTAGGCTTAGTCTATATGATGTTTACATATGTTATGTTTATAGGCAAAAATATGTTAAAAGATGATGTAGAACCAACCTCAAATTTTGCTTTGTTCAGCAGACATAATAATAAGATAATTCAGTTAAATTTCTTTAGGTTAACATAACATGGAAGTTATTATTATTTTTTTAATTTGAGGAGAGGACAGTTTCCATTGACGGTCTATTTAGGGACATTAAGAGTTCTAACTCAGCGCAAGAGGCTCGATATAGAAAAGCAATGAAAACCAGAAAAATGTAAGCTGACAACTCATTAGTTTTAGTGTGTGCATTATTGCATCTATTTTTCTATGCTAATCAATATAGGATTTCTGTGCTGAAATATTTTAACACTAATTATATAGTCATGGTCCTTTGCCAGAAGAGGCCTTGGGTTTAAGACTCATGGGTTTAACTTTTTTTTTTTGGTTGTAAAATTATTTGGATGCCTGATCTGTAGTGACAATTAGAATATACAATTTTAAATCCAATTTTACAGCCCTTAATACCTTTGAAGCTTCTGTAGTCTACGAAATTGTCCATCAAACCATCACAAGAACCCATGACTTTTGATGCGGTTTCTCATGAAGATTTGATGGGTAATTTACATGGCTTCCTGAATTGTGATCCAAAGTTAGTATAGGAAAAGACTATATTGATTAAGAATGATTAGTTGGTGCTTGTAAAATTCATTAGATTTATATATGATGGGCTAACTGAAACTCTGAGGTAAGGAAGTGGAATGGTGTTTCTGAAAAAGAAATTTATCACACGCTTCTAAGTACAAGGAATGTATCATGGAACAGAACCATGTATTTTAATTGTTTTCAGAGCCTATTTTAAAATGAACAGTCATCCACCATTTGGAAACATGGTTTACGAACCTTTTGGTGTAAACTAAAATTCTCCGCCATGTTCAAACAGGTTTTGTGCTGCTGCACAAGGAAACAGGTTATGTACACATTTATTAACCTGGTTTTCTATCATATTGTAAGAAGAATACGCCCATCTGCCATAGATTTGGAGAATGGGAGTTCGTTTAATTTATAGGCAGCCTCCTAGCTTCTCTCCAAAATTTTATGTTCAATTTTCTCTGTGGAGGATGCTGGATTTACACAAAATTTCAAAAATTTCTGTTCGATATATGTATATACATATTCAAGTTCTGTTTCTGTTAAGCTTTGTAAATAAATAGGAAAAGGGCTCTTCAAGTTATCTACCCTTTTGTTACAGACATCCTGTTGTTTGTTATTTTCCAGTAAATTTCACTATAATTCCGTATGTAGTTAGGCCCTAAGGTCTCAGGGTTTGAGCCAAAGCTCTGATACCAAATGTAGTGCCCATTCCGGCACTGGGTCTCTATTTGTATTTTCATGTACATACCAAGTTTTCTCTTCTGTTTTCTGAAAATTTCAACCGTCAATGTCTTTGTTATCTAAATGTTTACATGTCTCTGCAATTTAAATAAACATAAACTTAAATCTTCATTACAGCTCTTTTTTTTTTTCATGCATAATTTGAAAGTAAAAGAAAACACCTTTTATTCAAGCTAGCTCAGTAAAATACCTGAACCTGTAGATTCGCAGTGAGGTAAGAAGATTTCTGTAGTGGGTTCTGTAGGTTACCTTAGCAACCAAAATGATGTGTCCACCCTGCCGATCAACTACTATCTTGCTGATCCTAGGAAATCAACGGATTTCCTACCCCCCGAGCCCACAGACCGATAATCCCGACAGCCGCTTTCCATCGAACCTTTCCATGGTAATATCTTGCTGAGTTAACCACCTCCTCAGTCTTTTCTTTTGAGTTTCCCACCTCCTCAAAGCTTCGAGTTAACCCGCTCCTCGGCATCGAGTTAACCCCCTACTCGGCATTCCTCCTTTTCACAAATCCTCACAGTTCTCCCACAGTAATCCCCCTACTACTTTGTTAAATCCCCTCTTTATAGGAATCCACCTCGTTCATAAAGTCAACTTCCTTATCACTCTACCGCCCTAGCTGTCGTGGTTTTTGGGAGTACAAATCATTAATCCATCCCCCTTTTCAAGGTAAAGTGAGGTTTATATATTATTTTAAACCATCCAATTTTTCTCGAGCCGTGGAATAATTAATTTAAACAAATCTTTTAATTTATTTGTAATGATTCTGTTAATTAATCAAATGAATAATTTATTTAATTAATTATTCAATCCACTATGCTTTTATAATAAAAGGTTTATTTTTTTTATTATTGATTAAATAATCACAATAACAACAATAGTAATTAATGATAATGGTAATTCAATAAATTGTGAATAGTAATTAAATGTTTATTTGTTTAATCAATAAGTGTCAACATAGTACTTCTATGTATAGATAATGAAATATATTGAACGGTTTATTTAATCATGATCAACAATTATCTAGCACACTCTTCTAGTATAAATATTTAACTATCATACTTCATATTGACGACACCTTCATTTGAGGGTACTTACAAGTAACGACTCTTATCTTAATTGTTCATTACAATGTTTACGTACAAGACTAATTAACTTATTTTATACATTAGAACTTGATAATATTTTACTAATTAAATCACTCATTAAATACTTAATTGAGTCATCTAGGATAACTTATAACATTGTTAGATCTTGGTAAGTATGTGGTAACCAATACTATCGCGCATGTGCATAATGTGCATGCGTGGCCAGCGTATGCACAAGACAGACACGTACTATAAACATACGTCATATTACTATGCAATATATCTAACTAATAGTAATGATACTTTATGCAAGCTGAACAAGTATACATTCATCATAATATTACTAAAACATCGTCGGTTACTTTACTAGTTAACCTTTAAGAGTTCATTTCATTATTTTTGTGATGACATTTGTTCAATCAATCATGTACAAGGAAAGCTACCTACTACTACTAACTCCAGGTCAATGAATACCCAATCCTCAAGAGTACTATCATATCCTCCCATCCTAACCTACTGCCACATCCTCCCTGTCCTTCCTCTGCTAGTATAAAAGTGGATGTCGGACTCAACGACCTGACCACATAGAACTTGAGAGCGATAGCGTCGGCTTAACAACAGACCTATCCTCCCCTAGCAGGCATCCGACCATCGTCATCACAACTACATGGGGACCGTTTCTCAGCACGGCCCTCCCACGACCTCGGGTATCATAGGAACATAGGGTGGCAAACACATCCATCCCTATCAACATACTGGGCCTACGCCCTTATCGACTCATACTCTATTGCTCTCGAGATTAGTCGTCCATGTCATCGTATCATCAATTTTAGTTTCTAAGGTTTTGTTGAATGGATAGGTTCTTATCAGGTCAAGTATCCGGCTATCCCATAGCCCGTGAGTCCTGTAGGTTAGTATTCCGCAAAATACACATTTTATAACAAGCATTTCCATTCGATCACCAATTGATCCATATCATCAACATCATTTTATCTCACGTCACAATTTCATCATAGGTATGTATGGAATATAGCAGTTCTATCAATTTCATCATAGGATGGCATCCATGTACAGCACCATATATTTTACATTTCATCAATGACAACACTAAAACATATATTTTCCATTCTCTCATTGTCTGATCCATATTGTTAGCATCATTTATTTCATCACATAAAATCATTAAAATGATCACAGCATAATTACCACATCATATATATCACATTTCCTCCACGACGGTGATCAAACATACACTGTCATTATGAATTAAAAGAGTCTCATGATAATCATAACTTAATAACTGCGTGAATATGGTAACATCATTAACACCGTAGCAACATATCATCATGTCTATCATGCCGGAAATATAGTTCACACTATCTAGCTGAGTCAAACAGATAACAAGCAATAAAGTGAAAAGTGTCTAACTCATAAACATGCCTAGTCAAAATATGGGGCATTACATACACCCACCCTTCAGGAAACTTCGTCCCGAACTTATGGTCATAATAATGCAGGGAAAATCTTGATGCCTAACTTCTTCATTCTTGCAAGTAGCAGGTGTTGGCCATAATTGTCTTACTTGGTTTTGACTTGACAGAATATGCTGATATTATCCTATGGCTTTGCTTCTTTTATCCCCTGATGTGTATTCTAATAATTTAGAGAAACATTTAGATTAATCTTTCTATTGAATCTCTAAAATCCGTAAGGTTATAATCAAGTTCCATCCACCTCAGTATCCTACTTCTTACCATTTAGCAACATCCTTCAAGTTATATCATCCAGAGAGGTTTGCTCCTCACCAATAGCTTATATTGACCCAACTTAGCATGAAATAATCAACGATTTTTTTTTTTGTTTAAAAAAAAAAAAATGGAGAGCTGAGAGTTCATAATCTTTAATTATTCAACAAGCGGCTACAAGGATCTTTAAGATTTTCGTACCTCTCCTAGGAGATGAAGATCCCTGTTATTTCATCCTAAGGTCAAACATTCTTATTACCTTAGTGTTAATAAGCAATCTGTATCCTTGATAACCATAAGTATTGTAACAAATATTAAATTAGGGGGAGTATCATTTATTAGAATGTTCTTAGTAACTACATCTTACCAAAATGCTTAAGTTCACTGATAGTATTTGTTAGGGGTTTAAACAATGTAACTTTATTCATTGGGGTGCACATTGGTTCCTATTTTTCCTCCATTATTACCCCATTTACTTGTATTACTAGCTCACTTAACCTGGTTGAGGGTTTGACGCACATTCATTCACGGTAACTTCATTAGTCCCCCCATAATTTACCTACTTTAATAATTTACTGCTCGTTCATTTTGTAATTATTAAATCCTAGTTGTTTCTCAATATTAATTCCCCCATCATGACAATTTAACCTAAGCAAGTCTAGCGGCATATAACCCTCACCTCTTTCTCGCACATACCTAGTTACTTCAATCTCTTTCCACTTACTACCTTGAAACATGATTAATTGCAGACTACACATAGAAATTTCACGATGTTGATTTTAATACATAGATATCTCCCATATCTTAATACTAATTAAATTTTCCAATAGGGGAATCCATTCACACATACCTTAAATATTGACTTGCCACCTCTATTTGGGGTGCCTCATACAACTACACATTATCACTAGACATGAGATACACATATAATCTTACTCCCTTTCTTGCCAGTTTTGTAAAGATACCCACTCTCATTAATAATTAATTTCATCATTTCTCATGATTGGAAATGCACTGTTTCCCCTAAAACATAGTTTTATTACAATTTCCAAGTACTCGATTTATAACGGTTGTTAGGCTATTGGTAAAATGTTATTGACTTTCAATTATCTCCCATTTTGTTAGCTTCCTACCATGTCCTTACTCCATTTAATACCTTATTAGATTTGGTTAATACATCTGTTGTTTCTATCGATGATCCTCCCCTTATATATAAATGTATAACCTGTAGATCCTGTACATAATGGGAAGCAACACAATTGTCCTAGTCACTGATAGTGGTAACCATCATCCCTTAATATTTGAACACAAATGTATATTTATTCAACAATTCAATGCATTATTAAACATAAGAGGACTCCACTATCATATTTTACTAATAGTACTAGAACACTTCTTCATTCCTTACAATCTTTAAGGTATATCACTTTGCTGTTTCACTTACCGGTAATAAACAGCAACAAAAGTATCATAACATCATTAAATTAGGAGAACTGTTATTGCTTTAAAGGTTTTCGTGGCAATTTCTTATGAAATACAATTGTTATCGTGTTTATTTATTATTCTCATTTTCAAACCAATATCATTTGTCGGGAAACCATTACTTCTTCAATTCCTTAAGAACCTCGTAGCTAGTTTTGTTCCCACCCCTACCATTGTAAAGGTAATTACTAGTATTTATCCTAGTAAGCCATTGTATTTGTACATCACCACTCTTCCTACTCGAACCAACAACCTTTATGTACTTTGTAAGACCTTAGTCTAACACTACAAGTTGAACGAATACATCATTACTTAATATGTTCAATCATACTAGAACTTCATAACAACCGCTTTAATTGAGTTAAGTTGAGGACTGTGTTGAGATTCTTATGACTCTCTTATTATTACACAAGATCATCACTATATTAGGTAGGATTAATCCAAAAAATTTCTAAAAACCCTGTTGCACTGTTACACCAATATTTAACTCAGTTAGTCTAAGCCATGTTCCCCCTTAATAAGATAGTCTTTTATCAAGCTTTATATGCAATCTCCTGGTTTACGTGCATGGTGTTTCCATAAGGTGATTACAAAAGGATACCTATCCTTATATCCAAAAATTTAGTCCCATCCATTATCTTATCTAAATAATATGTAATGTATTTTCCAAGTCTCTCTCTATCTCTGAGCTTCATAACATTTCATATCTTATCCTTTCTCAACTGAAATACTTGCATATTATCACCTTTATTATATTTTTAAGTGAAAATTCTATTTGTAAACCTAATTATGAGGTGTTCATGAGTTTTCACTTTAATTTGTACTTTGTACCAAGTTATCTATATACGCACACATTGACGTTTGTGTAATTTGTTGCGGGGACATAGGAACTCACAATTTAAACACCATTCCATTTTTATTTTACCATATTCTCTTATTCCTCATAAGCAAAGTTTGAGATGTGGTCGACCTAACAAATGACAGCTTCACATAACCACTAAACATGTCAATTACTTAACTTGTACAACCATTCAATAAAACTAAATGATGTTACTTAGCATTGCAACTAATGCATCCTACGAATTTCATTAATAGAGTTAAAACACCCATTTTCCCTTCTTAGTTGATATATAAAATTTTTCATTCTTAGTAGTATTCAGAGAAGAAATATAAGAAAATAAGGGAATTTGTTTCTACCCTATCATTTTACCTCACGAGGAAAACCTAATGCATTGCTCCTTAAAATGCCTATATTCATACTTATATGCAAGGAACAGTTTGTCAGGATCAGCGTGTTGAAACCTATGGTCGTTATCATTAATGATTTTGTCATGTAGTGAAATTAGTGTCTTAGCATTCAGCTTGCCATGCTCATTTTAGCGGTTCCTTGCTTTCAGATTAAGTGTTTGTTTCGCCTCTTCGACTGTTTTTTTTTTTCACCCTATTTTCTTTCTTCTTTCTTGATCTTGTATTATTTTTGTTTCTATTTATTCTTGAGCTTATCCTTCTTTCTCTTCTTAGATATTCTTCTTCCCCTTTTGAATTTTTTTTGTTTCACCCAAACCTATGTTATAACACTATATAAATATATGTATGAAATCTAATTAAATTTAAATAGAATATCACTAGCACTATCTAATTATATACAAAATTTAAATATAAACATATACGAAATTAAATTTAAATAAAATAACACTAGCTTTATATATATATATATATATATATATTTTATAAAATTTAAATTCTTAACAACAATTAACTTAAATACATAAAAGTATAAATTAAATTAAATTAAATTAAATAAATAACAAAATATAAATATAAATCAAATTAGATTAAATTAATGAAATTAAATTAATTAATTAAAAGACATTAAATTACATTAATTAAATTAAATTAAATTGAAATACATTAAATTAAATTAAATCAAATTTGTTTTTTTTTTTGAATATCTTGTCTTAAGGTTTGAACGTGAACTGGTTGCTGGTATTGTTATGGCAACAAAATAATGTGTGCTGGTGATCTTAGTGCTTGGGTGATGCGTGTTTCTCTTCAGGCTTGGCCGATTGCTGCTTTGTACTATCATGAGTCATGAGCACTTGACTCTAATCACGCGAACTTGGGTGAAATGCCAAACAGCTGACCACTATAAAAAAAAATGATGCAGCGACTGGGGAAATTGCAATCACGATGACGTGGTAAAGTTCGTTTTGTTCGGAGGTTCGCAAGGGCCGTAGATGAAGATCGACGGCTCTCTTTCCATTCCGCGTGGGCAACATGCACGCATGATAAGGGTGGTTGGTGGTCGTGGTAAGAAAACCGGCGTCACACGTGTCAAATTTCTACTCATCTGCATATAAGGAAATGGTATGGTAAACCGCTTAAGGGGCAACGCGGAAATCGCTTACGTGGCGTCAACTATCCCCTATTTATGGAAGTGAACTAGGTTTTATTTCTTTAGCATTGGGTAGGCTGCGTCGGCCCTTTGGGCTCGGCAGCGGGTCTCGCGATTGCTCTTGGCCCTCAGTACTGAGCTTGGGCTCTCGGCTCTTGGGTGGACGCGTAGTGCTATGAAACTCGACCTGTGGGTTTGTGCGCTTGGGTGTAATGGTGTGTGCGACCCACATATAGGTGAACAAGCTTTTAGAATTGTTGGAATTGCTGCGATTTTGGCCTTTTGGACACTGTATTCCGCTTCTAAGTGCAAATCCGACCCGAGAACATCCATTTACTATCAAATTTTGAGCATATTGGCGGTATTTCACTTGTATTTATTTTTTTTCATATTCTGTCGGGGTTTTGTTTGCCTTTTGCTCTTCTATTTTCGTTTCGCCTTTGGATCTATCCAAGAGTCTGTCGAGCTCCAGAAGCTGCAAATTTTGTGGTGGAACAGCGATATCTTGAAGGATTATTGTTGTTTCTTGATAATATCGTTCTTCTGTTGCCCTCACAGGCTGATTGAACGAAAAATACCAGCTGTAACAGCAAGCCTTATTAGATTCCGTTCACTGAAGCACGAGAGCGGAGTCGAAGGAAGTATTATAATGACTGTCAGGATTATAGTCGTCTTCCAACTTTTGCAAGTTTTCCAGGCTGAATATTTCCAGCAGCTTTTGAAGCCGATGACGTAGATTTGTCTTCTCGTCTGCAGGTTATTGCGGCACCTAGAAATCTTTCTGCTGTGAGGATGGTTAGATATTGGAGAATACTGGTTCAGGGGGGGTAAGTTACCATGGATTGTACCAGAAAGCTGTGGTTTTCCGCTTTAGTGTGGTATGGAACCTTCGCCGTAGTTGGACCAACAGTTGGCGGCATTTTGAAGTAAATGCATTTCAGCAGCGAGCTCATCTGCGTTCTGAGCAATGTGTCTCTGCATCTACATATGCTACCTCTCCCCATGGTCCCGAACAGTTGAAATTGGTTGGTGGAGATTCCCATGCCCATTCAGCCAACTCAGCTCGGCGCTAATATGCTTTTGTATATTCCCGTTTCGGAGTTGCGCTAGGGTTTCACCCTTTATTCAAATTCAGTTGTTAGGTCAGAGGAGAATTTGTTGGCCATTGCCATTGGCCATTTGGTCACCATTCAGAATCCAGCTCAGTTGGATGGGCCTCGAGTTTTGATTACCATCTCTGCAATCCCACCATTTGATATTGGAGTAGTTGAAAAGGAAGATCTTTTGACAGGATGTATTCTGCCTACTTATTTGTCGAGAGATGTACGCTCTTATGTTCGATCTATTTCTTGGTCCCAACAAGGGATGGCTCCAAATGGAGGTTGTTTACTTGCTGCTTGCACAACTGATAGTCATGTAAAGCTTTATCGTGCACCCTATTGTGATTTTAGTGCAGAAAGGGTAGAGGTTTTAGACATATCGAAAACGTTATACAACTATTTTGTGACCATCCAGTTTGGTGAATCTGAGTCAGGAATGTATCCTGGAACAGAACCATGTATTTTAATTGTTTTCAGAGCCTATTTTAAAATGAACAGTCATCCACCATTTGGAAACATGGTTTACAAACCTTTTGGTGTAAACTAAATTTCTACGCCATGTTCAAACAGGTTTTGTGCTCCTGCACAAGGAAACAGGTTATGTACACATTTATTAACCTAGTTTTCTATCATATTGCAGGAAGAATATGCCCATCCGCCATAGATTTGGAGTATGGGAGTTCGTTCACTTTACAGGCATCCTCCTAGCTTCTCTCCAAAATTTTATGTTCAATTTGCTTGGTGGAGGATGCTGGATTTACACAAAATTTCAAAATTTTCTATTCGATATATGTATATACATATTCAAGTTCTGTTTCTGTTAACTTTTGTAAATAAATAGGAAAAGGGCTCTTCAAGTTATCTACCCTTTTGTTATAGACATCCTGTTATTACAGACATCCTGTTGTTTGTTATTTTTCAGTAAATTTCACTATAATTCCTGGTGTAGTTAGGCCCTAAGGTCTCAGGGTTTGAGCCAAAGCTTTGATACCAAATGTAGTGCCCATTCCAGCACTGGGTCTCTATTTGTATTTTCATGTACATACCAAGTTTTCTCTTCTATTTTCTGAAAATTTCAACCGTCAATGTCTCTGTTATCTAAATGTTTACATGTCTCTGCAATTTAAATAAACATAAACTTAAATCTTCATTACAGCTCTGTTTTTTTTTTCATGCATAATTTGGAAGTAAAAGAAAACACCTTTTATTCAAGCTGGCTCAGTGAAATACCTGAACCTGTAGATTCACAGTGAGGTAAGAAGATTTCTGTAGTGGGTTCTGTAGGTTACCTTAGCAACCAAAACGATGTTTCCACCCTGCCGATCAGCTACTATCTTGCTGACCCTAGGAAATCAACGGATTTCCTAGCCCCCGAGCCCACAGACCGATAATCCCGACAGCCGCTTTCCATCGAACCTTTCCATGGTAATGTCTCGCTAAGTTAACCCCCTCCTCAGTCTTTTCTTTTGATTTTCCCACCTCCTCAAAGCTTCGAGTTAACCCCCTCCTCGGCATCGAGTTAACCCCCTCCTCGGCATTCCTCCTTTTCACAAATCCTCATAGTTCTTCCACAATAATCCCCCTACTACTTTATTAAATCCCCTCTTTATAGGAATCCATCTCTTTCATAAAGTCAACTTCCTTATCACTCCACCGCCCTATCTATCTTGGTTTTTGGGAGTACAAATCATTAATGCATCCCCCTTTTCAAGGTAAAGTGAGGTTTATATATTATTTTAAACCATCCAATTTTTCTCGAGCCGTGGAATAATTTATTCAAACAAATCTCTTAATTTATTTGGAATGATTCTGTTAATTAATCAAATGAATAATTTATTTAATTAATTATTCAATCCACTATGCTTTTATAATAAAAGGTTTTTTTATTTTTTATTATTGATTAAATAATAACAATAACAACAATAGTAATTAATGATAATGGTAATTCAATAAATTGTGAATAGTAATTAAATGTTTATTTGTTTAATCAATAAGTGTCAACATAGTACTTCTATGTATAGATAATGAAATATACTTAACAGTTTATTTAATCATGATCAACAATTATCTAGCACACTCTTCTAGTATCAATATTTAACTATCATACTTCATATTGACGACACCTTCATTTGAGGCTACTTACAAGTAACGACTCTTATCTTAATTGTTCATTACAATGTTTACATACAAGACTAATTAACTTATTTTATACATTATAACTTGATAATCTTTTACTAATTAAATCACTCTTTTACTATCGCGCATGTGCATAATGTGCATGCGTGGCCAGCGTATGCACAAGACGAACACGTACTATAAACATACGTCATATTCCTATGCATAACAACTAACTAATAGTAATGATACTTTATGCAAACTGAACAAGTATACATTCATCATAATATTACTAAAACATCGTCGGTTACTTTACCAGTTAACCTTTAAGATTTCATTTCATTATTTTTGTGATTACATTTGTTCAATCAATCAAGTACAAGGAAAGCTACCTACTACTACTAACTCTAGGTCAATAAATACCCAACCCTCAACAGTACTATCATATCCTCCCATCCTAACCTACTGCCACATCCTCCCTGTCCTTCCTCTGCTAGTATAAAAGTGGATGTCGGACTCAACGACCTGACCACATAGAACTTGATAGCGATAGCGTCGGCGGAACAGTGGACCTATTCTCCCCTAGCAGGCATCCGACCGTCGTCATCAGAACTACATGGGGAGCATTTCTCAGCATGGCCCTCCCACGACCTCAGGTATCATAGGAACATAGGGTGGGAAACACATCCATCCCTCTCAACATACTGGGCCTACGCCCTTATCGACTCATACTCGCTGCTCTCGAGATTATCGGTCCATGTCATTGTATCATCAATTTCAGTTGCTAAGGTTTTGTTCCATGGATAGGTTCTTATCAGGTCAAGTATCCGGCTATCCCATAGCCCGTGAGTCCTGTAGGTTAGTATTCCGCAAAATACACATTTTATAACAAGCATTTACATTCGATCACCAATTGATCCATATCATCAACATCATTTTATCTCACGTCACAATTTCATCATAGGTATGTATGGAATATAACAGTTCTATCAATTTCATCATAGGATGGCATCCATGTACAGCACCATATATTTTAAATTTCCTCAATGACAATGCTAAAACATATATTTTCCATTCTCTCATTGTCTGATCCATATTGTCAGCATCATTCAATTTCATCACATAAAATGATTAAATCGATCACAGCTTTATTACCACATCATATATATCACATTTCCTCCAGGACGATTATCAAACATACACTGTGATTATGAAATAAAAGAGTCTCATAATAATCATAACTTAATAACTGCATGAATATGGTAACATCATTAACACCGTAGCAACATATCATCATGTCTATCATGCCGAAAATATAGTTCACGCTATCTAGCTGAGTCAAACAGATAACAAGCAATAAGGTGAAAGGTGTCTAACTCATAAACATGCCTAGTCAAAATATGGGGCGTTACAACAATTAAAGAATATGGTTAAGTGCCATACAAAGAGCGGTTGTAACACATTTGATATTTAATTTGCAAATTCATGAGAAGAGAGAAGTCAACGCTTCCCTCTAACAATTGGACTTACCTTGGTGTGTACTTGGACATTTTTTATTTCAACTCATGCAACTTTTTGGATCTTCTAGTAGAGATGTTTTGCGTGGCATTGATATCATACTTTGTGTCTCTAGAAATTTTAGTTGACATAAGTAGAGGGGTTAGTCTATTTAGGATGCAACATAATTGTTTTGGCTTCCAACGTTTCAAAAAATGAGCATAAGGAAGTGTTCCTAGTTGTCTTTTCTATATAAACTATTGGATTTTTACTGCAATAGGGGGTATTAGACCATCAACATTGGGCAGTCGATCATTCGTATAATGGGTCAGTGTGGCATGTTGAGGGTTTTTCTTCAATCCTTGATATTTTTAACAACCACATAGTATTGGAGAGTCATAAAAGAGATCCATCTCATGACGAATTACTATCGATAACCCATGATTGTGACTGGAAGATGGCATATTACAATTGGAAGGGTAAAGTGGCTACCCATTTTCATCTACCAACTGCTTGCAGTATCTTTCTCTTGATAACAACTTAAAATGTTTTGAAACTAGTGGACTATCTTGTGCATCCGAACTTAACCAGGAATCGAGATACTGCAAAATAGAATACATTCTTATTGAGATTCACATGGATAAGTAAAATAAATTCAATTAGATAATCAAAATATATAGATAGAATACAAACTTAATCGAAATGGAAAGGGAGAACTTGCTAAACTTTGAACAATATGGAAGGACATAGAATTTAAAGAATTGGCAATTTATTATTATAATGTTTTCTCCGTTCATTTGAGTTAAATCAACAATTAATAGATGGTTACAATCCGAAAAATAAATGTTGAGAACATATTACAATGTTACTTTTAATATAGTTTCAAAACCATTTCGTAAGAATAAGGTGAGTTTAACGACCATATGTATACTATGAAATATTGTAATTGTTGTGTTTGAATCCTAAAAGAACATTTGAGATGAATATATCATTTTATGTTGAAATAGAAATTCCTAGGGCCTTTTAATTAAAATGGTTTTCCTAAATAATACAACCACACTAGTGTGTTGTAACTAACAAAACACACTCATGCTACAAATCCCTGTGTGCACTGTGTTGAAACATCCACAAAATATCTAGAAATGAAATTATCCTCTATATTTGATAGTAGATAGCTATCGATTCAATTTTCAATATTGTTGACGGCGTTGTGCTTTGTATAATAAGGTGCACAAGTGCATCCGTATTCCTAATATGCACCGCAACACAATTGTTTTTAAAATTTTCTACTATATGCCGCCATTGTGCTTTGTAAAAATATAAGTGCACTTGGGCTTGCATATATTTTTGGTGCACCACTATTTCCTGAAAAAATTATAAATTTATCTTTAGGTGCA
Source organism: Larix kaempferi (assembly GCA_027924585.1). NCBI lineage: Eukaryota > Viridiplantae > Streptophyta > Pinopsida > Pinales > Pinaceae > Larix > Larix kaempferi. The sequence continues at coordinate 140,327 of BSBM01001508.1, forward strand.
TTTCATGTTCTTACACACAAGCGCTCCCATGCAACATGGACACCAAAACCCCGAGAATCAACAATAAAAATTCACAAAAATTATTTTTGGATATATTGAAAATGGAGTGGGAAATTCATTTTCAAAACCTAATTCTATAGAGTGTTTATAAGAAAAAAATACCTAATCACTAGATTTCATTATTTTTCCAAAATTTTAGAGGGAGATTTTTGGAAAAGAGATTTACTAGGGAGGATTTTGGAGCAAGCAGATTATTGTGAAGATAACAATTTCTAAGGTATGATGAATAAAAGAAAACCTTGGAAGTAGAAATTCAAAGTATGTAAATTTTTAATATTGATCACAATGCATGATTTATTTATTTTCCTATTTAAATTTTAAATGAATTAAAAAAAATAGTTACCTTCAACGTTGGAACCCTACTTTTCTTGTTGCTTCCTTTTGTTTTATATGGCTGCAAAATTTTAGATTAGGATTTAAATCCCTTTATTGTTTGAGAATTATGATTTTTACTTTTAGGGATTTTAGATTTAATGGGTTTGTGCTTCTATATACAAAGCGTTGGGTGCCTTGTGACTACTTCTTGGGTTGAATCGGAAGCCCTATCATCCGTGTAAGTTTTTTTAATTTTTTTAAATTTCTTTCAAAATGCTTATGCAATTTTCAATGTGTTCGAGTTGCTTGAATGCACCAATGCACTTTTTATTAAAGAGCACTAGTAATTTCAACTATGTTATTTTTTTTTCATATTTCTTTTTTAAACACATGCATTTTCCAGTGTGGAAGACTCAGAACTCATGTGTTAATTGTAAAATCACATTGTTTCCATTACCGATGCTTAAAAATAAATATATCACATTGATAAACATGTATGTGAATATTTTTTATTTTGTTCTTGTAAATGGTGCATTCAAGTATGATGTACTAGTGCATTCATGTATTAGAAGCACCAATGTCTTTTGTTTACTGAAATGCAGCGAAATGACATATTGTTTTATGTATTTATTTTGAATATATGTAATTTATTTGTATAATATATTTAGTAGCTTATCTATTTAATGTTCTAGGTTGTTTATTGATAGAAAATACATGATAAGAGTTCAATGAGCAATAATTATAATTGGGATTATGGGTGCACATTAAAAAATGGGAAGAATGGAAGTTCTTTTAATTTTTATATTAAATCAATATGTTTGAATTATAAGTTTTAATAATATTTATTGGTTGATGTGTCTCATGAAAATCCAAAAGATGAGAAATCTCAATAAGATTAATTGCAATCTAAGTGTAGAAGAGCATAAAAAATTGATGAAAAATTTGCAAAGGGATGAATTAGGTGAATAAAAAAGAAATAAATATAATTTGTTTCTTTAATTTATAGTAATATTATACTTAAGAGTATTCGCTAATATGTTTTAAAAATTCTAATTCACATAAGTTGAATGTTATGCATGGATTGACAACAACAAAAATGAATTACATCATAAGAAAAACAAATTATGGATGATTTAAATGATGATGAATTGGTCATTAGCTCACCTCGAGTGGTGTTTAAAGTATATCTAACAGGATTTTTTATATAAAACTATGGGGGATATAGTGGAAATAATGTATAGACATACTTTCAATTTACAATACATAAATCAAATCAATGAATCCAATGATCAAGTTATAATTACATTACATGTTCAGTGTTTCCAAAGTAATGGTTAATGAGACTTGTCAAACTTGCAAAAGAAAAAACATACAACGCCAAAAATAATAATTCAAAAAGTAATATTCCTAAACATGTATATGTACCTACTACTACAAAGCATTCATGTATTAATATTAATTATGCTATATTTATTTTTCATATCAACATAACAAAGGTTTAATGTCATTTTATATTTTCAGGAAGATTATGAAAATCTCAAAGGATGAATGAAGTGATATTTGAAATATGCAAATAGTGATGTCTAAAAAAGTGTACAACGAGATGGTAAAAGAAATGAACATAATTGCAATTGAGGTGGAGTCATCCAAACAACAATGTGCTTCATATGTATGAAATCATTGAATTTTTCTATTATGTACTTCTAATTAATTAATTTAGAATTAAATATTAATTTTCAATTGTTTTGTTGCAGAAAAGAAAACAAAATGGAACCCATTCAACACATAAAACCAAGGAAAAAAGTGGTTGATAGAAAAGTTTGTAAGTAGTTGTGATTTTATTATAACAACTTTTCACTCACACACACACACACCTGGAATCTTTGGATGTATTCAAATATGTGTTAACATACAAACAAGAGCCATTAGAAGAATTGATTGATATTGGGTTAAGTATGGGTATATGTTGGCATATAAAAATTTAATTATGGAATTTGTAAGTATCTTTGTTGCTTCACTTCTCTCATTTTATACATGAATATAGAACAAAAAAAATCCTTTATATTAAATCTATGAATTCTAATGGAGGTATAAAACTTGCAAGAAACAAAGTATGGAGTGGAGCCAACATAAGAGTTGTGGCGAGAAGGCATGAAACATGGTTTTGAAAGAATGTGTATCATTCAGGACTTGATTCTTTCTATGTTACGTTGCTTTTCAATTTACATTCATGTATACTATCTATTTTAATTTTCATTATTCCCACCAATGTAGATACATCCATTACACTTTATTTTTATTTGTGTATATGGAAACTAGAGATGAGGAAAAAAATCAAGGAAATTAACAAAACATTATGCCAAATAACCCAAGTCATTCAAGTGGATTGAGAAATGACAACAGTTCCAACGAAGAATGATAATCCATATATTTTCTATGTTAATGCAATCTACTGTAAATTTTGAAATAATTGTCTATGAAAATTAGACATTTTGTATAATGTACTCGACATAGTGTCCCAATTGAAAGACAAAGGGTTACCAATAAGTGGAACAATTACATGCATGTTGACATTTTTATTATTGTGGATTTTATGTTTTCCCATTTTGTATGACAAAGGGTCTCTTATTGATACATACTAAAATAAAGTTTTTATTTTATTGTAATCTGTAATGTTGTTGCGAAATGTTACTTTGTTAATTAAATATATGGATGATTAAATATTACAATAGATGCGAAATTTTATGATATAACAAATTATTCCAAACGCATTAATTAAAATAAAAATGAATATCACTATAAAATATATTTCAATTTCTAATGAATAATGGCATTAACAAAAATAAAAATAGAAGAGAGATACTATAGTGTGATGTTTGTAGTCACTGCTCACCAAATAGAAATTAATCTCTATTGATTTCAATCATTCCATTCGTAATAGTGTGTTTATGACTGTGTAGCAGTTCTACATTGTAAACAATGTAGAACTAGTGCATTGAAAACAACATGACCCTCGTGCAACATAATACTTGTTGCGTGCCTTGGTGATTTTGTGATGTGACGCCCCACTTGTTGCATGCCCTCGTGATTTTGTGATGTTATGCCCTAATGCGCTATTGTATATCAACTGCATTGTTAAATTTTAAAATATAGAAACACTCAAAGTCTTGGTCAACTTTACTAGTGCGTTTTTCTTCACTTATTACATGAGTGCTTTGTAATAGTTTGTTTGCACGGGTGCGTTTAAATAGTTAGTAGTAAACACATGTGCATTTTTTATATACAACACTATTGCATTTTGAAAATATGTAAGCACCAATGCTATTGTAATATCCCAAGACTTTGACCTTTTATTATGTGTTGGACATAAGCCTCGATGTACATAGATGTGTTGGGCATAAGCCCTGGAGCACTTGGTTTACGGTAGTATGTACGAAGTATGCACTCTGGAGTACATAGATAACCCCACAAGATAAATAATGAGTGTTAGGCATAAGCCCTAGAGCACTCCAACATGATGTTGAGCATAAGCTTTTGAGCATCAAATCTTTGGCCATTGTATCCCTAGGCGTATCATACAAATGCATCCTAGAACTAGTGTTTAACAGAGGCTCTGGAATTGCACTAGTGTAATGCCCATTGAGAGTGTTAAGCATAAGCTCTAAATAACACTAGGGGTTACGTCACTTACGGTGTTGAGCTTGAAAAACTACGAATAACACCCATACTGATCATATTTATTCAAATTGATTCATTGAATTGTTATTTATTTCTCATCAAGGACTGAAAGACACTGCCACGAAAATGAGGTAATCGAGCATGCAAGGGGATCTAGGGATACCTATCTTAGTTGACCGACCAAACCCACAAGAGGCCTTGTTAAAAAATTTACATAATTTAAATGAAGCATCAAAGATATAGTTATGCTATTTAATACATTGATTAATAAAAGGATAATTATAAAAAAAGCCTAACATATGTACAAGAGTAAAATGCATACATACCTCTCTCTCTCTATATATATAAATCTATGAGAATAATAAAATGTACATAGAATAAAGTGAAGTCTATGTATTTATATAAATGGATTATACATATACATATATTTATTCTTATAAATTAAATAAATGGAATTAAAAGTTTCAAATATCAATTAAAAAATAAACAATTAAAAAGTTCTAGATAAGAGAAGATTATAATTAAAAATGACCATTTAATTATATTATATATAATTCAAACTAGGAGTTGAATTCAAGATGACATTAAAAATATTAAGGTTAACTCAAGTGCCCATTCCAAAGATTTCCTATAAATACAATGACATTTTCCAAGAGAGGGATCGATCTTATTATCATTTTTTATGGTATCAAGAGAGATTGTTCCAAATCATGTAAGAGGAAGATACCAAGATTAGCTTAAAGATAACAATAGCCCTTTTCTTTAGGTACTCTAGATTTTCATGCATGCTCGAACCAGCTCAGGGGTGATCCGATTAAGAACCAGGAATGGTTTTGGATCAAAGGTTGGGAGGAACGTGGCAATTCTGAGGTTATTTAGTAATATTTCGATGAGACACCTACTTGTAACTTTTATAATTTTGGGTTCATAATGTGCAGGTTGCAAAAGGAAGTTCAGTAGCATTTTCTGGGTAAGAATTACTTATATATTGTTCTTTTGTATTAAATTTATGTTCCTTAGGAAAAATATTAGACAAATGCATAGATAATAAATTTGTTTAAGCTGCATTTTTATCCAACAAGTATTAGATAAATTATCTATCTAATTTAAGTACTCATCGATAGAATAATAATCCATGATAGGTTTTTATTTAAATAGCTTTTCCCCTCTGTATGTTAAACAAACAAATATTTTCGATCTGAACAAATATTATGCAAAACCAGTACAGGGTAAAAACCTTGGTATTATATTTTTCTTTTTCCAAGCAATTAAAAATATAAACGCCTCATTAGTTTGTAGCTTAGAAAATTTACCATATAGTTTTCAACTACAAGTCCACACGCCTCCTAAACCTGCTACAGGTTTTCAACTCTCAACAAACCACTATAATATGGTTTTTGCCTTTCTTTTCTTTTTTCAAGAAGTAGACCCAACGAATAAACATTAAGCCCCTGTCTTATTTCTATTAAACAAAATAAAGGGATTATGTTCTCAACAAATTCTTAGGCCTATTGTGTTTTAAACGTAGGGAATCCTGTCCACTCAATTTAAATAAAAAGACTAGCTATAAATAGAGTACCATAGAAATCTTAAACCCAATAATTATTTTAAAACAATTTCGCAGACTTGGGATCGAGTCCCTTAGAGTATACGATTTCACCCTTATCGTCTCCAGCTATCAACTGTAGTGAGCCTTGCTTAGAAGGCCATGCTATAGCGTTGGCATAAATGCACCTCTGTACTTATTACTAAAATACTTAAAAGCATTATACAGACAAAAATAATATCTTTCCCTCACACCCACAGACGAGCTCCTAGGAAACCAACGCGCAATTACAAATAATCCAGGAAAACGCAACCACTTACTGGCCGGGATCACACTTACAACGTTGATCTTTTCTTTTTCACCCTAGCCTTTTAAACAAAATAAAAGGCTAACAAGAAAACTAAAAACGTTTAAACAATAGAGCCATCGGCGACGCATTTAGCAGGAGCATCATTACCATCAATTGGTATAAATTACACACACAAATTTACATTTAGGGCTTTTCCCGGAGATTAGTAGAACAAGGAAAGCATTTCATCTTTATAACAACAGAAGCATTTCAGCATCACCGTAAGCAAAATAGTAATGAAAATAATGATATAGCACACCAGTGGAGTCCAACTCCCTCTCAACAAAGATAATTTATAGTACGTCAAGCACTAAAACATCAAACTCTAGATAAAGCATTCAAAAACTCAAAATGACTGTAACACTCGTAAATTGAAAACACAGACATAGTATATCGAATAGAAACCATTTAGCTTGAATTTAACAACGGTCTCACAACTCCAGGCTTGTTAGCCTCTTTCTTTATAAAAATGTGGCTACAAAGATACCAACACGCCTACACAGGCTTCGCAAGTTAAAAATATACTCGGAACCTAGCTACGCCACTTTTTAGAAGCATTTACAAACCGAGAGGTTGATTCAAAACCCTTGTCCCTACAAGATAGCGCAGCCATATCAACACACAGTAAAAACACCTCTACTTTATTTAAAATAATTTACATCCAGAGGTAGCCATCCACAGTTTCACTTTAGGAGAAGGACGCATAGTCTTGAGATTACTTGAAACATTCGCACTGGTAGATCCTTTTCCCCCTAGTATCAACCCCCGAACAAGAACTCCAAAGAGCCATGCTGAAGTCTCCTCGGAGTTAACAAGCTAGGGGTTAATAAAAATTCAAACGGAAATACATAAATCAAAATTAGAGAAACAGATCTAGGCACATACCTGGAGGTGTAATGCAACGATGGTAACTGTGTAGCCAACAAACAAGTAGAATTCTGTATTTCGCGCCACTGTTCAGAAATGATAGAGCAGGGAGATTTCTCCCTCTCCTCCATACGACATGCAAAAAGAATATCTTTGAAATTTCGTACAAACAAGACTTATACCTTGAGCCAGTGTGGAAGGTGATCACGAGGCCTTCAAATGGCCCTCTTTAATGTTCCAACCACCTCCACTATCACTTATATCAAATACCCACTCCCTATAGTTGTTAGTTCCTTTCCTTGTTGTGAACAAGTTTTCTTCTAGACATACATAACTTTGGTTTCAAAGTTTAAACCTTTAACTCTTGATCAAGTTACTTCCTTTAGAAATACAATTAGCATAGGGTTGGTTCTTAACACCTGTAAACAAAGAGTTCTTCATGTTTTAGTTCATAATGAACTAAGTAATCCCAAGTCCATAAGAGTTCGTCACGCCAACTCGTTGAGACATCATTGAATCCAAAACCACTCTTTTCACTTTAGAAGCATAGGTATTATAGCCATAGAAAAATAGCTTACTAGACGAGCTTATTCATCAAGTCAACATACACTTATAAACAAGTATGAAGTATTGTAGACATAACAAAATAAAAAGCATCGGTACACGACACAAGAATCATCAGAATACAAATAGACGATTAGACTAAGATTACACATATCAATCTTAACAAATATTCTAGAGTGCTGAAGATAATTTTAATGCACCTTAGATTTTAAGGACTTTATTAACCCATACATTTATTTATTTATTTATTTTTATTCAAGTTTTAAGGGACATTACAAGTGGTATCATAGCTCTCTTTCGAACACTTAGAGACCTTTTGGGCTCGCTTATTAAAGAGACATCCGCTGCAGAAACATATTTTCAAAACTTTAAGTATGATTTTATAGAACTAACAGAGTTTTTTTTACTAACTGATTAAATTATACATATTTAAAAGAGCAATACGGATCATGGATACCGAGAGAAACAACAATCGACACAAAAACTTGAATTCACCTCCTCCGGAAGAGGAGCTGGTGGTGGGGTTAAATGAAAGTATTAGGACAGACAAGCCACCCGAGCGAATGAAAACAAAATACAGAGCCGAGTTACAACACTACGGCCTATGGTCTCACAACCGAGCTAGTGCGATGTGTACTCTATATAGTATATAAATGCAGGACCTTGTGAGTAGTAAATTACCTGATCGGAATTTCTTTATATTATTGACATGCATAATATATATCAAATAGCAACTAAACTAGTATATTATTAAATATTGTTTTATATACTATAGTCAAGCAAGTAGAAAGGATTGCATAGGAAATAAAAATGTTTTAAAACCTTATGATGGATTTCGGTCCCAATTAAAAATGATAGGGTTTAATTCTTTTAGTAAAATAAACCAAAGGATAAATATGTATATGTTCACCTCTTGTATGATCGTGAAGTCATGCAGTATGCATGCATAAATGTAATAATTATATTCTATATATAAATTTAGAAACAAACATCAAAGAACATTAAGCGGGAATACCGCACAACTACAGAGTCCATCTACAAAAGGAGTATGGTATAAGTGACTTTACTTAAGGAAGTGCGATGTAAGTCGTTTATAAGAAATACTTTAAACCTAGGATAAAGGTCATGACTAATAATGTCATGAAAAGAGTTCCAAACTTAGCAAGACTAGTCAAATGCATCAGAGGATCATTGGCCTTTAGTAATTGAAAACAAATGCTCGAGAATATTATGAGATGTGTTGCATCATAAAACATAAGTACTAAAGAGGAATAAAATGAGCTTTGGAGACTTTATTTGTGATAATTATGTTGTCTAAAATGTCCGCTTAGACAAAGTATGTAATATTTGGATAAGGATAGAAATATTTACTTTCTTGTATGAGTAGAAAGTCAGAGCAAGAAATTATCTTCTGTTATAAATGGTTATAAGGATTTAAAAACATTTAAGAACGATTGATTTCATGAGAAGCAATGTGAGGAAGTAGGAATAAAAATACTATAAACAAACATGACTACTCAAGAAGGTTTACAAAACCATGAAAAGGTATGTTCATGCTATTTATAACTTGTAAATTTATACTATAAGGTTAAGCATACAGTGAACTCCATGAAAAGATGTTATTTAAAATTTTTGTGTTTAACATGTCTGTAGAGAGGACATAAAGTCAGTAGTAGTACTAAAAAGGTATAATATGAATTATGACAATTCAAGTTTACGAAGGATACGTACAAACCTAGTTGTACCTAGGCTTGCCAGAAAAGGAGTAATGCATCAGAGTCATGCATAGGAATATTTGGTTGCAACATGAATTTTTTTTATAAACAATCAAGATAGAGACTTGATATCTTTTATGTTTTCTTTATGATGAACAAATACAAATAAATTCTGGCAAGAGAATGTAAGTGAAGCATGTAGGTGCATGCGGGTACAAGAGACTTCACCAAGCATTATGAACAGAAGGTAATACAGGAGGTATTTTCTAAAAATAATGGTATGACTATTTAAAAAAGGTAGCATGACATTGATTTACAATTAGACTAATGATAGTCAACTGCATGAATAGTTTAGCCTATTTAGGAAGTTGAAAAGGGAACAAGATGATCCTACTATGAGAAATGTTAGGAGAAATTAATGACATATGTATAGCAATCAACTTAAGAAATTAAGAATTGTTGAAATAATTGACACATGTTTGTTACAAGATACTAGAAGTACCATGATTTGTTTAAAAATATATTTAGCATTTTTAAAGTAAACATAGAGTGTTAACCAAGTATTGAAGGGATTGATATGATCTAATGTTGAGTCAGGAGGAAACCTCCAAACACACATAAATGGTTTGGGACTGCACCATAGTATAGGACCACAATCCTGGAAAAGGTATTCATTATGACCGTTGGAATACGTCCGAGATAAATTACATTAGGTGTATGTTATGCTGATGGGTTGAGCTACCTATATATGTATATTTTAGTACTATTAGAAATATGAGTTTTCAAATTCTGATTTGACTCATGTTATACTTACTTCGCATGTTCAATCTACTTTTACAAAATCTACAAGAAGGGCAAATAAATAGACCTTGTAACTACCCTACATTAGTAAGAAAGATATAAAACTTACTTGGGTATTTAGTGAATACACGAGGAATCACCTAGATTGATAAAATCTTCATTGGTGTTGAGCACTAAAAAGCTAGAGAATACTTGTTGAGTAAGTATTGAGCAGTAAAAGTTATGGAACCCTTAGACTCCTTGTGATTAATTGATAGTGAGATAGAAACTCTGGAACATCAGTAACCCATTAACTACTATTAAACTAGATTGTCAAATCTTACGTAATGTTATGCTCAAGAACACCTAGATTGACAAATCCTATTTGAGTATTGAACCGGTATACTCTAACACACCGAGAGTTTTTTATGCTCATGATTTACATATGTTATGCACATTTATGCTTATATTATGCATATGTTATGTTATGTTCATGCACAGTTCATGTTATAAACATTAATATGTTTTTCTTTTCAATGAAAAACAAGTAGAGAATGACTAAGGGTACTTGGAAAAGAAGTGTCGTACCAAGAAATTTAAAAATATTATCTTAGATCATGATCATGTATGAATGACATATGTACAGGTACAAGTAATTACAAAGTAAAATATTTGTAAGAAGATCAAACTCTAGAAAGAACCACCATGAAAAGGCAATGTCATGATGTACAAAGGAAAATTATTACTTATGTTCTAACTGATTTTTTGAAGAGAATCATATGCAATGATGTGCAGAGGAAAATTATTACTTATGTTCTAATTGATTTTTTGAAAAGAATCATATGCAATGATTTGCAAAGGAAAATAATTACTTGTGTTCTAATTGATTTTTGAAAAGAATCATATGCAATGATGTGCAAAGGAAAATTATTACTTATGTTCTAACTGATTTTTGAAAAGAATCATATGTAATGATGTGCAAAGGAAAATTATTACTTATGTTCTAACTGATTTTTGAAAAGAATCATATGCAATGATGTGCAAAGGAAAATTAATACTTATTTTCTAATTGATTTTTGAAAGATCACGTGAATGGATGTGGTTTATGATGAAATGCTAGAAACAACTTGTGTTGTTGGTGAAAAGTATAGCTATAAAGAGAAAGAAACGTCAAAATCATGACTAAAAATGTGATGATTATGATATCCCCATTTACTTTACGATTAGATGTCATGGGACTGACAATACTTTGAGGTTATTGTAGGTAAGTGGTTAAGGAAGCTTCCATAAGACCTTGAATTAAGAAGGAGCTTGAATTTATGGGGACGCATTGGAGAATGAAACCACGATGAAAGAGGCTTACCTTGCTTGGTTTCAGGGTTTCATTTAGAGTCACTAACACCGGGATGATGTTGTTCTAAGAGGGGACATATGTAATATCCAGATACTTTGACCTTTTATTATGTGTTGGGAATACGCCCCGATGTACATAGATGTGTTGGGCATAAGCCCTGGAGCACATGGGTTACGGTAGTATGTACAGAGCGTGCACTCTGGACTTCATAGATAACCCCACCAGATAAATAATAAGTGTTGGGCATAAGCCCTGGAGCACTCCAACATGATGTTGAGCATAATATATGGAGCATCGGATATTTTTTCATTGTATCCCTAGGTGTATCATACAAATGCATTCTAGAATTAGTGTTGAGCAGAGGCTCTAGAATTGCACTAGTGTAACACCGATTGAGAGAGTTGAGAATAAGCTATGAATAACACTAGGGGTTATGTCACTTATGGTGTTGAGCATGAAAAACTATGAATACCACCCATACTCATCATATTTATTCAAATTGATTAATTGAATCATGATCTATTTCTCATCCAGGACTGAAAGACATTTCCATGAAAATGAGGTAATCGAGCATGTAAGGGGATCTAGGGATACCTATCTTAGTTGACGGACCAAACCCAAAAGAGGCCTTGTTAAACAATTTACATAATTTAAGTGAAGCATCAAAGATATAGTTATGTTATTTAATACATTGATTAATAAAAGGATAATTATAAAAAAAGGCCTCACATATGTACATGAGTAAAATGTTATTTGCTGCCATTTTTATCTTCGTTTTCAACTGGTTCAGATCTGGTTTGCATATACCGGTGAGTATGGGTTCATTGATGTGGTTATTGAGGAATCGAAATTGGAAAACGAGCGTTTCTTCATGGACATAGATTTCAGGGCACAATTTGAGATAGCTCGACCTACTGACGAATACAATGCCTTGTTGCAGCAGATTCCCAATTTGTTTGTGGGGAGGGCAGAGAAGTTATGTGGGATCATCAAGATCATGTGCGACTTGACCAGGAGATTGTTGAAGGAGAAGGTACATGTACTTATATATATATATATATATATATATATATATATATAAAGATATTATAGATATATAGATATATATAAAGCTATGTGAATAATAAAAGGTACATAAATTAAATAAAGTGAAGTCTATGTATTCATATAAATGGATTATACATATACATATATTTATTCTTATAAATTAAATAAATGGAATTAAAAGTTTCCAATATCAATTCAAAAAGAAACAATTAAAAATTTCTAGATAATAGAAGATTATAATTAAAAATGACATTTTAATTATATTATATATAATTCAAACTAGGAGTTGAATTCAATATAACATTAAAAATATTAAGGTTAACTCAACTGCCCATTCCAAAGATTTCCTATAAATACAAGGAAAATTTCCAAGAGAGGGATCAATCTTATTATCATTCTTTATGGTATCAAGAGAGATTGTTCCGAATCCTGTAATAGGAAGATACCAAGATTAGTTGTAAGATAACAACCACCTTTTTCCTTAGGTACTCTAGATTTTCCTGCATGCTCAAACCAGCTTGGGGGTGATCCCATTAAGAACCAGGAACGGTTCTTGGATCAAAGGTTGGGATGAACGTGGCAGTTCTAAGGTTATTTAGTAAAATCCCGACAAGACAGCTACATGTAACTTTTATAATTTTGAGTTCATAGTGTGCAGGTTGCAGAAGGAAGTTCAATAGCATTTTCTTGGTAAGAATTACTTATATATTTTTATTTTGTATTAAATTTATGTTCCTTAGGAAAAATATTAGATAAATGCATAGATAAGAAATTTGTTTAAGATGCATTTTTCTCCCACAAGTATTAGATAAATTATCTATCTAATTTAAGTACTCATCGACAGAATAATAAGCCATGACAGGGTTTTATTTAAATAGCTTTTCCCCTTTTAATGTTAAACAAACAAATAGATTTCCGATCTGAACAAATATTATGCAAAACCTGGGTAAAAACTTTGGTATTATATTTTTATTTTTCCAAGCAATTAAAAATATAAACGCATCATTAGTTTGTAGCTTAGAAAATTTACCATCCACAAGTCCACACACATCATCATTAGTTTTCAACTACAAGTCCACACACCTCCTACACCTGCTACAGGTTTTCAACGCTCAACAAACCCTTATAATATGGTTTCCACCTTTCTTTTCTTTTTCATGAAGTAGACCCAATGAATAAACATTAAGCCCTTGTCCTATTTCTTTTAAAAAAAATAAAGGGTTTATGTTCTCAACAAAGTCTTAGTCATGTTGTGTTTTAAACGCACAGCATCCTGACCACTCAGTTTAAATAAAAATACCTGCTAAAAACAGAGTGCCAAAGAAATATTACACCCAATCATTATTTAAAAACAATCTCTCAGACTTGGGATCGAGTCCCTTAGAGTATACGATTTCACCCTTATCGTCTCCAGCCATCAACTCTAGTGAGCCTTGCTTAGAAGGCCATGTTACAGTGTTGGCATAAAATCACCTCTATACTTATTACTAAAATACTTAAAAGCATTATATAGATAGAGATAAGTTCTTTCCCTCGCACCCACATACGAGCTTCTAGGAAACCAATGCACAGTTACAAACAATCTAGACAAACATGACCACTTACTAGTTGGGATCACACTGACAACGTTGATCTTTTATTTTTCACCCTGCCCTTTTAAACAAGATAAAATACAAAGAGTCCAGATCTTATAAATCCATAAATTACAAGTTAGGATTTCTCCTAAAACACTAACAAGAAAACTAAAAATTTTTAAACAATAGAGCCATTGGCGGTGCATTTAGCAGGAGCACCATTAGTCGGTATAAATTACACACACAAATTTACATTTAGGGATTTTCTGAGAGATCAATAGAACAAGGAAAGCATTTCATCTTTACAGAAACAGAGCCATTTCAACATCACCGTAAGCAAAATAGTAATGAAAATAATCATATAGCACCCCGGTAGAGTCCAACACCCTCTCAACACAGATAATTTTTAGTATTTCAAGCACTGAAACATCAAACTTTAGATAAAGCATTCAAAAACTCAAAACAATTGTAACATTCGTAAATTGAAAACACAGACATACTACATTTGAATAAATACCATTTTGTAACATCCCGAATTTTCATAAAAATTTAAAATTTTTTATCATAGCATTAATTATGATAATAATAATTGCGGAAGTAATAATTGAGATTATGACAGCATTAATTGTAAAGTTGTTAGTACTACACATGCTTTAATTTATGTTTAGGCAGCAATATCATAATTACAGTTTTAACACATAGTTAGTAATCATGATTATGATAATAATGTACTAACAGATCGGAAATAGAATGCGACACTATTCTTTTGCAATGATACTGACAGTTTGAATTTGCTGCATAAGGGTGTCCTACGAGGTACCCTGGAGCTTACTTAGCTGTAATGCTAAAGCATAATGAATGTCCTATCTGCAGACGATAGGTAAGAAGTTTCATGGCTATGTGTAAAGTTCAATTTCAACATCGTAATTAATAAAATGTTATAATTCTGTTGCTATCCACCAAAGTATGCATGTATGGATTTCATTGCTATAATTATAGTTTTTCAGAAGCTGTCTTACTACTTGACAATGTTTAAAACATAGTTATTTATGACGTCTTCAAGCTGATAGGTTTTTCGCTTTGATCTTCATTGTTATAGGAGCTCGCTTATTGTTGTCTTGAAATAATTAATTACCACAAGGCTTACCTCTGAAAAAAATAAAATAAACTTCTATGTAATAATATAAATCTAAAAACGACCTAGAATTTTGAAACTTGGTGGACCAATATAACATCGTGGGTCATCACAACATATTAATATGTTTGTATAACATAGCTTAGAACCATACGTATTATGAAGTTGAATTAACATAACATAACATGTTATTTTGTTATGTATCCAAATGAAATTTAAGCGTTGGAAATAGAGCACTGACAAGAATTAAATTTTTGACAGGGTGACGAGTGTTGGTTCATTAATACGATATGAATGTTGAGCTATCGTGAAGATTGTCCTTCGATTCTGCAATGATGTCTTGAATCGACACTCTAGCTGGCAAGGATTGTCAGCGATCCACGTAATAAGAATTTGATGAAATCGCTGCTACGGTTGCCAATGCGTAACGGTTAAGTGTTTTGATATGCCTTCATATTGGTCATTGATCGGTTCTTTGTGTGCCAAAGTGGCAATACCAAGCTTCTACTGTGGAGTGGGCATTAAATGCAATTGTTTCTTGTCCCAATGCTAAATCGTTGGCAATGTTGTGATCGTTGATGGTGAAGGGTTTGGACCATTAGATTGAAACCCTAACATCTATAGTTGAGTTGGTTTATGAATTGAAATGTGGTTTATTGTTTTTATTGTTGTTCAGTCTATATGGCCGACAGGATGCTGAAAAATTCTAGGGTTAGCAAAAATTGCACGAGTTCTCGACCTCGAGTCCTGTATGTAGGAATTGTAGGCTCTACTCTATTGAATGGCGTTGTAATTTAAGAATTTGGTCTTCTGGTTTGCAGTGACATCGAGTTAATTTTTAAGCTTATTGTTTTTAGCAGAGGAGTGAAAGATACACCCTGGTGTAAATGGAATGAGGGTTTTCTTGTCTTGTCGACAACGTGGAAAAACTATCGTTTAACTAGTGAAAGTGGAATGCTTTCGTCGCTTACAACAAGGTAAATAATCTTGTAAAGTTTAGTGATATTCCTTTGTTGCAATTCGTCTTTTGGTTTGAAATGTAACAATTATCTAAAGCCAAACCTTGTTTTGTCAGCTTTGCAGGCTGTGAAGAAGAGAATCAAGCAAGGGTTTGCAAAGTAAGGTGAGCTTCCATTCTGGTAAGCACCGGGTCTTCCAAAAACCCTCGTAGGTGCTCTCTGTCTATGGCTGATGAGGTTTCAAGGGTTGTGTAGCTAGTCCTAGCCGTTACTCGTTGTGGTTGTTATTTGAAAAACTTTGAAGCACAATTTTGTTAATCGAATGATGTCTATTCAAAGCTGTGACTCTTGTTTTGTTTATGTGAAACTTGGTTTTACACCTTGATGCTTATCTTCGTCAATTCTGGGCAATGTAAAACTTACCAATGCCGAGGGTTTTAAAGACTAGTTTCAAATGTTGAACTTGGGTATAAACCCTGAATGTTTTTGTTTTGGAAAAACATGATGTAATTCTGTTTTCTGAGAAACATCAATTTCATTTTCTTGGGAATCTCTACTCAGCAAAGAAGAAGTATGCTATATAACTCTGTGTAAAAATGTCTGTGTTATATGACTTGATGTTATAAGTTGACAGCGTGATTTTCGATCTATACTTAGAGTTTATGAAACTTGTCTCAGATGAAAGCTCTGTAATGTATGATGTTTGAATAGTATTTAATTCGTTGGTAAAGGAAACGATAGGCCAAACCCTGGTTCGTGTTTGGTCTTTGGAAAATGAAAGATATAAAATATAATTGTTTTCATAATAACCCTTAAATGTAATGGGGTTTGTACTATAGAGTAATGTGGATATAATATACGTTTTTAAGATACCGTGTATAATGAATAGGGATCTAAAACAATACAATCTTAGGTTTGTACAGTGATACAAGGCTATGTGTTAGTATTATAAATAGTTCATAATATACAACACTCAGATTACATAATACATGCATTTTATATAGTAAAATGATAGGTATAAATAATATAGATTTAACATTCCTCTTGTTTATAGTTTTGACACTACTGAAATGGTGATAGGAAATTATTGTATCAACAATTTGTAATGAAATCTACAGGGGGTGCGACATGTGTATTTATTATAACTTGTGTTCATAGATAGCATTTCTAAATATTGCAACAACAATATTTGTTTCTAATGTAATGTACAGAACTCTGAAAAACTTGATTTCCTGTGTAAATATTAGGAATAGGAAATACACAATGAAATTGTACAGTAACAAGTCTATGTTTATTTCCCATGAAATAATGGAATATTCTACACTGTAATAGATACTATATAGTAATTACTACTATTAATTTTAGGGCAGAAGACTGATAAACATACAAATTATTATTTATCTATTGAATCATTGGCAAAATGCCTATCTTATAATCTATTCTTAATTTGCATATCTATACTAGAGTACGATGCATAAAACAACATGGGGAAAAATATAGATACTGGTTTATCAATTCAAAACATCATTTAAACTTTAACATTCAGACTTTAAACAAATTTAGAATTAGATTCTTTTTCGAAAACAGAAAACAGAGATTACTAAATATACAGAACAAATCTATTGGCTGAGATAAGGTAGAAAATTTGTAAACCTGGATAAAATCTGTAGGGCAACAAATAGCCCAAGAAGAGTGTTCCACCCAACCAATTCTTGAAAGCAGTAAAGTACTTTCCTTAGGACCCCCAAGCCTGTTCACTAAACCACCAAGAGGAAGAAACTCTAGGAATTAGGATATCCACTTACAGTAGCACTAACCGTTGAATCTTCAAGAACTAGCAGTCCAATAGTCCTGCACCAGCATCTCTAGCTCTTCTCAGCAATATGCAAACATAAGATTGCACTCACAACTAGCCTCCCTATTCAAATCTCTTAGTTATCACCTGATACACATGCGGAAAATATTCTGCAGAAATATTGGGTAAGCGCTGCCTGCTCAATTCAAATTTTCCTTTTGTAGGCTGCCTAGATTTTCAGATGTTACTGGGTCATTAAATGAGCTTCGTGCTCACTCCCTCCACCTGGGGGATAATGCCACATTTTTAGGGGTAGTTGTCCCATAACCAACAACTAGTGGTGTGATGCAATTGCTGCCATCTGTCCCATACCTTCCAACAACTTCCATTCCTCCTAGTGGGTCAGTGAACACTCATTTAACAGTCCCCTTGGGTGTTTTTCTCCTAATTAATTTATTTAAATAATAATATTCAGTAATTACATTCATCCTTGATCAAAACTCATCATAATTACAAAACTTTGTAATTAAATTTAACATAAAGTATTTTGCAAATAAATAATAATTTTAAGAAATTTGGGCACGTGACACATTTAGCTTGAATTTAAAAACGGTATGATGACTCCATGCTTCTTAGCTTCTTTCTTTATAAAAATATGGCTACAAAACTACCAACACATCTACAATGGCTTCGCAAGTTAAAAATCTACCCGAAACATGGGTAAGCCCCGTTTTCGAAACGTTTACAAAGAGATAGGCTCCTTCAAAACCCTTGTCCCTCCAATATAGCGCATCCATATCAACACACTGTAAAAAAACCTCTATTTTCTTTAAATGAATTTACACGCAGAGGTATCCATCAACAGTTTTTCTTTAGGAGAAGGACGCATAGTCATGAGCTTACCCAAAACTTTCACACCAGTGGATCCTTTTCCCCTTCGTACCAACCCCCAAACAAGAACTGCAAAGAGCCACCTTGAAGCCTCCTACCAGTTAACAAGCTAGGGGTTAATACAAATTCAAACGGAAATACATAAATCAAAACTAGAGAAACAAAGCTCGGAACATACCTGGAGGTGCAACGCAACGATGGTAACTATGTATCCAACAAGCAAGTAGAAGTCTGTATTTCGCACCACTGTTCAGAAATGATAGAGCAGTGAGCTTGCTCCCTCTCCTCCAAATGACATGCAAAAAGAAGATCTTTGAAATTAAGGAAAAAAAGCCTTATACCTTGAGCCAACATGGAGGGTGACCACGAGGCCTTCACATGGCCCCCTTTAATGCTCCAACCACCTCCACTAGCACTTAGATCAAATACCCACCCCCTATAGTCGTTAGTTCCTTTCCTTGTTGTGAACAAGTTTTCCTCTATACATACATAACTTTGGTTTCAAAGTTTAAACCTTTAACTCTTGATCAAGTTACTTCCTTTAAAAATACACTTAGCATAGGATTGGTTCTTAACACCTACAAACAAAGAGTTCTTCATGTCTTAGTTCATAATGAACTAAGTAAGCCCAAGTCCATAATAGTTCATTGAGACATCATTGAATCCAAAACCACTCTTTTCACTTTACAAGCATAGGTATTATAGCCATAGCAAAATAACTTAGTACACTAGGTTATACATCAAGTCAACATACATTTATAAACAAGTATGAATTATTGTAGACATAACGTAATAGAAAGCACCGGTACATGACAAAAGAATCATCAACATACAAATAGACATCAAACAACATTACAGTAAGAATACAGACTACTATGCCAACAATCGACGAAATAAATCCAAACAAAGATTACATATATCAATCTTAACAAATATTCCACAGTGATGAAGTTAATTTTAATGCACCTTAGATCTTAAGGAATTTATTAACCCATACATTTTATTTTTATTTTTATTTATTTTTTATTTAAGGGACATTACAACTATTGTTGGTAAAATGCACCAGTTCTTTTAAAATTTTGGTATGCACCAATGCATATAATGGTTTCAAATTTATGTGCTTACCGGTGCATATGTTTCTTTTAAATGTAACGATGATTTTTTTAATGCTCAATGTGTTTGATTGAATATCCTTTTCCATTTGTGGGGATTATAACAAAGGGGTTTTTAAGAATTTTGACCAATATTATAACACTAAAAACCTCCACCCTATAGACCCTTTTCCTTGTAGTGTGGTGTATAAATAAGCCATATTATCGGAGCTTTGATTACTTCCTCATCTTGAAATGTTTAGTAAATCCTACAAACACACAACTCAACTTTTGTTGTTGCTTTTGAATTTTAATCTTACACGGGTCTTTAATAAATAAAAATATAAGATTATGGATTTTATCTACTACAATAGATGACTACCCAAGTTTAGTTGACAGAACATGAAAAGATACAAACACACATAGACATGGAAAATGGAAGGAAAGCACATATCTCCAAGTTTCATTTTTTCATTTAATCTCATTGGATTTTCCCAATTGGTGGATAACACCAATCATTGAAGAGTCCTCATAGAGAGCCTAGGTTAGGTTTTAGCATTCTTTCTTAGAACCTTTCACGTAAACCTAATCAAACACTACCTCAAACATCTTTAACACGAATGCACAATTACTAAAGAAGGGTCCAATATTTGGAGCTTCTTCTCCATTCTTTGCCCAAGAGGGGTACCAACAGAGAATAAGTTAGACTTATTTTATTGCTCTCAATATTCCATCTTAATTATTTTCTTGCTTGCAACTAACTCTTTGAGGCACGCAAAAGAAGGAGAAGGAAGAGTTTTCTAAGTTTGATGCTTTCACCATGATATTTTTTGGTTTCTTGTTCATTTTACTCATTTTCATCACATATATTGGCACTAACTGTGATTGTGAATAAAGAATATAATCTTGGTCTTACTGGAATTGATTCTTTCAAGTTCGATTTTATTAACAACCTTGTAAATACCCTTACCATCTTTGAGTTGAAATTTGGTTTGTTAAATTTTCAGAATTTACTTCAATCTGATCTAATATCTTAACTGAGAGAACAACATGTACAGCAAAACTACAACATATCAATCATGGACACAATAATGCAAGCACACAAAAGACACAGAGTTTACTTGGGGAAAACCATAAAGGTGAAAAACACCAATAACTTCCTCAGAGATAGATAGAGCAATGATACAACTAGAATACAAGAGATAGTCTTCTCCTAGTAGTAGAGCCTCCTCCTCCATAAGTTCGCCACTCTACCAAGTGTGAGTAAGAGAATAGAATGTGTAAAATGAGAGAGACACACTCTCTATTTATAAACTAACTTGACTTGACCTTTACTCAACTAGGTCGGCCTCAACTTAACCACTTAACATAATGCTGGTTGGGCCGACCCCCACTAGGGTGGTCTAATAAACCTTTGACACACATGGCTGACCCCCAATAGGGTGCTCTAATAACCCTTTGACCCACATGAATTATACAGGGCCGACCCCAACAAGGTGGTCTAATAACCCATCAAGTATAAGTTACGACACTTACAATATAAATGACGACACTTCCGTATAGAGGAATAATAACATCTCTATAGGAATACAACCACTTATGTATAGAGGAATAATAACATCTCTATAGGAATACAATATACATATATGTGAAATACATTCCGAAGTTACATATACATCAACACTCCCTCTTAGCTAGGAAGGTATTTCTCGACACAGGTCTTCTAGCACAAGTCATCTTCTCTGGATCATCGTCACTAGATAATCGTCATCGAGTCATCATCATCGTCACTGCTACTGCTATCTCAATCAATCTCTGAATCTAGTCATCATAGGAAGTTCTACAGAGCCAGTTCTACAAAACCTTAAAAGAGTCTCTTGACTAGCAAGAACCCTAAAGAGCATCTGAGGCCTTTTTCATCCTGTCCAAATCTCTAGGACTTATTACATGTGACCCCACCACAAAACCTCGAAAGAGAATCCCAGGATTGATTATGAGCACAAGGCTCAACCTATCGGATCTCCTAGGGCACAAATTACATGTGGTCACCACAAAACCTAGAAAGAGCATCCTAGGACTGATTACAAGTACAAGGCTCAACCTATCGGATCTCCTAGGGCACAAATTACATGTGGTCATGGCAAAACCTTGAAAGAGTATCCCGGGACTAATTACAAGCACATGGCTCAATCTATCGGATCTCCCAGGCCACAGATTACATGCCATAAGACAAAACCTCAAAAGAGAATTTTCCAGATATCCTAGGGTACAAATTACATGCCATAGGAAAAACCTTGAAAGACTATATGCAAATCTCCTAGGGCACAAATTATATGTCCTCCCAAGCAAAACCTCGAAAGAGCATTTGCCAGATATCCCAGGGTACAAATTACATGCCATAGGCAAAACCTCGAAAGACTATCTGCAAATCTCCTAGGGCACAAATTACATGCTTATCTGCACAACCTGTTCCACGGCCACAGAGTATCAACCTGATACTCACCATACATCATTTTGATGTACACATGATCATCCTGATCATCATAATTGCAACATCCTGCTGCATGTCATCTGGAGCAACATCCTGAAGCTCGTCATCTATGATCATCCTGATCATACAATGCATCCACCTAATGCATACCAAGTATCTACCTGATACATATCATCATTCATGATCCACTTGATCATACAGTGTATCCACCTGATACATACACAGATACATGATCCAAACAATGTATCCACCTGATACATATCAACATACATGATCTCGGTATCCACCTGATACATATACAGATACATGGTCCAAGCATCCAACATGATGCATATACAAAATACATACAAATGATCCAACTGATCATATCCAGCATCCAACATGATGCATTCATACATATACATATAAATGATGCAATTGATCATATCTAGCATCCAACATGATGCGTACATACATATATATATAAATGATCCAACTGATCATATCCAGCATCATCCTGATGCATATATAGAGGAGTAACTCAAGCATCGTCTTGATGCTCATCATCCATGATTATCCTAATCATCACAGCATTGTCTTCTTCAGATCATCTCATCGTCCACGAAGCACATCCCAGATGCACATCATCCAACACTTACACCACCGACATGGGAGAACACATCTACCACCATTTAGGGAAGGCTCCAGCCCTTACTTTTTCACCATGGGAGTACACATCTACCACCATGTGAAAAATGGCTTAGCAATTACATCACGACCAAGGGAGAATAGATCAACCATGTCAGAAAAGCTCATGTGCATCTGCATCTTCCAGACTCGTCACTTCCCTTTGGAAGGAACCTCAATATGAAGCGCACCAAGCCTCTCTCTAAAGTACTCAAACTACACTCTGGCCAACGGCTTGGTCAATACATCTGCAACCTGCTCATCCATCGCAACATACTCTGCTTTGGCTATACTCAGTGTTACGCGGGACTGCTTCCTACTAAACCAAGAGATCACACCTGATCCCATACTGAAGCAGCACCCAGATGTGATCTTCCTATCTGCAGCACTACCTACCCAATCTGAATCAACAAAACCCTATAGGTTAAACTTTTGATTTGCATCATACTTGAGCCCATAATCAATTGTACCCTTCAGGTACCTTAGAATATGCTTTACAGCTACCAGGTGAACATTCCTTAGATCCGTCAGGAACTAGCTCAATGTGTTCATCGCAAAGCAAATATCTGGTCTCGTGTTCGTCAGGTGCATCAAGGACCCAATCATCTGACGGTACTTAGTGATATCAACTGGCTCAGATGAAGCATCACACAGAAGCTTCAGGTTCGATGCCATAGGTGTGGCCATAGCCTTGCAGTCCATCATCCCGAACCTCTTCAGGATCTCTACTGCATACTTCCCTTGTCCAAGGAAGATTCCATCTGCACTCTGCCACAACTCCATGCCAAAAAAATAGTGCATCATCCCCAAGTTCTTCAACTCGAACTCAGCAGCAAGCTTTCGTTGCATGTCGGCAATCAATCTATCCTCACCTATTACAAACAGGTCATCCACATAGTAGTATCATTGGATTTCCTTCCTCAACCTTGTAGTAAAGGTTGGAATCTGCTTTATTCTTGGTAAAGCCCAAACTGGAAAGAAAGTTGTCTATCCTACCATACCAAGTTCTGCACATATATGACTCCCTGTCATGTGTCTCAGAACCAAGTGGTTGCTCCATGTACACTTCTTCTTCAACTACACCATTCAAGAAAGTTGTCTTGAAATCCATATGGTGTATCTTCCCTATCATCACTGCAGTCGGAGCAAGTACTGATCTAAGGAAAGTGTATCTGGCTATAGCAGCAAAAGTCTCTATGCTACCACCCGCAGCATGGTTGATCTGCAGATCCTCTTGGAAGTCACTATAGACTCCCCTTCAGGTCTTGGGATTGCATCCCAAACATATTCATGATCAACTGGTACTCCTTGATCATGGCATTCTTCCTAGATCCTTGGAACTTTAATGTCTTCAATAGATAACTTTGTTGCTGAACAAATGTTGTAGTCCTTCTTTTGTAGGTGATGGTATACGATCTTTCCTACACAACAAGTTAAATTGCATGATTACAAAACATCTCATAGTTTTCAGAACAAATTCTTACACATAAAGAAATATGTCATACAGTCATGCAATTATCTTAGCCAATGCTTCAATACAACATTTATCCATATTCCGTAACTTTCTAGATGCCTTCCAATATCTACCAGAACTTTTTTAAGAGTGTGCACAACTCCTAACATGTCAGCAAAGAGGTTTCATTCTAGATAAGTAGCAATGGAATGTTGTACAGTGCCATAGGCCACTTACCCATGTATATTAGTAGTATATTTTTCATCAATGCAACTATTCTAATATGCATAATACACAACCTAATTCTAGGAACATAAGCATATACATCATTGAATAACATTATGTAAGAAATGACAAATCAAATACTTATCTTTGTCTGGTTGCTGGGTGGACTCCCTCTGAATATTTGCAACTCCATTCTGATGTGGATTGTGAGAAGTGGTCAACTCCCTCTAAATATCTTCATCCTTGCGGAAACTATTGAAGTGTGCTCCTTTGCTTTCTTTCAGGTGTTAAGATCCTAGTGGGTAGCCTTCACTAACATCTCGAGGTTTTGGTGTAATGGTTTGTATCATTTGGTATCAGAGCCTCCACCCAGGTTCAAGGCACAGAGCAGGTGGAAACCTCGGCATTGCAGTGTTCGCCCGAGGCTCGTACGGATCAAAGGGGACACCACCGTACGAGCGCACATCCAGCCCAGAGTCTGGACTGCAGAGCGTGGTGGGATGTTAAGATCCTAGTGGGTGGCCTTCACTAACATCTCGAGGTTTTGGTGTAACGGTGTGTATCATTGATGTGATGCACCTGCAACAATTAATTAACAAGATTATGCGAAATAGCAGAAATGACAGAACTCATAATCACTTTTATATTGATCATAGGCCACTTCAAGGGGGAAACCTCCTTTGTGCAAGCTCAATACAATTAGCTTTACGGTGCCTTCATAGGTCTCAACACACACTTATATACTAATTCTAGGCACCAATACTATGGGTCAAAACCATGGGCCGTTACAAACTATGGATCAACAATACTACGAGCGACTTATAAAGCATATGCGCCAACAAAAATAACATAAACTATTGATCAACAAATACTACGGGATGACATACAAAGAATATGCATCCAACAACAACATACTAAGTAAAGACATGGGTTCCTAACATCTCCTCCCCCTTAAAAAAAGCTTTGTCCTCAAAGCTTTAGATGTGGAAATTGTTGTTGAATCTGAAGGAGTGGTTCCCATGTAGCATCCTCTGGTTGCATGCCATGCCACTGAATTAAGACCTCTGTGATAGAGCGAGAACGAAGCTGATGCATGCATCGATTGAGGATGGCCTCTGGCTCCAAAAGGATGGATCCTTCATTATCCAGTTCGGGTAAAATCGTTTGTCCACTGATGTTGGTGCCAAGAACTTTCCTCAGACAAGAGACATGAAAGACTGGATGAATGCGGGAAGGAGGAAGTTCCAATTTATAACCAACAAACCCAATCTTCTGAAGAATCCGATATGGCCCATAGAACTTTGGAGCGAGATTATGATTCCCTTTGAGTTTCAAGGATGATTGTTTGTACGGCTGGAGATGAAGAAAAACCATATCGTCGACTTGAAAAGTGCGCTCAGAACGGTGCTGATCAGCTTGTTGCTTCATGCGATTTCTTGCCATGTGAAGATTGTCCTGCAAAATGCGAAGAATCTGATCGCGGTTTCGAAGGACTGTGTCAACTTCCTGAACTGGTGAACTGGTGGGGGTGTATGGAAGAAGAGCTGGAGGTGCCTAACCATAGACTGCTTCATATGGGGTCATTTTAGAGGCAGTGTGGTAAGAGGTATCATACCACCATTCAGCGAGAGGGAGCGATTTTTCCCACTGATGTTGTTGTTCCAAGGTGAAGCAACGAAGATAAGTTTCCAAGCATTTATTGATAATTTCAGTCTGACCATCTGTTTGTGGGTGATACCCTGAACTCATCTTCAGTTTGGTGCCAGTGTGGCGAAATAGTTGTGTCCAAAAATGACTGGTGAAAGTCGCATCACGATCCGAGACAATGGAAGAAGGGATGCCATGAAGACGAAAGATCTGGTCCAGAAAAATTTGAGCGATGGAGGAGGCTATATAGGGATGGCTGAGAGCACAAAAATGACTATATTTGGAGAGGCGATCAACCACAACGAGAATCACTGTCTTCGCACCAAATTTAGGGAGCCCTTTAATGAAATCCATAGAAATACCTGTCCAATTCCGTGTAGGTATGGGCAAGGGTTCAAGCAATCCTGGAAGGAGTGTTGTTTCACCCTTATTGTGCTGGCAGGTATCACATTCGACCACCATCTGTTGAATTGTCCTTTTCATGCCCTGCCAAAAGAAGTTACACCATGCTCGTTCATACGTTTTGAGGAACCCATAGTGCCTTGTCGATGGAGAAGCATGGAGTTCATAGAAGACAGCATGTTGAAGATCTGTGCTCTAGGGAAGCACCAGACGACCCTTGTATCGCAGAGAAGCACCATCCCAAGAGTAATGTGGTACAGCAGAAGGGTTGTTGGTCAAGCGTTGGATGATTTGAGATAAGGAGGAGCCATTGACATAACCTCGTTGAATAGATTGCAACCAATTTGGAATAGGCATAGAAATAGTTGAAAGAGAACCTTGGGCCTCAAATGTGCGAGAAAGAGCGTCTACCACAATATTGTCTTTACCCTTCTTGTAAGTGATCTCATAGTCATAACCCATGAGTTTGCTAACCCATTTCTGTTGTGCCGGGGAGGAGACATGCTAGTCCAAGAAATATTTCAGACTCTGGTGATCAGTCTTGATGCGGAAATGATTCCCTAATAGGTATGGGCACCACTTCTGTACTACATGCAAAATAGCCATCATTTCCTTCTCATAGGTAGAGGCACCTAGATTATTACTTGAAAGGGCTTTGCTGGTGAACTCAATGGGGTGTTCATCTTAAAGGAGAACAACACCAAGTCCATTTCCGCAAGCATCACTCTCAATAGTGAAGGGCTTGGAAAAATCAGGCATAGCTAGCACAGGTGTAGTACACATAGCTTGTTTTAGTTTGTCAAATGCACACTAAGCAACAGGTGTCCATGTGAAGGCATCCTTTTTCAATAGAGCAGTTAATGGAGCTGCAATCTTCCCATAATCCTTGACAAACTTGCGGTAGTAGCCAGTCAACCCCAAAAAACCACAAAGGCTCTTGAGTGTCTGAGGATGCGGCCAATTGTTCATGGCATCGATTTTGGCCGGATCCACGTGAACCCCTTGTGCTGAGATAATGTGCCCGAGATACTCAACTTCCTTCTGTCCAAAAACACATTTAGACTGCTTGGCATGGAGATGATGGTCAGAGAAAAGTTGCATGACAAGATCCAAATGCTGGAGATGTTCATCCCATGTTTTACTGTAGATGAGGATATCATCAAAGAATACCAGAATGAATTTCCGCAAGTAGGGTCGAAATATTTTATTCATTAAGGCCTGGAATGTGGAAGGAGCATTAGTGAGGCCAAAGGGCATGACCAAAAACTCATAATGGCCATCATGTGTGCGGAAAGCTGTTTTAGGGATATCATCCTCATGAACCCGAATTTGATGATACCCAGAACGAAGATCCAACTTGGAGAAAAAGTGAGCCCCATGAAGCTCATAAAGAAGTTCATCAACAATAGGAATTGGAAACTTATTCTTGATGGTGAGGTGATTAAGTGCTCGGAATTCAATGCAGAGGCGCCATGACCCATCTTTTTTGCGGACAAGAATAACTGGAGAAGAAAAGGAACTAGTGCTTGGGCGAATAATACCTTGCTTCAATAAGTCCCGAACGAGCATTTCAATCTTCGTTTTTGGTGAAATGGGTAGCGATAGGGCCTGATGTTGGGAGGAATGCTGCCAAGAAGGAGCTGAATACGATGGTCTTCTGGCCTGGAAGGTGGCAATCCCACTGGTTCAACAAAGACATCTGTATATCGATCCAGAATTTGTTGTAGATCCAAAGGAGTAGTGGAGACCGACCATGGTGTCATCTGGATGGAATGGATCTGAGCGATGACACCATGTGAATTCTTCTTGAGGAGTTTTTCCATGCGATGTGAACTGATGATGCTGAGAGAACCTGGTTGTAATCCTGTCAATGTGTGTTTGTGTCCATTGAGAGAAAACTGCATCCAAAGTTCAGCAAAATCCCATAAGATAGGGATAAGTGTGCGTAGCCATTGAGCGCCCAAAACCACATCATATCCGCCTAAGGGCAAGGCAAACATGTCAGAGTGCAAGGTATAATCTCCCATAGAGATACGCACATTTCGACACTTCCCTTTGCAAGGTAAGGTGCCCCCATTGGAAACCATGACTTCAAAGTTGGAGCAAGGATGGATAAAACAATCAGCTTGTTTGGCGATCCGAGGGTCAATGAAATTATGAGTGCTACTAGAATCAATGAGTATTGTAAGAGGAAGCTTCTTGAGGTAACCCCTGACCCGCATTGTTTGGGGGGTGGTGATTCCAGCTAAAGCATGGAGAGATATCTCTAGCTGGTCATCCTGAGATGGAGGGTCAATAGGCGGTTCCTGAATGTCGACCGGAGCATCCAGTGTTTCTGGATCTTTGTCACCAATTTCAGAGGCAGACGGAGACTCCACATCCAAGAGATAGAGCTTTTGCTGAACACATCTATGTCCCCGAGTGAATTTATCATCACAATTATAGCAAAGCCCCTTTTCTCTACGTGCTTGCATCTTTGTTTCAGACAAATGCTTGATAGGAGTCGGTCGAGGATACTGTGGTATAGGTGGTCGTTGAGAACCCATATTTCCGAAGGGAACAAAAGTGGGCTTGGAGCGTTGTTGGGTTGCAATCTTGTCTTCTGCCAACTTAGCCAACCCTAGTTCTTCCATCATTGTGTTAGGATAGAACATTTTGACCTAAGAGCGGATGGCATCCTTTAGACCACTGATAAAACAACTCTGGTAAAAGTCATCAGACAATCCTTCGGTGTGGTTGGCTAGATTCTCAAATTCAGTTTGATACTCTCTCACAGTGCCAATTTGGCGAAGTTTAGTGAGGGCTCCTATGAAGTCATCAAAATCACTAGGACCAAATCGTTGCAAAAAAAGCTAGCAAAAGTATGGCCATTTGGGCTCTGGATGATCGTTGATGTACCAACGGTACCATTGAAGAGATTCCTGTTCCAAATGAAAGGATGCCAACAGAAGGCCGCCCACCAGGATCTTAACATCCTACCATGCTTCGCAGTCCAAAATCTGGGCTGGATGTGCGCCCATACGGTGGTGTACCCTTTGCTCCGTATGATCCTCGGGCGAACACTGCAATGCCGGCGTTGCCACCCACTCTGTGACTTGAACCTGGGTGGACGCTCTGATACCAGATGTGATGCACCTGCAACAATTAATTAACAAGAATATTCGAAATAGTAGAAATGACAGAACTCAGAATCACTTTTATATTGATCACAGGCCACTTCGAGGGGGCAACCTCCTTTGAGCAAGCTCAATACAATTAACTTCACGGTGCCTTCATAGGTCCCAACACACACTTATATACTAATTCTAGGCGCCAATACTATGGGTCAAAACCATGGGCCGTTACAAACTATGGATCAACAATACTATGGGCGACTTACAAAGCATATGCGCCAACAACAATAACATAAACTATTGATCAACAAATACTACGGGATGACTTACAAAGCATATGCGTCCAACAACTACATACTAACAAAGTAAAGACATGGGTTCCTAACAGCAGGAACAACTGGAGTGTGCTCCCTCTTGATCTTTGCTTCTTGGATTACCTGTCCTTGAACTTACATCCTTCCTTAATCACTATGCATGCTTATTAGTATCATCATTGTGTTATCCTTGAGGTCTCATACATAATCACACATTTATTAGTATAATCTTAATACTATCAAAACACAATTATCTTAAACATGTATATTCATGATCATTCACAGATAATAAACATTAGTATTCAAGGTTTCAGGGAAGTCTTCTTTTACTCATGCATATTCTTATTTGATCATAGGACTCTGCCGATTAGTTAAATCATCAATGCATAAACCCATGATTACTCAAACCTATACCTTCATGATTCTTCTGGTTAGTCATATCATCAATTATGGTAAGAAACATAATATGCATACAGCGATGACTATTCAAACCTATGACTTCATGAATAGTCATTATCATCAACACAACAGTATAAGATCCTAACACAAGGTAGGATTCTAGCTTGATATAGGAAAACATACCTGGATTAGCATGCTAGCTAGTTATGTATAACATACCCGCATAATGTCTTCTGGTTCTCTTTAGTGACTTGTCCTAGTAACCTGCATGTCTCATAGGTTAACCATTGTAGGACCAAGTTATACATACCTCGAAAGTAGATCTTCTATGTGATCCATGACAATGGATGAATCTTTGTCTTCATGTCACCATGATCATATGTTATTGAAGTAGAACATGATTTGTCTTTCTTGGTGTACCTTTTATGTTAGCGAACAACATAAACCTCATACAATGACACAATGCATTAGTACATTCATAAGTGTCAAAACCTTAATCAATTAATATATTCTATTAAGGTAATACGACAAGTCTAGTAATTAATCAAGATTGTACTGTAATGATATGAAGACAAACATATCATAAACTTAACTATGAACATAATTCGAAACATACCTATAAGCCATACATGTCAAGATTGGTTGTAATCTTCTTATGGAAGGCCTTAGCTTCATCTCCCTCTGAAACAGGAACTTCTTCACTTATGCAGGTGACCAATCCATCCTCTTCTAGGATTAACCCAATCCACTTGATTTGCAAGAACTGGATTTGGAGTTGTAATAGGGTTTGTCAGAGAAACCCCAAAAATTCAAACTTTGAATTTCAAACTTCCGAAAGGATAGAAATATGCGCCTTGATGAGCTAATCAAGCTAGTATATTCAGAATTTGAAAACTGCAAAGTTTCACTCCTCAATTTTGCCTTTGAAACTTCTGGATTCACTCGACGTGACCCCGAATTGGGGTTTGATGAAGCCCACTCTTCTACCCAATCAAAAGGTTTGATCCAAAGCTCTAATCTTCTATTTTTATGAGGAGATTCCAGCCGTGGTCACAAATTTCAAAAATTCCCATTTTTGCAGAAGCCCTAATTTCCACTTTTCTGATCAAAGTCCCGAACTAGGGTCTAATCAAGCCCGGCCTTTTGCCCAACCAAAAATTCTGATCTTGGTCTCTAAATTTTGATTTTGATGAGTAGCATTCATCTGTGGTCTCCGAATACAAAAAATACAACTTTATCCGAAACCGTAAATTCTGGAAGCCATGAATGAAGGTGCTCAAAAATAATTTTGTTTTGATAGAAATATGTACCTGATTGTTTCTGGTGTAACTCCGAACTTTTTGATCCACAGGGTCCGAAACATTTTTTTGAGATAGAATGACCTATTATCTTTCCATCATGATAGGTCTGACCTCAATTGGATTCTGTGAGAGAGAGTTATGCCAAGTGTCGCAACATGACCTATTTATGGGATAATATAGGAGATCTAACTTGTACGGCATGCTACATGTCACTAGTTCAACTTCGGCCTCAAAACAATTTTCTTGAGATATTACAGTCTGTTTACTACCTGTCACTTTTTACGAAATTTCATTTAGAGCTTCCTATCCCAAGTTATGACCTTTTTCCCAAAGTCACCTGATTTTGACTCAGATCTGGAAGAAGCAGAAACCCTATATTGTATAGATCATAAATCACAACATACAACGAGTTAGAGTTTTTCCTTTGGACACACGGTACATGGGGATCTGATCTTCAACCTGTAAAAGTTTTAGATCCGAAAACTTTGCCAAAACGGATTTATAGCGAAA
This sequence comes from Larix kaempferi, assembly GCA_027924585.1. Taxonomy (NCBI): domain Eukaryota; kingdom Viridiplantae; phylum Streptophyta; class Pinopsida; order Pinales; family Pinaceae; genus Larix; species Larix kaempferi. Next base: position 172,568 of record BSBM01001508.1, read on the forward strand.
GTTCTATGATGACTGGCTTTTGCTATATCAAGCCCTAGCATCGTAAGTGCAACAAGTGTCATACATGCCATATCATGCCTTCTTTCAGGCTAGCTCTGATCCCATGTTAAATTTTCAGAATTTACTTCTATCTGATCTAGGATCTTAACTGAGAGAACAACATGTACACTGAAACTACAACATATCAATCATGGACACAATAATGCAAGCACACAAGAGACACAGAGTTTACTTGGGGAAAACCATAAAGGTGAAAAACCCCAATAACTTCCTTAGAGATAGATAGAGCAATGATACAACCAGAATACAAGATATAGTCTTCTCCTAGTAGCAAATCCTCCTCCTCCACAAGTGCACCACTCTCCCAAGTGTGAGTGAGAGAATAGAATGTGTAAAATGAGAGAGACACACTCTCTATTTATACACTAACTTGACTTGACCTTTACTCAACTAGGTCGGCCTCAACTTAACCACTTAACATAATGCTGACTGGGCTGACCCCCACTAGGTTGGTCTAATAACCCTTTGACCCACATGGCCGACCCCCAATAGGGTGGTCTAATAACCCTTTGACCCACATGACTTATACAGGGCCGACTCCAACAAGGTGGTCTAATAACCCATCAAGTATAAGTTACGACACTTACAATATAAATAACGACACTTCCGTATAGAGGAATAATAACATCTTTATAGGAATACAATATACATATATGTGAAATACATTCCGAAGTTACATATACATCAACATGGTCTAGGTCTTCATAGGGACCTGAAAAACAATGCTAAACTAAAGAGTTTTTTTGTATGAAGCCTTTTATTATTAAAGAAATAAAAAATAATAATATGTGAGTCTTACCTCACTGGATTTTCTATAAAATCTATTCATGTTTTTGTAGCATCCTCATTTACTTTATTTAGGTTCTTATCTATGTAATTTATTGTTTAATTTGTGTGCTTCACTTGTATATAAACTACAATTTGAATTTTTATTTTCCCCTTATTTTTATGTTATTGTGCATCACTTTTAGTTCTCTCCTCTTAGTATTTTGTACATAACCTAAATTCCCTTATGACATAAACAAAATTTATGTTAGAACAATTTTGTTAGTTCATCTCTTTTTACTTTTCCCACTTCCTTTTCTTCTTAAAACTACAAATTATTAAATTAAAAATAACAATAACAATAAAAATAAAGGATATATTATTTTATAAGTTAACTAGTAGTCTCTTTTTTATTTTAAATAAAGAAAATTAGCAAACAAATTAACTCAACATAATAGATGTAAATGAAATCATATTTATTTTTTATCGCTTCACTCATAGTTAGTAATGCTTTCTACATCCTTTATGCATTCATATATTTACATGTTAGTTTTAGGTTATATATTATTTATAAATAATATATAAAAACTTTAAATGTATATAATACAAGGTTTTGTATTTATATAATCTATTTTATTTTATTTTACCGTTATTATTATTATTATTGAAAGTAAAGATATATCAAATAAAAATAAAAAATCTAAGAACATCAAATTATAAATAAAAATCAAATAATGTAATGTCCCCATTTTAGTGGCTCTTCGGCCATCCCTCTAACCCATCCAATCCCTATGGGTTCAGGTAGAAAATTGAATTAAATTGGTTACACATTAAATTTGGTTTATGATTATTTAGTTGAATTAAATTAAACATTGGAGAAGAATAGAGTCCATAGTTGCAAATCCTTAATTATTAATAATTTTTATGAGTTGTAATTTCCTAAGTGGCCCAAGAGGGAACATAAGGATTAGGTGTACCTCATAAGCTATTTCCAAATAGAATTTGGAAGAAAGCATTCAAAAATAGGAAGGTGGCAGAAAAGCAGGAAAGCAGAGAAAAGCAGGAAAATGGCAGGAAACACAGGAAAGCAAAGAAAAGTAGGAAAGTGGAAAGAAAAGAAACAAAGCAAAGAAAAGAAGTAAAGCAGAGAAAAGCATAAATAAATGAAAAAACAACTTAAAAGCAAAGAAAGTCACATAAAGATGCCAATTCCAATTCGGCTAAGGAGGGTGCAATAGATGAGCTAGAGGACCAAGTACAATGCAGATAATGTTGTGTAAGAAGCCAACAAGATTATAAAATAAGTTGGTGCACACCCATTCACATTTTTTTGCTAGTTTTTATATTCCAATTGGAGAGCTCTAGTCTTATCCAAACTTGGGATATGTGCCCCTTGTCACCAGTTGGGAGATGTTCCCCTACTATTACCAATATAGTTGAAGAATCATCTATAATTTGAGGAGGAAGACATTCAACCTCTCTCATTTAGTTATTGTATCTCTTTCATGTCATTTCTAGATCTCATATCAAGCTTGGGTCGAATTGCTTCTTGAGAGTTTAAGAATTGAGAAGAAGAAATAATACGAAGAGTGATTTAATGAGTGTTTCTACTACATTTGCAGCTCTATAAATTTAATGTACTCCTATACAAGTTAATGTGGTTAGAATTCTTTTTATTCTACAAATTATATCTCTCTTTTCAGTTGTTATTCTCTCATATGCTCATTTGATGCTAGATTTGACTAGTTTTCAGTATAATTGTAATTAATCATCTTCTATGTGTCCAAATCATATTATGTGAGTTGATACAATATTTTAAGTCTCCAATGAAGCCATCCCAAGCTTTAGTTCTAAAATTTGTTACCCTCTAAGGTCATTTGGATTAGTTTGGAAATTAAGTAATTGAGTAGTCCTAAGTAGCATGCTTGTCTTACTCGATTCCAAAACCCTATCAAAATGAGTCCAAAACTTTGTATCATTGTTCTCATAGTAGGTTGGGGTAGATAAAGGCAATACACTTCTATATATACACTAGAATCCATTGGGATTCCACATAAGTCCTGGGGCAATTTCCTTCAAGCCTTGGGTTTATCCCAAGGAGTCTACCCAGGCATGAAGCACCCAAATAATGTGCAGATATCAAGGTTGGGAGTCTGAATTTTAAATTTTTACTAATTTTGGGAGAATTTGGGAGATTCTAGAGGTGTTTGGAACCAACTATGTAAATACTAGTACAAGACTAGTCATTTTGAAAAAATTTGAGCTAGTGATGCCTAATTTTTGAATTGGGTTTATTAAAGTGGTATCAGAGCATGGTACTCTACACCTGTGAGCAGGAAGACCAAGATCCATAAACTCTTATATGAAGAGGAATTTCAGATCACATCTTCAAGTTGCAACCATGTCCTTGTTCAGTGAAGAAGATTTCGATTGGTATGAAGAAGAAGAGGTGATCTATGGTGATGGAGGTTTGCAAATGACACTTGAGATGAGGGTGGTTACCTTAGTAACAAAATGTGCAGTGGATATATAAGGGCTAAACCACCAATTTGAGTATTTTTATGGAATATTGTTCTTTATAGGACAACCATTAAGAGTTAATCCTTTTGATTAGTTCCGTGAATACCAAACATTCAAGAAATAGATCCAGGAAGTCCTACCTTTCCAATACTTCGACAATTTCAAGTTGGAAATATTATTTTTGAACATGGATCCCTATGGCAGTGCACATCAAATAAGGGTATCACATATTGTCGAGAATGTGTGTAGAGAAGTGGAGCAAATGATGCAACAGAACGAAGTTTTACCATCCAAATTCTCTTCTTAAAATCTTTGCGAAGAAAGTGCAACAAGTATCATGGTGGAGCCTACTCATGATGCATATCATCATGTGTCTGTCATGATGAAGAGGCCTCAATGTGCCAAGAGGATAGAATGAACTCAGAAGTACCTAGAGACAAGAATGATGACTTGCATGTCAAGAATGAAACGTATACTATGGATCTATGCCACAAGCAAGATTACCTTAGGTGTCAGCCATTGGAATAAGTGGCCTTGGTGGAGGATCTTCTTTGTGAGCCAAATCATTTGAGTGGATCATTGAAGGAGAACTAAGAGAATATTATAGTAGACAGGAAGAACTTTATTGACGCCAATACCTTGGTGATAAGATGTTTTTGGAAAGCTTCAGGAGGAGATTTGGAAGGAGAATCCTTTTTGGAAGAGTTCATAGCACTCAAAGAAGTAGTGGTAAACATGAATGAGAGTTACATGAACTTACTTTTAGATAGAGATAATATCCTTATGGTGGCTAAAATGTACCATAGTTCACTCAAGGAGGAAGAAGAAGAATCATAAAGGATCACTAGTGATTTGGAGGCCACTAGTGATTCATTGAAGAGCACATAAAAAGGCCCTTCAAGAATTAAGAATGCATAATGATCAACTTCAAAAGGAGTTGAGTTCATCACACTCTCCATCCTACATGGAAGGTAGTCATGTGCACATGGTAGGTAACACAATGGATTTGATGGAGGAACCTCATGTGAGAGTTGAACACGAGGTAAATTCATATTTGTAAGTGCTTTACAAGAACATAGAGGTAGAATATTTTGACCATGTGCTTGTTGGTATGCAGAAGGGTATAGAAAAGGACTTATAAATAATGGGATAAATAGTTGGGGACATACCATTTTAGTTTTCAATCCATGGTATTTATTTATTCGAGGATTGGGTAGACAAGTACATCAATGAGATGGATGCCCGAGGATACACAAGTATTGCTTGCATCTATATGGAATTGTTTGGCATGCGTGCCTTTAAAGAGAGACCTCATGATTTTCCTATATGGAGATAAGACTTAGATTTGAAGCAGGTGGCCAAAGTGTTTATTCATCGATGGGTTGGATGGATAGATACATGGAAAGGATGGATATTCATCGAAGTAAAGATTATTTTTTTTATGTGATAATTTTGTTCATTTTACTGACATTTCCTTACCATGTGAGTAGAAACAAGGGTATGTATGGAATCCCTTGGATACTTTCAGTACACATACATCCATGTATTGGGTGGGAAAGTACATGGAATATTTGGAACTACCATGCAAGAGAAAATAATCTTACATACAAATCATGTTGGAGACAACAAAGCATGCAAGCAATCAATTTGTACAAGAACCGATCCAACCATTGTTGGATCAAATGAAAATTACCTTTAGATGCTTGGGAAGTGATGGAATTCCACTATGGCCATGGGAACTTGGTATCCTTTGGAGTGAAAAGTTGCTCCAAGTGACAAATATGTTGGGAGGAATGCAACATGATCAATGGGATCACAGAGGGCGAGCCAACTTTCATTTGCAAAAGTCTATTCTTATGGAGCAATGGATGAGTTTCCTACATATGAAACCTTATGATAAATGGACACACTATGTTCCTATTGGATTGTTGGGGAGTCTTCATGAGATTCTATGTTGACACTATGTGTTATAGAGGAGGATGGCATGAGAGGTTCTAGGAAACCTTCTCCTTGGTAGACCACCTAACAAAGAAGATGGGAACCTACTTGAATTGGTAAGTAAGGTACACGCCCATAATTTCATTGCTTCATACAAGGAAGAGGAAAAAAATGTAGTAGCATGTGCATTTCTTCCTTTAATAGAAGATCCATTTGCTTGAAAGGTTCAACTAGTGGGGGAGTATTCTAAAATTAAATTTGCATGTAAGTTATTGAATGATTGGATCCAAGATGAGTAGCATGAGAACATGAATGAATTTATCAATTCAGCTCCAAGATCATCCCCAAGTAAGGAGGTTATGTGGGCTTCCCAAGATTTGATCCTTACCAAGCACTCTCTTAAAAGGGGGAAATGGCTCAACAAAGGTTCACTCTATCCTACAAGCATGACAAGAGGCCCAACGGTTAATGTGAAAGGAATACCAAGGCAGCTTCTAAACCAAGTATCCAAAGTCACTATGATCTAGAAAATAAGTGAATTGCTTGGCAACAAGATCTTCTCCAAGTTTGATCATTTTCGCTTTGGCCATCATTGAATTTGGATGGGACAAGAAGTTCTACATGAAGCAATTCTTGGTTGTCGATGTGGCAATTATGGATTTCTATTCATGGCCATTGGTTTAATTCATGCACCCATTTATTCACATCCTTACATGGGGAGAACATACCACAAGCAACTTGGTGTGCTTGTATTTGCTTCCTTCGATAGTTCTATGATTCATTGTAGGATGTCAGAGAGGCATTGTCTCAATTGGGAAGTTGCATGGTACAATCAGGTAAAATAGTCATTGTATGATAAATTGCTTAAATGTGAAGTTGTATGGATTAGGATAATATATCTTGATCTTATGCTTGAGAAAGGAAAAGATGGTTCTTACATGAAGAGGAGTTGGCCTACCTTTATTTGGCCCTTTTATAAAAATGTGACCAAGATAAGTAGAGCCACTAGGTGTGTTGTACATTGTAGAGGATCTCTCCAATTGATGACAAATATGGATTCCCAAGTTAGGAGAGGAGCTACCTGTTGGGATGATATTTTAGGGAAATTTCTCAAAAGAATGAAGAAAGTGGTGATGTGCTACCCCATGATTGCCTCCCTAAATTTTTCTTCATCACTTGTGCATGAGAATGAATCTTTGGGAGTATGCACATGAATGGATTTGATGAAGAATGGAAATCCCATTTCTCATGAGTTAAATTTATTGCAACCCCATGAGACACACTATTTGATTCATAGGAACCTTGAGATAGTTTTCATCACCCATGCTTTTCATTTGCTTGAGGACAAGAAATATTGGGAGGGAAGGAATTTAATGTCCCCATTTTAGTGGTTCCATAGTCATCCCTCTTACCCATCCAATCCCTATGGGATCAAGAAAAAAATTGAATTAAATTGGTTAGGGATTATTGAATTCAATTAAATTAAACATTGGAGAAGAATAGAACCCATAGTTGTAAATGCTTAATTATTAATAATTGTTATATGATTTGTAATTTACTAAGTGTCCCAAGAGGGTGCATAAGGATTAGGTGGAACTCATAAGATGTTTCCAAATAGAATTTGGAAGAAATAAGTGAAAATTAAAAAAGCATTCAAAACTAGGAAGGTGGCAAAAAAGTGGGAAAGTAGAGAAAAGCAGGAAAGTGGTAGGAAAAGCAGTAAAGTTGTTATGCAACCAAGTACCAGATATAGCATAAAAATATAAGAAATAGACCAAAATAAAGTAATCCACGAATGAATAATGAAGAACTGAGATGAATAACAATCCTCTTTGAGGGAAAAACCTCCTTACATAATGTACTAAGTACAAAAGAAAATACAAGATACAATGATGACTAAAATGAAAAGGTCTCCTTCCTATATATAGGAGACAAAGGGGTATAATAACAACTAATAGACCCACTAATAGACCCAAGCCGACATCAATAATATGTAATGCACCATAATAAAGGGGTAATGTGCCACTACAGAAGGGTTGAAGTGCCAATATTTAGGTCTTAATATGCCCCTCCCCTTTAGACAAGTGCTATCCTCAACACTTGATTAGTTGTGGATGCTTCTGTATGAAGGACGCATCTTCCCACATTGAATATTCCACTGGCATGTTCTTGCATTTGATGAGGTACTCAGTAATATCCCGATTACGTAGCTGTTTGTTCCTTGATTCAATGATTTTTTTAGGTTTCAATATGACTCTTTCTTCTTCATCAAGCTCGGGAAAGATTGTTTGAATTGGGATCTTGTCTCCTATTAACTTGTTTAAGCAAGAAACATGGAAAATTGGATGCACTCTTGAAGATGAAGGGAGCTCCAATGCGAAATCCATACTACCAATCTTCGACAACACTTTATAAGAACCATAATACTTGGATGCTAATTTATTGTCTTTGTTTAGTTGCTCGAGGGAATATGCTTGTAAGGTTCTAGTGTAATGTCCCTTGTTAGGAATTTTATTAAAATTGCAATTTTCCACTTTTTTCCTTGGTTCGACCTTTGACTAGTTTCAATCTCTAGGTCCCAAATTTGCCCCAAATGATCCCAAATCTTCTGAGAAGGTATATGAATGATATTAGAACATAAATATGTGTTTCAGGGATGCCTTTGTACCTTTAAAACACTTCTTCAAATACTCTTTCAATTCTGGTCAATGTAGGTAACTTTACTAGTGATTTCCCTTTGACTAGTATTGGTCTCTAGGTCTCAAATTGACTCCAAATGCCTTCAAATCTTCAAGGAAGGTGTATGAATGATATTAGGGATTGAATATGATGTTCAGGGATAACATATGGCCACCAAAAGACCTCAGCAAACTCTCTTAAGATTCTGGACCAAGTATGCAATTTTACTAGTAATTTGGGGTTCAAATCCCCCTAAGGTAAGTACTGAAAATGGCTTCCCAAATGCCTCCAAACCCACTCAAATTTATGAACAGAGATAGGTAATGTGTTAATTATGTTATTAAGGTCTCATATGCACCATTAATGGTTTATTACAACTGTTCTCACCCTCTCCCATTCAACTGCAAAAATCACCAATTCGACCCTTGGGGAAATGGCACTATTTCTTCTCCCAATGCAATTAAACTGAGTAAAAATACTTCAAATGCTCAAGTACAGTACATGAAACTTGTAAAATACATCCATGGCAGTCCATTAATCACAAATTCATCATAGAATCATCCATTCATTCGAAATCATCATCAATACATTGGTTCACAACAAGGTAATGGGGAAATGGCATTGTTCTTCCATTAAAAATGAGATTTATACATTTCTACTTGGAATTTCGACCTGAAAATTTCTGGAGATGAAGAACAGAGTATTTACTTCATATTACAAAAGAAATGGGGCATTAGAAGCTCCCCCAAAGAGTACAATAGCTCACCAAAAACGCCCTCCCTCAAGGATCAAGAATATGCCATCAAAACTGGAAATGGTTGAAGGAGCGAGCTGCAATAGAAGAAACCATGAGCTGCCCTGTAGCTTACACCTGCAAATAAAGACTCCATTAAAGCTCCAAATGAAAGGTCTGAATGGCCTTTCCAATTGCCAACTTGGATGGGAATCTTTCACCCTCGAAATTGGCTAAGGCAAGAAACTAGTCATCCACTAGCTCTCCCTCTTCACAAATGCAATTGCAAATTCTACAAATGATCAAAAGCTGGTTTCCTTCTTTGTTATTGACATTTATAAACTTCTAATGTCCTCCATGGGTCGAATTCCTTCCAAGAGACTCATGCCAACTCAAGTTGGGAAGAGATTCCAAAGAACGCCACTTGTACAACAATTCCTAGTCTCCCACTTCCACCAAATCACATGTGGAAGCATCTTAGCTGCCCTAACACCCTTGAGCGCCCTCTTGGAGTCTATTTTTAGCCCTGACATGTCATATATGTCATATGTCATCCTTCAGGTCTGATTTGTGTCATAGGTGTCATAGCATCTTCATCATTGTTGTCATAGAGCTAGGGAATCTAGCCCAAGTGTCTCACTAGCTCCAAATTGCCTCTTCCTCTTCCATGGGAGTTACTCTTCCTCTATATTTCGACCTTGGATGAGTCATGCAATGAATAATGCCTTTTGGACTCCCCCAAGTATGTTACCATTCACCTTGAATTCGAATTGGTGAGAGAATGATGCCAAATGTAGTGGGGAAATCTAGCCATATGTGGGTCCCACTTCCTCCATGTGTCTTCATCATGAAATGCCACTTTGATTTTCACTTGTATATATTTATTTAGCTCCTTTCTTAAATATTTATTCCATTCTAATGTTCAAACATCATTTATTATCCCCATTATTCCAAATCCCAAAGCTTCCACCCCAAACCTAGGAAACTAGTAATTTTCCTCCTTGGCAATTATTTGACCTTTAGCATCAATTTGACAAACTCTAATGAATAGGTCTAATGTGATTAGGCCATTGTGACCCAATGCCAAATTTGGGACATGACAAATCCTCCCTTCCCAATATTGCTTGTCCTCAAGCAATTTTAAACATGGGTGTTGAAGAACCTGCTTTCTGTATAATTCTTTGAAGTTGCCATTGAATTGCCCAACCTTGAGTCTTTGAGTTTCCATGAAGATTTTAGAGAGGAACCACCATGCTTGCTGCTGCACTACTTTGATAAAAATCACTTTATTAAGTGGGGAAATCCATCTCCCATACTGCTTGTTTTCCCCAAAAAAATTTGAAACCAATGAGATAAAAATTATTCCAGGGTCCCATTGCTTGTATTGCACCCCAATAATTAAGAGTGCTCTCCAACCCACACCATTAGTTAAGAGGATTCCTGGATCCCATTTTCTTGTATGCATCCTTCCAAACATCATGAGTACCAAATATATATCATCAAAGTACATAACAACATAATGAAAATGTACATCAAGGATATGTTTCATCAAAGAGTCATGAAAGTGCTTATACCTCCAAGCAAGTAGACCACCATTTTCCAAGTGCATACAAGCTTCAAGTGACCAATCAAATCTACTCCAATGACATAGGTGAGGATCCCATGTCCTATAATGCTGCTCCAAAAGGATGTGATATGCATCAAAATATTCAACCATGTATTCTTTCATCCAAGAAGTGAATGAAGAATCTCCACTAAAATCTGAACCAAATAGTGAGCAGAAAAAACAAGGAGACTTCAAATGACTCAAAGAAGTCTCACCCATACATCCCTGAATGTGAGAGTCATAAAGATATAACAAAGTATGTGGCTGCCAACAAAAATGTTCTCCCATCATAAATCTATTCACCCAAGTGTTGGATGAAGTTCCTCTAACATCGAATGAACCCAGTGTTGAGCAAGAAAAACCATGAGTCTTCAAGTGACTCAAATCCATATCATAGGTGCATCCATGTAGATGTGAATCATCATAAAGTGACAAATTATGCTGCTGCAAATGTGAATAAGAATGTGCTCCAACCATGTCATCATGAAAGTTAAATCTAGGAGTTCCATACTCCTCATGTGGCACCATAAAAAAGAACCCTTTCACCCATACTTCATTGAGACTAATGTTGCAAAACATGGAATTGTAGGATGTAGGAGAATGAACTAAATCACCCAAATGATCAAAAAGTGCAGAAGTTTCATCATGGGAAGGATCCATGTGGGTAGTATCATGCAGCTCCTTCAAAAGTGGGAAACCTTTGTCATAGATTGGTTCCAATGTAGTGGAATCATGCTCTTCTTTAAAAATTGCATAAGCTTCATCAAGAGACAATTCAAGTTCCTCTTCCACCACATCAAGTGTTTTGATCTCTTCAAGTTCATCTTCAAACACACTAAGCACATTCAAATTTCCACATTTCTCATGATCCACCATGTCATGAGAATCCTCCAAACAATCTACCATTTGACAATCTGAAACATAGGAGGAAAAACAAGTATCTTGCAACTTTTCAAGAAGTTGCTCATTTTGAATTGTGAGCTTATGATTATCCTCATTATTCTTCAAGTATGCATCATGTAACAATTCATTAAGCTCAAACAAATGGTTTCTATCAAAAAGTAAAGACATGAAATTACCTTTAATGTGGCACATTGCTCTTTGAATCTTCTCCATGTCTTCAAGGAAGGATGTTTCCTCCAATGAAGTAGCTCTCCAACAAGAATTTGACACCAATGCTTGAGTGTCATGGAGAATGTTGAGGGACTCTTGGATCTTCTTTTCATTCATCTTTAAGGACCCTTCAAGAAAATGAGGCTCTTGCAAATGAACCTCCTCATATTCTTCATTTTTTCTTGGACCAACTTCATGAAGCTCAAGTGGTGATGGAGAAGTTGATCTTGGTTCTTCTTCAACTGCTGCAAGGTCTTCATTATCATGATTAATGGAACTGGGGCTTGCAGCAACACTTTCAAAAGTGATCTCTATGTCACCAACATAGAAGTGTGAGCACCCATCAGTAGGTACTCCTTCATAGTTTAAGCATCCATCAGTAGATGCTCTTTGGTTCATGTCTAAGCTAGAAGGTGTCTCGAAATGATCTTCCATATTTTCAATAGAATCTTCTTCATGATCTTGTGATGTCTCTTCCTTTTGCTCCTTCAAGCAAGCTGATGCATTTTTCCCCTTGGTTTCCTCAAAATCAATAATTTTTTCCACAAGTTCGATAGAAAACAATTCGAATCCTTCCTTAATTTGCTTGGTCATATCTTCAAATATTGTTTTCATAATTTTTATATGCTCCTCACCATCATATGAGGCTCCCTTTTCATCCCTAGTCATAGTTTCCTCAAAAAATTTGCTCTTCTTCTCCTACTTTTTTTTTTTCTTCAACAAAGGCACTTTTGGTTTCAATATCTAATGGTGGTACCTGAATTATTGTCCTCATGAATATTATACCACATCAGGTGCCAAGATCATGCTCTGATACCACTGTAATGTCCCTTGTTAGGAATTTTATTAAAATTGCAATTTTCCACTTTTTTCCTTGGTTCGACCTTTGACTAGTTTCAATCTCTAGGTCCCAAATTTGTCCCAAATGATCCCAAATCTTCTGAGAAGGTATATGAATGATATTAGAACATAAATATGTGTTTCAGGGATGCCTTTGTACCTTTAAAACACTTCTTCAAATACTCTTTCAATTCTGGTCAATGTAGGTAACTTTACTAGTGATTTCCCTTTGACTAGTATTGGTCTCTAGGTCTCAAATTGACTCCAAATGCCTTCAAATCTTCAAGGAAGGTGTATGAATGATATTAGGGATTGAATATGATGTTCAGGGATAACATATGGCCACCAAAAGACCTCTGCAAACTCTCTTAAGATTCTGGACCAAGTATGCAATTTTACTAGTAATTTGGGGTTCAAATCCCCCTAAGGTAAGTACTGAAAATGGCTTCCCAAATGCCTCCAAACCCACTCAAATTTATGAACAGAGATAGGTAATGTGTTAATTATGTTATTAAGGTCTCATATGCACCATTAATGGTTTATTACAACTGTTCTCACCCTCTCCCATTCAACTGCAAAAATCACCAATTCGACCCTTGGGGAAATGGCACTATTTCTTCTCCCAATGCAATTAAACTGAGTAAAAATACTTCAAATGCTCAAGTACAGTACATGAAACTTGTAAAATACATCCATGGCAGTCCATTAATCACAAATTCATCATAGAATCATCCATTCATTCGAAATCATCATCAATACATTGGTTCACAACAAGGTAATGGGGAAATGGCATTGTTCTTCCATTAAAAATGAGATTTATACATTTCTACTTGGAATTTCGACCTGAAAATTTCTGGAGATGAAGAACAGAGTATTTACTTCATATTACAAAAGAAATGGGGCATTAGAAGCTCCCCCAAAGAGTACAATAGCTCACCAAAAACGCCCTCCCTCAAGGATCAAGAATATGCCATCAAAACTGGAAATGGTTGAAGGAGCGAGCTGCAATAGAAGAAACCATGAGCTGCCCTGTAGCTTACACCTGCAAATAAAGACTCCATTAAAGCTCCAAATGAAAGGTCTGAATGGCCTTTCCAATTGCCAACTTGGATGGGAATCTTTCACCCTCGAAATTGGCTAAGGCAAGAAACTAGTCATCCACTAGCTCTCCCTCTTCACAAATGCAATTGCAAATTCTACAAATGATCAAAAGCTGGTTTCCTTCTTTGTTATTGACATTTATAAACTTCTAATGTCCTCCATGGGTCGAATTCCTTCCAAGAGACTCATGCCAACTCAAGTTGGGAAGAGATTCCAAAGAACGCCACTTGTACAACAATTCCTAGTCTCCCACTTCCACCAAATCACATGTGGAAGCATCTTAGCTGCCCTAACACCCTTGAGCGCCCTCTTGGAGTCTATTTTTAGCCCTGACATGTCATATATGTCATATGTCAGCCTTCAGGTCTGATTTGTGTCATAGGTGTCATAGCATCTTCATCATTGTTGTCATAGAGCTAGGGAATCTAGCCCAAGTGTCTCACTAGCTCCAAATTGCCTCTTCCTCTTCCATGGGAGTTACTCTTCCTCTATATTTCGACCTTGGATGAGTCATGCAATGAATAATGCCTTTTGGACTCCCCCAAGTATGTTACCATTCACCTTGAATTCGAATTGGTGAGAGAATGATGCCAAATGTAGTGGGGAAATCTAGCCATATGTGGGTCCCACTTCCTCCATGTGTCTTCATCATGAAATGCCACTTTGATTTTCACTTGTATATATTTATTTAGCTCCTTTCTTAAATATTTATTCCATTCTAATGTTCAAACATCATTTATTATCCCCATTATTCCAAATCCCAAAGCTTCCACCCCAAACCTAGGAAACTAGTAATTTTCCTCCTTGGCAATTATTTGACCTTTAGCATCAATTTGACAAACTCTAATGAATAGGTCTAATGTGATTAGGCCATTGTGACCCAATGCCAAATTTGGGACATGACATCTAGCCTCAGAAATAACCAATCCCCTTCTTCGAAACTCCTTTCACTCCAATGTTGATCGGCTTGTTGTTTCATCCAATTTTGTGACATGGATAGGTTGTCCTTAAGTATTTGGAGAATTTCTTGCTGGTACTCTATGTGATCTTCCATGACTTGAAATTTAGATTTTCCCTTTGAGGAAGATATGATAGATGGAGGCTAGTACCCATAAAGTTCCATAAATGGAGACATTTTTTATGATGTATGGAAGGAAGTATTGTACCACCATTCTGCCAAAGATAACCATTTCACCCACTGTATTTGTTTATCAGATGCAAAGCAATGAAGATAGCCTTCCAAACATAATTTTGTCCACTATCTCAATTTTTCCATGAGATTGAGGATGATAAGATGAACCGCGAGCCACTTGGGTACCCAAACAAAAAAACAATTCAGTCCAAATTTTTCTAGTTAAAATTGGAGCTCTATCGCTTACAATAATCTTTGTATTTCAATGTAACTTTTGAACTATTTCTAGGAAAGATGCAACTATTGTACTTGCATTAAAAGGGTGAGAGAGTGCAAAAAAATGTGCATACTTCGTGAGTCTATCAGTAACCACCATAATAACATTATTTCCTTATGACTTGGGTAGACCTGTGATAAATCCATTAAGACTTCTTCCTAGCATTGGCAAGATTTATCTAATGGCTGTAGAAGTCCTAAGGTCTTAATTGTTTCCAAATTATTTTGATGGAAAACCAAGCATTCATCCACGAAACTTTGAAAATTATATTTAATACCTTCCAAAAAAAAATCCTTTTTTAACCATGTGATAAGTTTTTAGGAATCTGGAGTGCCCACCTATAGGAGAGGTGTGTAATTCCGAGTGGATATTTTGCATGAGTTGGGAGTCTTTTCATAAATATAAGCGATCCTTATACCATAGTGAATCATTTTTTCACACAAAATTATTTCATACACTTGGATCATCATGTAGATTTTGAATGAGCATCCCCACAGATAGGTCATTTTTCCATTCTCCCTTCCAGCTACTACCCAATTGGGTTGTAGAATGGAAATTGCACAAAGTAATGCCCCAACATATTCATATTTTTGGAAAGCGCATATTCCACCACATTATGTTCCCCTTTTTGATATATGATTTCAAAGTCATATCCTAACATCTTGGTAACCCATTTTTGTTTCTCTTTCAAACATAATCACTGTTCCAAGAAGTATTTAAGACTATCATGATTTTTTTTTAGCTTGAAATGTCTACCTATTAGGTAAGGATGCCATTTCTTAAGAGCATGTAGAATTTCCAACATTTCCTTATCATAAATGGGCTTCTATAAGTGCTTTACCTTGATTGGATGACTTGTGAAAGAAAGAGGGTGTCCTTCTTGCATTAGAACAACACCAATGTCATTTCCTGAAGCATCGCATTCCACAATAAATGTTTTTGTGAAGTCTGGTATGGCCCAAATAGGAGCTTTGCACATTGCCTCCTTAAGTTGTTCAAAAGCTTGAGTTGCCTTTGGAGTCCAAGAAAATGCATCTTTCTCCAATAACAATATTAGAGGTGCTTTTATTCTTCCGTAGTTCCGAATAAAATTGTGGTAGTACCCTATCAGACCTAAGAATCCTCAAATATTTCTTAGGGGTTTTGGAATCATCTAGCTCATGATGGATTTAATTTTGTTGTAGTCTACCTTGACACCTTCCTGAGATACAATATGACCCAAATATTCTAGCTCCTTTACCCCAAGGAAACATTTCGAAGGTTTTGCATATAGTTGTTTCTCCTTTAGTAGTTGTAGTACCCTTTCAACATGTTGAACATGTTCTTCCAAAGACTTAATATAAATTAGTATATCATCAAAGAATACTAGAAAAAAATTTCTAAGGAAAGGCTTGAAAATGGAATTGATCAAACCTTTAAATGTGGAAGGCGCATTCGTGAGACCAAATGGCATGACCAAAAACTCATAATGAACTTCATGACTTCGGAATGTTGTTTTTGGAATGTCTTCCTCCTTCATTCCAATCTAATGATATCCATAACGAAGATCCAACTTTGTGAAGGAAACTGCTCCATGTAATTCATCTAACAATTCATCAATGACATGCATGAGAAATTTATCTTTAATGGTGATGTTATTGAACTCTCTATAATATGGACACATATGCCATGATCCATCTGACTTGTGTACCATTACCACCGGTGCAGAGTAAGAACTTTGGCTAGGCCTAATTATGCTGATCTCTAACATTTCTTCCACCATACACTCAATTTCACTCCTTTGTCCATAGGGGTATCTGTAAGGTCTAATGTTAGGCGGAAAAATTCTCGAAATTAAGTGAATTGCATGATCAAAATATCGAATAGGTGGAAGACCTTTTGGAATATCTTCAAATACCTTGGAATTCTTATCAATCACATTTTAGAGATTTGGGGAAATAGGAGACTTAGATGTTTGAACATCTAATGAGAATAATTGTGCAATTACACCTTGATGTCCCTTTTTATCAATTTTGTCATGCCATTAGAGCTTATCAACTTGGTTTCCTTGTGATACCCTTTAACTCATATTATTTTCCTTCCCATAAAAATTCATGAAAAGATTATGAAAATTAAAATCCATTGTTCCCAATGATTGTAACCATTGAACTCCTAAGACAACATCAATGCCCCCCATCGAAATAGAAATCATTTTACTATTCAATACATATCCCCCCATATGAGATTGATATTATGGCATTTTCCTAAGCAATTGATAGTTCTTCCATTTGCAATCATTACTTGAAACTATGGTATTGGATTTACAAAGCAATTGAGAACCTTATCTAATTTATAGTGAATGAAATTATGAGTACTACCTGAATAAATCAACACAATAGCCTTTTTCTTTTTGATATATCCTTCAATATTGAGACTTTGAGGAGTGCTAATTATAGCAAGTGGATGAAAGGATATGGTGGGAGTAATCTATTTGGAAGTAGTATCTTCTATGTCTTCATCTTGAGACGATTTTTGTTCTTTTGGTGCTTCTTGTTCATTTCCTTCCTCTGCTTCACAATCTGTGTAAAATACTTTCTTCTTAGTGCACTTGTGGCCCTTGTTGTATTTTCTATCACAACTGTAACAAATCCATTTTTCTCCTTTTTCCTCTAGCTTTTTTGGTGTCAACCTTGTAGGTTGTGGATGACTTGAGACGACACTTCCTTCTTTATAGTTGTAATTAGTAGACTTCCTTGTTTCCATAATTTTTTTTTGAACTTTTCTTGCCACCCTGAATGCATGCTCCAAGGACTTAGGTTCCCAAAGGTGAACCTCATATTGGATGCTATCCTTCAAAGTTCCAATAAAGAGATCCAACAAATTAGATTCTGAAATATTCTTCACTCTGATACTTAGCTCGTGAAACTACTTGACGTGGTCTATAACTCGGCCTTTTTGCTTTAGATTTACCAACCAGCTAAAGAAGGTGTTTCTATTTATATACCCATAATGTGCAATCAATTCTTCTGTGAATATAGAACATGAGATAATAGAGTCTTTTTTACGGTCAAAAATCCATTGGTACCAAACAAATTGATCGGGATCTAAATATAAGGATGCAATAGTTACCTTTTGCAAAGTTGGCATTTGGTGTAGATCAAAGAATTGCTCCATCTAGAATATACAAGTTATTGGATCATTGCCATCAAAATTTCTCATGTCAATTTTAGGAAGTTGGGTACCCTTTGGTGACCATCCCTGATGACTTCCATTATGATAATAATTTCCTCTTCGAATATTCATATTCATCGAATGCTTCTCAACATGTAAATTATGTAAATCATCTTGAGTATCCTTGAACCCATCATCACCTGTAGGGGGAGTATCCCTTGAATTTTGTATAAGCCTAGCAATATTGTTCAATTTCTTCTCTAAATTGAATAAATAAGATTTTCTCACCGAACCTTTCATATTTTCCTCCATTTTATTCAACTTCTCCTCTAAATTAACTAAATCATTTTTTTTCACAGTCCCTTTAATCATATCCTCCAACTGGGACACTCGAAAATATAGGTCTTCCCTTTTGATCGTAATTCGAGGATGGATCCTTTAGTCATTTGAGGGGAGTGTGAGTTTGTACACTTCCTTTTGGTGAAATTTTGAACATATAAATATATATCACACCCTAGGTTTCACCAGAAATAGATCCTTCTATTCAAAGCTATTCAAATTTAAAATGGCGCACCTTTTTCAAGCCATGATTAGAAGGTTGTTTTTTGGATGACTTGTGACTGAGTTAAATTTGAATTTTATACTCCTCTGGGTCTAAAAATTTGGCTTGTCTATCCTAATGTGTCCTTTTTCTGATTCCGCAAGTTTGACCTGATTCTGATGTAGCAATAAGAAGTTATTGTGAATCTCCCAACACTTCTCATTTTGGTTCTTTCAAGAATATAAAACTTGTAGGGTCCTCCATGTGTCCAATATTTTGTATCCGAGGTTTAAAACATACCACATATACTTTGTTATGTCTTATTTCTGATGCAATAGGTCTCACTCAATTTGGATCTTGCATGCCCCAAATATGACCTTTTTTCCCCATAACACTTGTTTTAGACTAGTTTTTGGACTAGTAAAAAACCCTCTCTTCAGAGGCGAATATGTCTGAACTTGTACGGCCTCAGGATCTGAAAATTAGACCACATATATTTTGGCCTATTTGGGAGTTGGGTTTTGAATATCTCTTTCTGATTCCTTATAGAAGACATATAATAGAGAAAATGAAAAGATGACTCGTTTTGAAGAAATCAGTCCCAAGGAAAGAGCTCTAATACTAAATGGTATGCAACCAAGTACCAGATATAGCATAAAAATAGCAGAAATAGACCAAAATAAAGTAATCCATGACTTAATAATGAATAAATTGGATGAATAGCAATATTCTTCAATGGAGGAACCTCCTTACACAATGTACTAAGTACAAAAAGCAATACAAGATACAACAATGACAAATGAAAAGGTATCCTTCCTATCTATAAGAGACAAAGGGGTATAATAACAACTAATAGAACCAATATGACATCAATAGTATGTAATGCACCATGATAAAGGGATAATGTGCCACTACATAAGGGGTAATGTGCAAATATTTAAGTCTTAACAAAAGCAAAGAAAAGTAGGAAAGTGGCAGGAAAAGTAGTAAAGCATAGAAAAAACAGAAAGCAAGGAAAAAGTAGACTAAAAGAAAGGAAAGTCACATAAAGCTGCCAATTCCAATTAGGTTAAGGAAGGAACAATAAATTAGCTAGATGACCAATTAGAATGCATCTAATATTGTCCAAGAATCCAACAAGATTATAAAAGAAGCTTGTGCACACCCATTCACATTTTTTTCTAGTGTTGATATTCAAATCATAGAGCTCTGAGATTATCTATACTTGGAAGATGTGCCCCTTGTCACCAGTTCGGAGATGTGCCCCTCTTGTCACCAATCTAGTTGAAGATCATATTAATTTTGAGAATAAAGGAATTCAACCTCTCTCATTGATTTATTTCAGATCTTTAATGTCATTTCCATATCTAATATCAAGCTTAGGTCGATTGTTTCTCGAGAGTTTAAGAATTGAGAAGAAGAATTCACTTCTAGAGAAACCTTCTATCTTCTCTTCTTCCTAATTCTTCTGATGCCTTATGGATCCTATCATGTCAATATTTCTTGTGATTTGTAGTTGCTAAGGTAGACATGAATTCTCATCATATTTCCACCCATAATTGATCATTTTGCTTCCTAGCAAGCAAATAATTGATAGAGTAGTGTGAATAATCAATGGATTGTAGTGCGCCTTGTAACACACCCTTTTGACAAATGCGTTTTATAGTGCATATTAGTTATAATTGAATAGTGAAAGCATAAAATATTTCAAAAAAACCATTAAATATTACAATAAATGCATAAAAATCATAATATCAAAAGCATAGAACAATCTATGAGACATTTATTTAATAATGTTCATGCAGAAACTTTTAATGCACCCCTACACTGTTAATAATAATTCCATGTGCAATAAGAACTACGCAGTAAAACTTTAACTTATGGACTAGACATTAACTACAAAGATTTAGAGGGCATGCCTTTAATTATTTGTCTACCCATTAATTAGGTCAAAGATAAGCATAGCTTCGACTTATCGTTTTTCATTTTAAAACTTATTGTACAATAAGTTTCACGTTAAATAAAAAGATTGAGACATATATTTATGCACCGATAATAATACCAAATTATGCTATTTTTATTAAATAAGATTACTCGACCATATTAAATTTTGGCCTAGAAACAATATTTTTAAATATTTTCTTATAAAAAATTATTCTTAGGAACTCCAACCATTTATCATAAATTATGACAGAGGATCATAGTCGTCTACTCGACTAGGTCCTCCACCAACTACAGTCGAATTCCAACTACGATCGAGTTAGTGGAGTCAGTCGGTTAACCAATTAGCCAGGCAGTTGTGAAATAATGAGCTTTGACCATTGAGTTGTGAAATAGTGAGCTTTCACTCACACTATATATATATAGTCTACTTCAACTTAAACAAATATTTTTCTAACTTCAACTCAAACATATATTTATAATTATTCCAACATTTCCTTAAAACAAGGAAAATCAATATTTTCCAAGTATATGTGTTTTTCCTTTTTATTAAGCCAACATATTTCTTGTTAACCTATACTAAATCAAATTTACCGGATGATAATAAGCTAGTTGACTGATAGACTAAGCTTTCCACTGACTAGGTTGATATATATATTTTAACATTCGACTTAAACATAAATATATAACAATTTGACTCAAGCATATATGACCGACTCGGTTCTCCACCGACTATGGTCGAAATATATTTTACTTCGACTAAAACATATATATATATTTGAATCAAGCATATATTTATAATGATATCAAACATTTCCTTAAAACTAAGAAAATCAATATTTTCCCAATATATGTATTTTTCCATTTTATTGAATCAAAGGAATGTTAATTTATCACCTCTTTTTAAACTATACTAAATAATAATATTGATCATAATAAATTAGTCCACTAACTGACTAAGCCCTCCATCGACTATGGTTGATATATATAAATTCAACTTATTTGATAATGCAAATTTTACAGAGTAGTTTTGTTTTACCATGCAACTCCTAACTTCAAGGAAATGAATATGCAATTCAATAAGGATTGTATTCGGGAAGGAAATAGTTCATTAAATAATGGATGAAGTGGTTGGTAAAATTGCCCGACTAGAATTTGAAAATTATAAGGCGAATATAATTGGGCAAATAAATCTCCATGCTATATAAAAATGGTTGGTATAAATAATTAATAAAGATTTGTTATTTGAGTTGAAGAAGGATTCGACCTATAGACTAATTTGATCCATTAAATCCAAATTTGTTTTGGGTTAATAAAACCATGGGCTGATTTTTTCTTATTAAAGAGACTAAATGTTTAAGATGAACTATTAGGTCGAATCTCCATACTAGAGTAAAGGACTATGTATTAATTATCTTATTTAATTAAATAATAAACATTACCTTGAATTAAGGAATGTTTTTAGGAGCTTTCTAATGAGTGGTATTGCTGATTTGAAAACAACGGGTGGGAATGATATAACTTAAAATTTATGCTTGAATCGAAGTTAGACACACACACACACACATACTAATACAAAAAACCATAAGTGTATTATTTAAATAAACACTATCATTTTCATTTTATTCACAATTGTCCTCACATCACTCCCGCCATTCAGGTGCAGCAAGCAAGGCCATAATCAATCTAACAAGAATGTGTCATCGACATCTTTGCAAGTATAGGTTTTTTTTATAATACAGTTCCCTTCCTCATTACAAACATGTTTTTTTCTTTCGATTCATATACAATCACTGTATTTGTAGCATCCAAACCATGGATCAAAATGTCCCAAACTTTATTTAACATACTAGTACAAAAAAACGTGTCATTGATCCATACACGTTTAAGTGTATTATTTAACAAAAAAACATAAGTGTATTATTTAACAAAATATTTTCATTTTGATTTTATTCACAATTGGCAATGTGTCATTGACATCTTGGCAAGTATAAGTTTTTGTTATAATATAGTTCCCTTCCTCATTATAATCATGTTTTTCTTTCGAGTCATCTACAATCACTGTATTTGTAGCATCCCAACCATGGATCAAAATGTCCCAAACTTTATTTAACACACTAATACAAAAAACCATAAGTATATGTTATATAACAAAATACTTTCATTTTCATTTTATTCACAATTGGCAATGTGTCATTGACGTCTTGGAAAGTATAAGTTTTTGTTATAATGTAGTTCCCTTCCTCATTACACACATGTTTTTATTTCAAGTCATCTACAATCACTATATTTGTAGCATCCCAACCATGGATCAAAATGTCCCAAAATTTATTTAACATACTAGTACAAAAAACCATAAGTTTATTATTTAACAAAATACTTTCATTTTAATTTTATTCACAATTGGCAATGTGTCATTGACATCTTGGAAAGTATAACTTTTTGTTATAATACAGTCTCCTTCCTCATTACAAACATGTTTTTCTTTCGAGTCATCTACAATCATTGTATTTGTAACATCCCAACCATGGATCAAAATGTCCCAAACTTTATTTAACATACTAGTACAAAAACCATAAGTATATTATTTAACAAAATACTTTCATTTTAATTTTATTCACAATTGGTCTCACATCACTCGCGCCATTTAGGTGTAGCAAGCAAGGCCATAATCGATCTAACAATAATGTGTCGATGAAATCTTGGAAAGTGTAAGTTTTTGTTATAATACAGTTCCCTTCCTCGTTACAAACATGTTTTTCTTTCAAGTCGTCTACAATCATTGTATTTGTAACATCCTAACCATGGACCAAAATCTCCCAAAATTTATTTAAAGGATTTCTAAATACATAAGGATTTCCATCACCTTGATAACCCTCTCTAGCTATGCAAGAAAAATATTCTTATGTTAAAATTACTCTAAATTGTTCCCTTTTCAATCCTGTTATTTGTAATAATTTTGGCAAAAACGTGTCAACGCTTTTTTGTTGTGTAGATGTCCATACCCCAACTTCAAATATACTAAAGCATTTATCAAAAAATTATCTTAATCCTGAACGTATAAAATAGTACTTTGTTGTTGATTCAATATCCAGTGCTCGTGGCAATCCGATTTTTAATTTTTTTATGAAATGCGTGTAACAAAACTCTATTGAAATCGAAAATAATCAATGGTTTACTAGAAACAAATCTTCTAGTACTATCTGTAAACAAAAACACACACACACGCACACAACCCAATCAATAAAATATTATGGTTCAATGTTTCTAAGTATATTGCTTTCATGTTCAACAATTTTTGAAACACATTATGGTACGATGTCCATAAATAAAATGAGAATTGTGCAATAAAACTTACATTGACTAAATGTAGAAGTTGTCAAAAATATACAAATCACTAAATGAGTTTGTTTGTATAATATGACGGTCATTTGAAATTGAATGTCTTTTACCAATGCCTCATTTTTTAACAAGGCCTGAGATAATTCAACAGAGAACAAAACATTGTTTTTATAGTTATTTCTCTCTTGTGAACTGTCAAATGTCCAACTAGTTGGCATTTTCAAACAGTTTTCCTTGCTATTATCTGTTGATTGATATTTCCCTTCATCTATAACCAACATGTCCACTTTTTTGTATATATCTCCATATTGGATAATCACATCCTTGAACGACTTTTTGTATATGTTCGGTACTTCACCAACATTATAGTATGCAGACATTGGGTAATTATAAATAGTACTAATTTTACATTTCTCACAACCCCAAATAAATACAAAGTCTTCACTCTTCAACCATTCAAATATACCAAGTAATTTTTTAATTTCCATGTTGTCGAGCGAGGAAAACCACAGAGGAACGTCTAAATGTTCTCTGGAAACACTGATAATATCAGGGCTGAACATCCGTGCATAATAATGATAGCAATTATGGAAAAAATGAGGTTGTTTGGAAGAATCTTCAATGTTGGATAACATCCGAACTCTAAACAACAATCCCTCTACTCTTAGGACCAATAGTTTCTTTTGCGGTGATATCCAAACTACATACAAGAACTGTGACTATATATATATAACAACAACAACACCACTTCGTTCACGAAGTTAATGATAAAAAACATGCAACTGTAAATGAAGATGTTGATTTCCAAATATTAATACAAAAAACACCCAAAATTTCACTGATTCAAATTAATTAATAAAAGCATCACATCGAACTAATAATATGTTCGATTTAGACAAAAATAGCAACGCCACCGAAAAAATAGAAAACATGTTGAATTATTTAAAATAGGCAATGATAGGTTACATCTAAAAATAGGCAATGACAGGTTACATTTTATGGATGTCACTCCAACAAGGAAAAGGCATTGAAGGTTCTAATATCAGTTGATTCAAGCATTTTACTAAAACCTTGCCAAATTCGATGTACCAACTCACCATCTGTCCTAGTGGATGATGCGATAAAGACCTTACTCAAAATACAATTTTCGCATGGATGTTCCTTCACACCATCACCCTCCAAAACAATAATCGATGCATTACTTTGCAAAGATTGCACTGGGAAATCCTCCCACACATTCTATAAATTTTTTTTTGTATTTATTTCTTCATCACTGGTACATCTTTCTTGAAACCATAAAAATAAAAAAAAAATTCCCCATATGATTTTTCTGTACTGCCTGCCATCAAAATTTTTGTAAACAGTGAATTCCCCTCATTGAACCCACATTTAGATGACCAAATTTCAACATTGAATTTGGAAAGACATAAAGAAAAAATCGCATGGCATGTGTTCATGACTCATATGAAGTTTCTTTGTGTTTAAATTCAAAATCACTAAATTTAGTACTTTCTTCCCCCTTTTTTACTTTTTTCCCTCCAACAGTATTTTTGTATTTCCCTGTTTTTCTCTTTTGGAGTCATTTTCTGTGAATTTCTTGCGAAATAGAAAACCTTCCATTTCTAATATGAATAAAAATTTTATATGGTGAGCTGCACAAAAATATTGCTTGTCATTATATATTTCAGAATAAACTTGTTTTATCATTTTATGTAGAAAATATTATGTCTTTTACCTGTCAATGCCAGGCCAACATTTGAGCCCTCTCCTGGTTCATTATTGTGCAATCTCTTGGTTGGTTCATTATTATCCAATGTGATTTGTTGGCTAATATCCAAGAACATTTTCGATGCTAGCTCTGGTTGTGGATGATCCACATGTTGACTAGCAATACAATGATCTTGACCTGGAAATTTGCAGGTATCAATCATATTGATGTGGAAATTTGCAGGTATACATTTTATATAATTTTTTGCAAGTATTTCATATAAGCTAAAAAAATTAAAGTACATGCCGCTTCATTAGATTCTAAGTAGTACAACAACGCAAGCATATCTTCTTCTGTCAAGGGCATATTGCAATTACACAAAAAGAAACAACCAATTCACAACTGATTGTTGTACCAAAGAATGCAATGGATCTTAGTGTGTTGACCAAAGATGCAGGATAACAATATTGACAAGCAAACAATGAACTATATTTGATGTTGTCAATGGATATACCCATTCCCTCTTTATTGATATATATATTCAATATTTTCTCAGCATCATTTGGTAGTTTGGTGTCGTTGTCCTCCTCAGTTTCTTTCTTTCTCTTTTTACTCTGAGATTTTGATTGCTTTTTCGAACCTAAAATACTACACAGTTGCTGGAGATGATTTGGTGCAATTTTATATATTTCAATGACATTATGGTCAGTGATGATCTTTGATCGATTAGTTTTAACATCATGAACTTTGAAATATTCAATGACCGAATGCCTGGTTGACCTCTCGTCCTTGATTTGCATGCAATATTGATATAAAGTCTCTGCACAAACATTTTTCTCGACTGATGTGCTCATCCAAACTGATCCATTGATTATATTGTCTGCCACAACGATCAATTCATCTTCATCAAGATCATGCAATGGTCTAAGAAAATTAGATCCATGATTCTTTATTTTATTTAGAACAAAATCAACTTGCCTGATGCTCTTGGGTGAACATGGCAAGGAACCACTTTTTTAAAGCTTGAATACGAACATCCATTTGTTCCATAGTCGATTCAATGTAAAAACAAGAGTTAGCTTGTATTTAAGGATGTCTTTTGTTTGAACAACAAAGATATCCATACATTCACCTTGGAAGTTATGCAAACATATAAAATTGAAGATAATATTTAATTTGCTAATTTCATAACACAGGAAGCAATCTACAGACTTTGATTGATAAGTAGAAAACTTCTATACCTACCAAGCATCACTGGAAATGTTTCCCTTTCCTAGGCAGGATGGCCTACTGCAAGATATCCATTTCTCTATTGCTTTTACAAATTGGGAAATTAATGGAGTTTCTGCAAATTCCATGTTTGATAAATTTTGTTGTTTGCATAATTTGCTGATAATGTTCTAAAGAACATCTTTATGTAGAAGATGAGCTCTTCGATGCCGATACTTTGAATGGACTGATTCATATTTATCATTTTCAATGATTTTTTTTGGGCAGAAATAGTATGCTGCCCATCCAATATATAAAAATTTATTGAATGAAAATTAATTTTGTCCTCATTTCCAGGAATAAATCCCAATGTGGTCTCCTTATCAAAAGGAAATAGGGTAGCATCTCTCAATGTTGTTGTAAATGTATGGAGAAGAAATACAACCATCTTTTGCATGACCTCCTCATCAACTTTTCGATATTGTAACTACGGAGGTGCAACAACACATCTTGTTACGTCAACAAAAAAAAAATTCTCATTGAACAAAATGTATTTGATCTGCTCTTGTTGAACTTCTTTTGAACTTTTGAAGCTCTTAGTCACTTTTCGCATCATCACTTTAAAAGGACTTGGTTTGAGTGGTTTGAAGGAAGATTTGTCCACATCTTTTACAATATGATGGATAAATGTTATTCTAAGGTACTTAAGAATCTTTTCATGGCCTACATTAGTCAACTTCTTTTCAATATTCATGTAATTCAATACAGATGAAGTTTTCACATCCAAGATTCTTTTCTTCTATACCGAAAAAATTCCTTTCTTCAAAGATGAGGCGGTATTAATTCCGGACTAATTAGAAACATCATACGAGGGCAAAACCCACCCTTGCTTCGCACAGGAAACCGTATTTGAATTGAGACCACTTTTCATTAGATCTGGTCAAACATTACAAACCATCATATCATTCTATAGAATTAAACTATGGTCTCTCTCGACCACTTCAACTTGAACACGCAATAAATTGTCAGAAATGGGACCCGTAGATGTCAATATTCTAGCTCGAGTTGGAGCTTCTTCCTCATCCAAGCAGAATAGATATAAATCCGGGTACAAATTCTCCGGTTCATCCATATCAACATACCATCCATGCTTGAATAAACTAAGGTTGTGATCTTTTAACAATTCAAGGAACGATATTTCCTGGTACTGACTAAGGCTCAACAACGAAGACTTGTTTTATCTGCAAAATAATAAATATAAAGTAGTTAATATAAAAATGCATACAATGTTTATAATTATAAATTAGTGTTTTAATATTAGATGTATACTTGCAAATGTTCAAGCTAATTATCGAATGCACATTTCATATAGTCATTTGAGATAGGATCGATCATAGAAGGAGCAATCATCATAGAAGGGGCGGTCGATCCTTCTTGTGTGAAGTCATATGTTATTTTGGCCCCTTCACCATGGTTACATAAGCTTGGTTCTGTAACCCCCCATATTCGCTTCGGGTGAGACTTCAACCTATTTACAAGGTGATGGCGAAGGGGCCAGTGAAATGGGTTTTGTTGTGCCTACATTTATCTCGTGAATGAAAGGTCAGCTGACCCTTACTATGCTCAGTATTCTTTCAGTGTTCACCATTCTGCATATGTATGAATTGACATCCTAGCCTTTGGAGGTTGAATATTTTTACAATTCCCTCATAAATGAAGAGTAGGATGACACTTCTTGTGACCAGTATTCTGTTCATAATATTTCTAGACTGCAAGAAGGGTCGGTCGATCCTTATTGTGTTCACCATTCTGGATACAAGTGAATTCACAATTCTCTACTAAATGAAGGGGCGGGCGATCCTTCTTGTCAATATATGTCGGAAGTCAGGATAAATTGTTTTTATATGTTATAACTTATCCAATGTCCCAATCTCCATAGTTACAGAAGCTTGATTCTCTAACCCCCCATATTCGGGTGAGACTTCAACTTGTTTACAGGGTGATGCTGGAAGGGCTAGCGAAATATTTCACCAGTAAATTATGTATTTTTGCAATCCACATTGCGGGTTGCGGGTTTGGGGGATTGTGGGGTTGTGGAATTGCGAGAATTCCACATTGCAGGTTGCAGAATTGCGGAAAGGACCCAAGATCTCAGCGATATTTGGCCAACGGACATAGCAGTTAATGCTAATATAGCCATTTTTGGGCACACCGTAGCGGTGAGATTCCTATAAATAAAAAGGATTGTTTGCTTACCAGTTTTACCGCAACTTCTAAATACATATGGTTATATTGAAATGGTAACATTTTTTTAAAATAGAAACATTCTTTATGTTAGAATTTAAATCCATATGTATCCATATTTAAGGCATATTTGTCCATTGAAGGCGTATTCAATGCAGGAAAAGGACCAAGATCTACGTTAGATTTGGTTATTCGGACGCATTCATTGAAGGAAAGGACCCAATATGTCAGCGAGATTTGGCCAACGGAGATATCAGTTAATGCTAAGATAGCCAATGGACTGTGTGTTAAGAAAGAATCTGCAAGGTAGAAAATGGTTGTTTACATTTCAAGGACAAGCACCAAAGAACGCCCATAACCAACACCCATCATGCAGGAGAATCCAAAGATCATGTCCAGGATATTGTTCAGAAATAAACGGAGTTCCAATCGACCTGCAGACACCGGTCGAAACCCGAAGAGGGGGAGTCGAGACTAAGCGCGAATATTAGAACGAGAAGCGGGGACCTCAACCGCCGCAGAGGAAGAAACTACTATTAGTGGAACACTAGTAGGATCGACCATAGCATAGTTTCCAAGATAGGTACCCCCACGGAAATTTGGCTCACCAACTATTATGGTCGGGGATAATTCTAGGTATACTATCAAGGAACTAGCGATCCCGAAGGGGGTCCGTAGAACGAGGAGTATCATACCATAGCTGCAGAAGCTATAGTATAGTGACCATGATGTAGTACTACACCTAGAATGCGTGAATGACACATACGAGAGTGTATAACATGGAGAGAATGATCCAGTCACATGGCAGACTGCAGAGTGGGCACTAGTGTTGGAGTAGTCAAGTCTGATGAATTTGAACCAAATGCCACATTTTGGAAGGGGTGCTAAAGTGAACGCCTTAGTGAAGAAGCTCCTCGCTTTTTTTCACGGAGGTTTTTTATGGCTAGGTGAAAAGATCCCAGTGATGGTCGATTTGATAGTGCGGATAACAGGGTTACCCAAGAACAGAGAGGACCCTTTGAAGTATTTTAAGGGAAAAGATAATGACAAGTGCTTAGAGGAAAAATTGAAAGCGAAGTATGAGGTGGAGAAGGATACTCGAGGGTACATAATAGACACCTTCAATGACCATGAGGTAATAGTCACAACAATACTACTAGCCATCAAGATGGTCAGAAAGAATCGCTCGAACCAGTGCACATCATGGGTAATTGTCTCCACAGAAAAATGTGCTACGGGAGTTAAGATGAATTGGTCATTGTTCCTAGTGAATGAGCTAGGAGAGGACACAATGCTTTCACAGGAACACATAAAATCATTCACGTATTCTTGGTTATTGATTCTAAATGCGATTGTTTCCTGGAAGGAACCAATGGACTACCAAGGGATGATCACACTAGTAGTCGGGGTATGCCAAGGAGCAAGGTACCAAAAATTATGGGCGATAGCCGAAAAAAGAGTGGATAAAGACCAACATTATTATTTTTTATATCTACCCAGAAATGCTAAGGGATGATGCAGAGAAAATCCCGAGAATCACAGAAGACACGGTGCAAAAGCATCGGTGAGTCGCAAGATTGTCAGCCAGACTGCAAGTCATCAAGATACAAGTGTACGCAGACCTAGGAAATCAGTGGATGTCAACATAGTATAAATTGACAGATGAAGAGTTGGATGCCATAATAGAGGAATGGCCTCAAGAATGGAAAATCCCAATAGCAGAGGAGCAGTTGTCATATCTAGAAAAAGGAAAGTTAGCAAGTGAACCAAAACCGCTCGAAACGACAAAGACAATGACCAACAAGATGCAGGAGAAGACGACCATGTGGATGAAGATCAACACTCCCGTAACACGAGTCATGACAGAGCATAAACTACAACGCGAACAAACTCCAATGTTGAGGCACAATGCAAGGAGGGAAGCACAAAGTCGCAGTTTGAAAAGGGGTAGGGGAGCACACCTATTAGTATCCCTCAAGATAAGATGGAGAAGCTCATCCAACAAATAATAGCAGTAGTGGAAGACAGTCAAGATAAATCCACCCAGCATGTGATCGACTTCTTCTACAGTGTATCACAGCTATCAAAAGTATTAACAGATGTGGTACAAGATAAGGTGCAACCCAGTACCTCAAGATGCAGAACCAAGGTCGACATCGGCACGAAACCCAGGTTAGTGCAGATCCTATCGCAGGCTATGATGACAGGAGATGAAGCGTTGGATGTAGAATTAAGGAAGCATGATCAGATCATGGTAGACTTCAACATCTTTCCCATACTGTCACTACAGTAAATATAGACCACAATGAGTGAGGAAATTTCGGAATGAGAAGTGACAACACATTATCACATGAACCAGTATAAGCAACAGGTGCAGGATATAAAGGAATAAATTCAACGCCTACAAGAAGAAAATGAAGTAAGCTTGAATGATGTCGTAAAGGCTATTGAAGAAAGGAAAAGGTTGGAACATGCTCTTTCAATTGTATGCGAAGAAGTACCGGAAGTAGATAAAGACAATTTAGTGGAGGCAAAGGTGATATAGTTGGGCATGGTTATTGCAGATATGTGGAAGAAAAATGAAGCACTACAGGAAAGGGTAGTACCAGGCACACCACCAAAACATATTTAGAATTGCCAGGACATGATCGAAGAGACTATGATGGTGATTGTTGAGCTGGAAAAGGAGGCCCAGAAGATCACTGAAGAAGTTAGCGAGTTTTGGGAAAGTTTGGTACAAGATGAGCAGTTGCACAAAATGAACATGAAACTCGTCGAGGAAGAGACAGAACTGGAATCACTAAGGGGGTCGCTTAAGGTTATGCCCCTACTCACACAAATGAAAAAGGCCACAGAGTTGAAGGAACTACAACTTCAAGTGAATAAGGAAAGGGGAAGGAAACAGAGGAGAACAACACACCTATATGAATTACAAGCAAAGGCATAACAGTTGTCCATGCAGGAAATGGCAGGAATGGCATAGGTTAAGCAGGACCTAGAAAATGCGCAACAGATGAATGGAGAGAACCCAATGGAACAATAGGTAGAATATTGAACAGAACTCAAAGTATCAGCGAAAGAAGTGGTCAACTAGATTAGAATTCACTATAATGATCTCAAGACCCAAGTAAACGAACCAAAGGTGTCTATCTGAGGTGGCTCAAGGGAAAGCCACAATTTGTTGTTGGGGGCATGTTGGAACGGGCTTATAGTGCAAGAAGTGCAAAAGATGACAACGACAGAGGGGTCATCAGTAGAATAAAGGACCATTCACGAAGGATAAGAAGCCAACGAAAGTGAAATTTTTGGTCGAAGTTAGTTAGATTTGGTCATGTGGACCATTTTGTAACCGCATTAGTTATCTATAAATAGAGTCACATTTGTAAGCCTAAGAGAATCATTGATCATTAGCATGATAGCATTGAAGAATCGTATTGATTGTAAATGGAGATATCTATTTTTTATTTTCTGCTTTCGATAAGTTTTTCCCTTTATGTGAATTCGCGTTAAGTCGTAGATTTTGAGATGAATTAATGCATGAGGATGTTCGATTATGTCTCTATTTTTGTCGATGTGTTATGAATGGTGAATATTTTCTAAACGGTGCGATGTATTTAAGATTTGGTTGCTCTATTGATTAATATGTGATATGTGAATGTCACTTTCATGGTATTGATGTAGATGTTAAGTATATGTGTGATTTAGTAGTATAATACAAAGGCAGATCTATGGTTTCTGTAGGTTGAATAATTTTACAATTTCCTCATAAATGAAGGGGTGGGAGACCCTTCTTCTGCCCCGTATTCTTTTCATAATAGTTCTCGACTGAAAGAAGGGTCGATCGATCCTTCTTGTGTTCTCCATTCTTGATATAGGGAATTGATGGATAAACATGTTCACAATAATCCACTAAACAAAGGTGTGGCCAATCTTTCATGTCAGGAAACGGAAGTTGGGACAAACATTTTTTATATGTTAGAACTTAGCTTATGCATAGATCCTTAATATTAATAAAATTGGAGCCCCAATTACTAATTTATGGAGGTAATATGGAATTCTTTCATCTTGATTATGGGGTTGATTGATTGATGTCTTCATTCTCACTTTTCCATGCTTTGGATCTAATAAAAGTGTTGAATAACTCTTGTTTTTCATCTTTTTGTGAGTGCAGAAATATTTTTTTTTTCCATTGAAATACATCGTTTCCAGAACGTCCTATTTTTTAGTTTTGAAATATTTCCTTCCACATTTCCGCATTATGCAATGTGGATTGTGGAAATCGGAAACCCAACTAAAAAATGAAATCGCATTTTCTTTTTTCGAACCAGCATTCCGCAACCCGCAATGCGAATTTCCCCTATAATAGTTTTAGAATGCAAGAAGGGTCGGTCGATCCTTCTTGTGTTCACCATTCTGGATATAGGTGAATTATTGGATATGGGTGTTCACAATTATCTACTAAACGAAGGGGTGGATCCATACTATTTAAAACAGAAGTTGGAAATCTAGAATTCTCATCTTGGCCTTTGAAGATTAAATATTTGTACACTTCTCTCGTAAATAAAGGGTCAACCTACCCTTGTTGTGGTAATGTAATACCCCAATTTTGACCCTTATGATATATTGGCTTTTAATATAAATATTGTGTATATGCGATGTATGTTTTCCTAGCGTGGAGCCGAAGGCCAAGGCCCTGCTAGTGTATGCTCGGATTTTATTTAAAAGGAAAGTATTTTACATTTTTTTATCCATGTTCTATTAAGCCATGGGATATTGTAAATTGATGTAAATATTAATATTTCAACAAAATACCAAAACTGGCTATGGAAGCAAGTAATCAGAGGGGGCCATGTGTATTCCACTAGGAAGTGGTGAGGGGGGTTGTGGGTTTGAACCATAAGCTTCCAAATGTCATCTTCAGAACCCATTTGACTTCCTTTGCTAACATTTAATTCTATGTAAGAAATTTGTTGAAGAATTCAGTCCATGGCTTCAATTGAGCATGGGCAACCCAAAAATTTTAATGGCAGGTATGGGCTCTATTTTTCTTGTACCACAAGTCACCCTATGTCATGGGAATTGATTCTTCCTCATTCCCATTCCATTGTTGAAGATCCCAGCTTTAGTTTTCATCCATTACACATGCCCAACAGTGAGAAAAAAACCCATAAATCGCAACTTTGAAGAACCCACATTTTGAAGTGCCATAAATGCCAAGAAATTGGTATTGATAGTAAAATCCAATGGTAGATCCATAGATATGAACCTTGGGGCGATATTGAGAGTATTAGATGTTAAGATTCAATATGCTAAGACAGAAAATATCAGCATTTCATTTAATTTCACAACAATAGCATATACAAAATCATTGAAGAAACAACAAGCATAGCATAAACACAAGAGACACAGATTTATCCTGGGAAACCCTCATGGGGTAGAAAACCCAGCAAATATTCCTCAATATAGATGACCAGCAAATACAAAGATGTAAACCAAAGACATCAGCTCCTCCTCCTCCATAGCAAACCTCTCTCACACAAGTGTGCCACTCACAAGTGAATGAATGAGTGAGATAAGTGAGGAACATACTCCTCTCCTTATACTTTTTCCCCGACTGACTTTTACACAAGCTAGGTCGGCCCCAACTTAATTACTGGGTTAAACACCCCACTACAACTGACTGGTTTGACCCCTCTAGGGTGGTCTAATAACCCTTTGACCCACATAACACATACAGGGCCGACCCCCACTGGGGAAGTCTAATAACCCAAGTTATCACAATCCGATGGAGGAATAAACATCTCCGGATATACAATAAGATCTTCATAGAGGAATGAAACATCTCCGGAATAATAAAGTACAAATATAATATTCTTAGAAGTTACAATCTCTCAACACTCCCCCTTAACGAGAAGGATATTATAACAACATCTGCACGAGCAAGGAGTCATCAACATCATACATGATACATCTATAGATCATTGGAATCTTTCTCATCATCATCAGTAACTCAAGCAGTTACTGGAACATCAACATCTTCAGTACTGAGTCTTTATCTTCTGCAGCACTCGAACAACTATAGCAACTTCAACATATAGATCCTCATGATCATCAGCATCATCATCACATGATCATCAGCATCGTCATCACACGATCATCAACATCATCATCTAGACCATCACGATCAACAACATCATCATCTAGATCATCATGATTAGCATCATCGTCATCTAGACCATCATGATCAACAACATCATCATCTAGATCATCACGATCAGCATCATTGTCATCTATATCATCATGATCAACAACATTGTCATCTAGTTCAATACGATCAGCAACATCGTCATCTAGATCATCATGATCAACAACATTGTCATCTAGATCATCAGTATTATCATCCACACCAATACAAGTATACACATCATCAATACAAGTATAAATACATCAATATGTACCCTCATCAATACATATCATCAATACAAGTATCAATACATCAATACAAGTATCTTCATCAATACAAGTATCCTCATCAGTCAAGTATACACAATAGTATCATACCCTGCAACACACATGATCTATTTAAGACACCTCATCATGTCTAGGGACGATGCAGTCCACTTGTCAACTTAGACAAAGTATAAGGACCAATTCTCGGAGACATATGTCTATGGATCATTTTAGACACCTCATCATGCCTAGGGATGATGCAATCCTCTCATCAACTTAGACAAAGTCTAAGGACCACTTCTCGGAGACATACATCTATGGATCATTTAAGACACCTCAT
This sequence comes from Larix kaempferi, assembly GCA_027924585.1. Taxonomy (NCBI): domain Eukaryota; kingdom Viridiplantae; phylum Streptophyta; class Pinopsida; order Pinales; family Pinaceae; genus Larix; species Larix kaempferi. Next base: position 208,257 of record BSBM01001508.1, read on the forward strand.
CATGCCTAGGGATGATGCAATCCTCTCGTCAACTTAGACATAGTCTAAGGACCACTTCTCGGAGACATACGTCTATGGATCATTTAAGACACCTCATCATGCATAGGGATGATGCAATCCTCTTGTCAAATTAGACAAAGTATAAGGACCACTTCTTGAAGACATACATCTATGAATCATTTAAGACACCTCATCATGCCTAGGGATGATGTAATCCTCTCATCAACTTAAAGAAAGTCTAAGGACCACTTCTCGGAGACATACGTCTATAGATCAATTCAAGGGACTGAAGTACGGGGATGATGCAATCCCCACCTATCCACTAAGGACTTCATTCTTGAAGACATAGGTCTACGGATCAATTCAAGGGATCGAAGTCCAGGGACGATACAATCCCCACTTGTCCACTAAGGACTTCATTCTCGAAGACATAGGTCTATGGATCAATTCAAGGAACTGAAGTCTAGGGACGATACAATCCCCACCTATCCACTAAGGACTTCATTCTTGAATACATAGGTCTACGGATCAATTCAAGGGACTGAAGTCCAGGGACGATACAATCCCCACCTATCCACTAAGGACTTCATTCTCGAAGACATAGGTCTATGGATCAATTCAAGGGACTGAAGTCTCGGGACGATACAATCCCCACCTGTCAACTAAGGAATTTATTCTCGAAGACATAGGTCTACGGATCAATTCAAGGGATCAAAGTCCAAGGATGGTACAATCCCCACCTGTCAACTAACGACTTCATTCTCGAAGACATAGGTATATGGATCAATTCAAGGGACCGAAGTCCGGGGATGATATAATCTCCACCTGTCCACTAAGGACTTCATTCTCGGAGAAATATGTCTACGGATCCTTTTAGAACATGTGTTCAAGGATGATGCAATCCCTTTGTCAACATAGACCCTGTCTAAGGACCATCCACCAACCTCTCTGTCGGAATCAACAATATAGGTATTCACATCATCGACTTCACTGTCGATGTAGGCAATCTCATCATAAGTGACCACATCACTCCCCCTTTCAAGAAGGGTCCTTCTGAACTACACCAAGCTTTTCTCGAAAATACTCAAACTTTACTTGAGGTATAGGTTTGGTTAGTACATCGGCAACTTGTTCATTAGTGCCTACAAATTTGAGCTTTATAGTTCCTTCCTGCACCATATCTCGTATATAGAAATATCAGATCTCTATGTGCTTTGACTTATCATGGAACACTGGATTCTATGCCATCTTGATACAACTCTGTTTGTCACACAGGATCACAGTTGGGTCTATGTCTAAGTCAAACAATCCTGAATCCATACCACTTCACAACTGGTAGAGCAAGCATCCATATATTTCGCTTGTGCTGAGAGCCACACTAGGTTGCTTCCTGCTAAACCATGAGATCATGGCCGATCCCAGACAATAACATCCTCTCAATGTGATCTTCCTATCTGATACACTTCCTTCCCAATCCGCATCTATGTAGCCATCTGAAGTCATGATCTCCAAGATAACATAGATCAAAGTCTATTGTACCCTTTAGGTATCTCATCACATGCTTTGCAACTATCAGGTGAGAACATCTAGTTTCCACTAGATACTGACTCAAGGTGTTCACAGCAAGGCATATATCTAGCCTAATATTTGTCAGAACATCAACGACCCAATAATATGTCTGTACAGAGTCACATCAACTAACTCTGAGCAGTCATCAACTAACAACTTCAATTCAAAACCCATGAGAGTGGCCATGGCTTCACATTCCAACATATCAATTCTTCTCAAGATTTCCACAACATACTTTCCTAGGTTGAGAAAGATTCCTTCTGGGCCTTGTGATTCTTCCAGACCTAGGAAGTAATGCAACAATCTGAGATCTTTCATCTCAAATTTTGTAGCCATCTTCTTCTTGCTTTCCATGATATGTTTCTCATTCCCTATCAGAAAGAGATCATCCTCATACAATAATAGTATAATAGGTTCATCATTCATAACCTTAAGGTAAAGGTTAGGATCAACTTTACTTCTGGTAAATCCCAATCTTGTCAAGAAGCTATCAATTCTTCCTATGTGACTGAACATCATTCACACTTTGCATTGAGTGATCTTCTGCATATCTATCTGTGCCATCTCTCATCATATGGGTCTACTGATATGAGCCGCAATATCATTGGAACTCTGTGGTGAGTTCCTTCTTGCATCCATGTCATCTGTATATAGAAACCAACTTCAACCTTGTAGCAAAGGTTGAAATCCACATTAACCATGGTGATCATTAAGCTCATCAATTGACTATCGATCCTGGGTACCCGGACAGAGCTTTCTTCAATTGATTCCTTTATTCGCACTTCTTCTTCAATTACATTATTAAGATAATGGTCTTATCTAGCCACTTGGAGCAAACATCTCATTGTGATTCTCTTCATCTTTCTAAGAGAATCTTCTAGCCATAAGTCTTCTATATTATGTTTGATTTGTAAACCTTCTTGTTGAACATCCATCACTTGTTCGGTGTTCATCATTCTTCATGATCTTTCCTACAAATCAAAATTAAGTACATGATTAGTAAACTTCATAATCATCAAATCATGTTGACATGATAACCTATTATGCATACATATATGATTTACATAGTTATGCTACTATCTTGACCAATACTTTGGCACAACACTTTTCCATATCCTGTATGCATACAGTGGCTATCTAGATGCCTTCCATCTCTACTAGAACATACTATCGAGAGTGTGCACAACTCTCAGCATGTCGGCAAAGAGGTTTCATTCTAGACAAGAAACAATGGAATGTTTGTCCAACTTACCAATCATATGCATATTAGTAGTATATTGTTCAATGTTATATGAATGTTTACACTCAGCATGATATATTCTAGGAATGCAAATATGCATACAACTATTACAAGCAATATCATTTACTATTTCAAATAACAACTCAAATACTTATCTTTTATGTTTGTGTGGTTGCCTCCCACTTGATCTTCTATATGACTTTTGAACTTCTATTCATTCTATACCACTGTGCATGCTCAAGTGTGCACTAGTGTCATCCTCATGATCTCATACACAAACATACATTCATTAGTATAATCTCAATATTTTCAAAACATTATAATTCTAAATAATCTTGAATATGTATAGTCATAATCATAGATAATAAACATTAGTATTCAAGGTTTCAGGGAAGTCTTCTTTTACTCATGCATATTCTTATTTGATCATAGGACTCTTCTGGTTAGTATAATCATTAATCAAGATAAGAGACATAATATGCATAAACCCTTGATTACTTACATTTCTAACTTTATGAATAAGCATAACCAATCATATCAAGTATACTTATATAAGGGATCCTAACACAAGGTAAGATTCTAACTTGATATAGGAAAACATACCTAGATTAGTATACCTAAACAATATCTTCTTTGTTCTCTTAAATGATTTAGAGATCCTGTGCTAGAATATTCATATCTCATAGGTTCAACATAATATAACAAAGTCATACATACCTCGTAAGTAGACCTTTTATGTGATCAAATATTGTGGATGATTCTTTGTCTTCATGTCGTCATGTTCATGAAACTTGATTTGTCTTTCGTGATGTACCTGTATCTTGTTAGCAGACAACATCAACCTCATTCAACACCAGAGTGCATTAGTACAATCATATAGCCCTAATCAATGAATGTCTTCTATCATGCATTCATACTTTTATTAGGGTGATAAGACAATTCTATCATTAATCAAGATTGTACTAACCTAAATAATATGAAGACAAACATATTATTAACTTAATCAAGAATTAGATTTCAAGACATACGTGTATTTCCTCAAGTCATACCTGTCAGAAAATTCTTGTAGTCTTCTTATGTAAGGCATTAGCCTCAACTCCCCTTGAAACTGGATCTACGGCTCGATTAGGGTTTGTCATAGAAACCCTAAAAATTTAAACTTTGACTTTCACACTTCTGAATGTATGGAAGAATGTGTCATGCTGAGCTGATAAAACTAGCATACTTCAATTTTGAAATCTCCAAAAGTTGACCCCTCAAAATTGCCTTCGAAACTTTTGGATCTTCTAGACATGATCCCGAACTAGGGTTTGATGGATCCCACCCTTCTACCTAATAAAAAGGTTTGATCCAAGTCTCTAAACTCTTATTTTTCTAAGGATCTCCCAGCCATGGTCACAGACTTCAAAAATTCAAACTTTTGCTGAAGCCCTAATTTTCCATCTTTCCTATCAAAATCCTAACCTTGGGTTTGATCAAGTCCGGTCTTCTACCCAACCAAAAAATTTGATATTGGTCTCTAAATTTCTATTTTTCTGAGTAGCATTCAGCCATGGACTCCGATTCTAAAAATTCCAACTTTCTCCGAAACCCTAAATTCTGGAAGCCATGAATGAAGGTGCTCAAAAATAATTCTGTTTTGACATAAATATGTACTTGATTGTTTCTGCTGTAACTCTGAACATTGCGCTCCATAGGGTCTGAAAACTTTTTCTGTGGTATCTTGACCTGTCATCTTTCCATCCCGATAGGTCTTACCTCAATTGGATTTTCTAAGAGAGAGTTATTCCAAGTATTGTAATGTGCGCTGTTTACGGGATAAAAGAGGAGAGCGAACTTGTATGGTGTGCCACATGTCACTGGTTCAACTTCGGCCTCTAAATTTTTTTTCTACGATAGTACAGTCTATTTAATACCTATCACCTTTTACAAAATTTCATTTGGAGCTTCCTATCCCAAGTTATGACATTTTTTCCCAGGTCACCTGATTATGACTGAGATTTGGAAGAGGCAGAAACCCTAACTTGTATTGATCATAACTCACAAAGTACAATGAATATGATGGTGCCCTTTGGACAAAAGGGACATGCGGATGTTATATACATCCTTTAAACTTTTCAGATCCTGAACCTTTGCAAAAATGGATTTATAGCGAAAGTTCCACGATGACTGGTTTTTGCTATATCACACCCAAATCTTCAAATTGTCGCAAGTGTCGTAAGTGCCATACATTTTCTTCCTTCAGATTAGCTCTGATACCATGTTAAGATTCAATATGATAAGACGGAAAATATCAACATTTCATTTCATTTCACAACAATAGCATATACAGCATCACTCAAGAAACAACAAGCACAACATAAACACAAGAGACAAAGATTTATCTTGGGAAACCCTCATGGGGTAGAAAACCCAGCAAAGCTTCCTCAATATAGATGACCAGCAAATACAAAGATGTAAACCAAAGACAGGAGCTCCTCCTCCTCCATAGTAGACCTCTCTCACACAAGTGCGCCACTCATAAGTGAATGAATGCGTGAGATAAATGAGGAACATCCTCCTCTAATTATACTTATTCCCCGACTGACTTTTACATAAGCTAGGTTGGCCCCAACTTAATTACTGTGTTAAACACCCCACTAGAACTGACTGGGCCGACCCCTCTAGGGTGGTCTAATAACCCTTTTACCCACATAACACATACAGGGCCGACCCCCACTAGGGAAGTCTAATAACCCAAGTTACCACAATCCAACGAAGGAATAAACATCTCTGGATATACAATAAGATCTTCACAGAGGAATGAAACATTGTTAGGATATTCCTATACTCCATCCTAGTCCCACCAGTATTTTGATCATTTACATTTTTAGTCATGCATGCACCTTTTAGGGTTTGCATGCATTCTAGGGTTTGCATGCATTTTGCATGCATCCCAGTCATCAGTCTAGCACCTAGCCCTTAGTTAGCTAGCACCCAGGAGCTTCTCACTATTCAGTTTTAGCCCTCCAGTTGCTTAATGCGCCCTTCTTCCATGATTTTAGGGAGCAAATCGCCCTCCTTCACCTACCAGTCCAGTTGTCACTCAGTTACAGTCAGTTACACTCAATTACACTCCGTTAAATTCAGTTACACTCAGTTACATTGAGTTACACTCAGTTACACCTACCAGAGTTAGTTTGACTGATGGTTGACAGTTACTTGAGCATTGATGATTTCACTGATGATGATGAAGACTTCGAGTTGCGCTCCGATGATCATGAGGACACCTAGTTGTGCTCCGATGACACTCTAGTGATCCTTTGATCACTCCATGAAGGCTAATTCGAATTGCCACCTTAGGCATTCGAATTCCTCATGCATTGTATTATTTATATGTCCATTTGTGATTAATAATCTAGTATGACCGAAGTATTATTGCTTCTATCTGAGTTCTGCTGTACCATATTATTTTGTTGCTCATTATACTGCATGTATCACTCTTCTTCTATTTTCTTGCTTAATCATAATTATTCTCTTGTGAGATACATCATCTCTTAGATCTGCTGTGAGGATTTTCACATGGTATCAGAGCATGTTGAGAGAATTGTTTATCTCCATTCTTGAGAGTTTTTTGCAGGTTATTACCAAGATTTCGAGTGCAGCAATTGCAGCAGTTTCTGCATTTTTGCAACAGTAGCAGTTGCAGTTATTCTATATTGTTTTTGCAGGTCCTCTACAGCTTCAATGTATTCATCAGGAATTAATCCTCTTGATCCACTCAACTATGATGAATGGAAACCAAGAATGATAGCAGACTTGAAGATCCATGATCTTTTTTATTGTTATTTTGAAAGATAGTTCGAATCCCCTGAAGAGAAGATTGACTGGTTAAATAAAAGAGACATGCACTTTGCAGCCATAATGTTTTCTTTGTGTGCATACCAGAGATTCCAATTCAAATACCGTGATGGTGTTGAAATTCCAAGAGAGTTATGGGCTCCAAAAGAGATATGGGCTCACCTAGATGGAAAATTTGGCAGAGAGAATGAAGGACTTGGTCCCAACCCATTCGAAAGAAAACAAAGCGATGCATTCGCTCCTCTTGATGGTATCTTAGATCATGAACCAGTATCATCTCATATTGAAGTTGTTGACAAAGAACTTGCAGATTCTCCGCTCATGCTCAAACTTTCTTCTCTTTCTATGCTAGCTCACACTCTAGATATTGCAGAAGGTCCTAAATCCTCTCTTGCACTAGAGTCTGTTGGTTTGCATCATGATCACATGATTATTTCAGAGGTCAAAGAAGCTAATGGAGGTAATGCATTCGCTGCTCTTCAACAAACATCTCTTTTATACTACTATATGATCATAAATTCATGCTTTCAGAAGGTCATTGAAGAATATGGTCATTGCCATTCCCTTGGGATAATTTCTCATGCATCTACTAGTTTTGATCTCACCTCTCATGGTTCAAAGGAGATCTCAAGAAGCCATGATTCAAGTCTTGTATCTAATTTGGGTTCTAAGCAATTACTGCTTGGGAAAATTTCTCATGCATATGATAGTTTTGATTTCACCCCTGCTGGTTCAAAGGAGATCTCAAGAAACTGTTTTGAAAGTCTTAAATCTGATTTTGATTTCAAGCAAACATGTAATAGTTCTTTTTGGCATAATCTCACCCATGGTGGTTCGAAGGAGAAGACAAAGGACTATATGCACATTCAAAAATTTTGATCCTACCTCAGCTGATTCAAATCACAGGTTCAAGGATCATTCTAATACTGTTGGATTTGTTCTCATCACATTCGATCCAAAGAGCAAGTATAAGCACATGCTTTTTGAGCATGATCCACTTCTTCCCAAGAAGAAGATACCTCCAGACATATGACCAAGCATCACACATGCTTGAGTTTGGAGCTTTTATTTTTTATGTGTTCCTTACAGTCTATTTTTTGAGGAGGGGGTATGTTTCCCATGAAATTTTCCCACTTCCTTGGTTTATTGATTATTATTATTCATTGTATTGGGTGACCTTTGGTCTTAGTTACCAGGGCCCAGGATGGATTAAGGGGGGGTGTTAGGATATTCCTATACTCCATCCTAGTCCCACTAGTATTTTGATCATTTACATTTTTAGTCATGCATGCACCTTTTAGGGTTTGCATGGATTCTAGGGTTTGCATGCATCCCAGTCATCAGTCCAGCACCTAGCCCTCAGTTAGCCAGCCCCCAGGAGATTCTCACTATTCAGTTTTAGCCCTCCAGTTGCTTAATGCGCCCTTCTTCCTTGATTTTAGGGAGCAACTCTCCCTCCTTCACCTACCAGTCCAGTTGTCACTCAGTTACACTCAGTTACACTCCATTAAATTCAGTTACACTCAGTTACATTGAGTTACACTCAGTTACACCTACCAGAGTTAGTTTGACTGATGGTTGACAGTTAGTTGAGCATTGATGACACCACTGATGATGATGAAGACTTCCAGTTGCGCTCCGATGATCATGAGGACACCTAGTTGTGCTCCGATGACACTCCAGTGATCCTTTGATCACTCCATGAAGGCTAGTTCGAATTGCCACCTTAGGCATTCGAATTCCTCATGCATTGTATTATTTATATGTCCATTTGTGATTAATAATCTAGTATGACCGAAGTATTATTGCTTCTATCTAAGTTCTGTTGTACCATATTATTTTGTTGCTCATTATACTGCATGTATCACTCTTCTTCTATTTTCTTGCTTAATCATAATTATTCTCTTGTGAGATACATCATCTCTTAGATATGCTATGAGGATTTTCACAAACATCTCTGGAATAATAAAGTACAAATATAATATTCTTATAAGTTACAATATATCAACATTAGATACCCCAAAATCCATTGGAAAACCCAGTTTTTATAGCCCATAAATTCAGTCACGGGATTGAGTTATTTGATGAAAGAATTGTGAGAAATCCAAGTGTGAATGAAGGAACAAAGGTTGGGTTTGCTTGATAAACCCAGTGAAGGTTGGAATCTCAAGGAATTAGTAGCTGGACCTTTCTATGCCCACCCTGAATAGCACTGGAGGGAAGGGACGCTTGAGGGACTGTGCAGTAGAGAAGGGGAGCTTCCTTTCATTGGTGATGTAGGTATTGTGGGTGCCATGACTATTGAGTTCATTGAGATGCTTGTAGGTCTGGGGTTGAGTTCACTGGTTTATCATCCTCCTTCTTTGCTTATTGCATGCTTGATAAACCGAACTATGTGTTGGCTTAGCATGACTGTTTGAGTGAAACCATGGTTGTGAGTGAGCCTGTTTAGTTTCTGCTTGGTGGATACACAACCCAGATCGGGGGTGATCTCTCAATTGAAAGAATATAGGATGGACAGAGATCTATGGTTGGGTGGAATGTTGCTCTCACATAGACAGTTGTTTGGACAGCTTCATCTCAGAGATAAGTGTTCTTTGTGTTTTAAATTGTATGCATTATGTGTTCTACAATGTGTTAATTCTGAATGATAATTATTCATGTTAATGGATTGAAATGATTATATTAATATGGTTGATATGAGATATGTGCATAGCATTGGAATGAGATTGATTCCCTGCATGTTGAATCATCCTCTGTTTGTGATAGATATGTTGATGCGTTACCATTTGTGTGTGTGCAAGTATGTTTTAATTTTGCTGTCTAATTTCAGTATCCATTTTATTTCAATGGTAAAATTCAGTCTTATGGCTTTGGGGAAGAATCATACACCCCCATGTTACAGTCATGTTCCCTCTGTGCTATGGAATGATGCGAGGGTACGTGACAGAGTGGTATCAGAGCCTATGTTACAAAACTGGGATGCTTGGGCCAAAGTTTTTTAATGCGGTATTGAAGAAGTTTGAATGATATTTTGGGTTTGGAAAATGACAGGGTCAGAGTGTTCAGGTGTGGCAGAGGATCAAACAGTTTCATAGAGCTCTACAAGAGCTTTTCAATGGTACCAGACTCGTCTCATTTGGTTAAGGGATGAAGGAGATATGAACGCCGCAAGTTGCAGGAACGGAGCTGTTTCCGCAATTGTGGATTGCGGAAACGAGGATTTCCAAACTTTGCGTTTTGGATTTTTGCAATTCCACACCCGCAATTGAGGATTGTGGGATTACAGGATTGCAGGATGGTGTATCTCCAGGTTGGAAAGTTGGCATTCCGCACCCGCAGTATGGATTGCGGAATTGCAGGATGGTGTATCTCTAGGTTGGAAAGTTGGCATTCCGCACCTGTAGTACGGATTGCGGGATTGCGGAAATGTTAAGATCTCGAACTTGCATTCTGACTTTTCGCACTCGCAATTGCAGGATTGTGGGATGCAGGTTGCAGATTGTTGGATTGTGGGATGGAGTAGTCCCAGGTTGGAAAATTAGCATTTCCGAACCCGCAGTATGGATTGCGGGTTGCGGGACCTGTGGATTGCGGGTATAGAGCCCGAAACTCGATTTTTGGATAACATGAGCATATAGAATAAAAAATGGATGAGTCTAGTGGAATTATGAGGCCATTAACGAATGCCATGAAAGGTCCAGTGAAGATCCTGAGCCCATTATGCTCCAATTTGACATAAAATTGGAATTAATGGCTTTTACAAATCAGTGTCTTAACGCTTGACAGAAGGTCGGATTGAGCTGAAACTGATATGGAGCGATCATGGAGAAGGCATGGTTTTAATTTTGGAATTTTGGAGATAAAATGCAAAGGATGTGGAGTCGGAGTGAGTGTGAAGGCCAAAAAACACTATTCTGGGCCACTTTTTGGAGATTTTGAAAACCTTGTAGTGGATGAAAGAGACCTTAGATGAAGGATTTAAGAAATTTACTGAACTCAAAATTTCTTATTCTCATTAAAACAGACAATTCACCTTAGACAAATATTTTCCAAAAATGCATGATTTGGGAAATAACCAATTTTGGCCCAAAATTGGAAATTTTGGAAAAGGTGAAAAGTTAAAAGCAGTCAAACCGAGAAATTAATAGAAGATGAATGGTGCATCGGATCAGAGATATAAAAGTTGTTGAGTGTTCCTTGTTGTATGAAACAACTTTTCCCGGTAGAAAATGTTTCCTGAATCTTTCTAGATTTGCTTCTATAGGTGGTTGAAGTTGGCAGTTCAGGATATTTTGTAACTGTGTAAAAATATGCAGAATTGTGGTGAAAAATGTCATTTTGGAGTAATGCAATTTCCACACTCGATGTCAGAATGGAGCACATGGATAGGCATTGGAAATATTGTACAACAAGGAATAATGGTGCATGACTAGAATTTGAATGACGTTATCATACCCCATAGATAATTAGAGCAAAAAAGTGCCAGTGATTGTTTTGACAAATTGTTGACAATATGGGCAATTTCCAGAATTGCATGAATGGGAAAAAGAAATGAAGACATATTAACTCTGTAAATGATTCCATGAGTTTGATTATGTTAAATATTGATGTTTTATATTTCTATAGGCATTCTTAATATGTCTAATAAAAATTTTCATAATGCACAATGCTTATAGCTCATAAGATTTAATAGTGTAGCAGAGATAGCCTATATGACAAATGGTTACCATAAATGATGCTCAGGATCCTTATGAGCATGATGAAGATGTGCTAGCAGAAAATGTGCAATAAAGGAATGCTGAGACTGAATCTAATGGGAGAAGGGAGCAAATAACTCCTCAGAATTTGGTTGAAACCATGGTGAGCTTCAATGAAAGGTTGATGAAGGCTCAAGAAGAACAAAACCAACTCAATGCTGTTATTTTGCAAAGCCTCACTGATATGTAGCAGAGGATAAACCTTGGGTCCAACCTAAGCAATGTAGGTGAAGAAGGAAGAGATGCAGAGAATCGATCCAGAGGTCGTTCAAAGAAGAGGACTCCAAGCCCAAGGAAGAGTTCTATGAGGAAAAAACATAGAACACATTCCTCTAGATATTCTTCTAGCAGATCATGTGACTCCAGAGATTCTCAAAGAAGTCCAAGGCATATGCCCGAGAGATTTGATGGAGGAAATAAGTTCAAAGGAATTCCATAGGGAGAATTCAGGAAGGAAAGGCCTCCCACATTTGATGGAGAAGACAAGACTGGCCAAGAGGCAAAGGCATGGCTTCTTGGAATGAAGAAATATTTCTCGATTCATGATTACTCAGGAAATGAAAAGGACATAATTTCCATTTACAATCTAACTGGCAGAGCTTCAATTTGGAGGGATAACCTCTCGCAAGTGAAAGGAATCAACGAAAGGAAGATCAACTTGGAGAGATTTAAGAAGTACTTCAAGGAAAATACCTTTCTGGTAGGTATTATGACAGTAAGAGAAAAGAGTTCAATGAACTTAGGTTGGGACAATAATATATGGAAGAACATGTCCATAAATTTTTGGAATTATTGAGGTATGTGGATTACATTAAAGATGAGAGAGTAAAAATCCAATGCTTCCTTGGGATTCTACCTTAAAGTTTTAGAGATATGATTGAGTTCGTTAATCCACCAAGTCTTAATAAAGCCATTAGAATGGAAATGGATTGCTATGAGTAGAATAAAGGAAAATCATAGGTTAACCCAGCATGGAAAGGAAATCCGAGAGAGAGGTTTGATTAAAAGAAAAGTGGCTTCAAACCACCATTCAAAAGTCATCCCAGAACCTTTCCACAGGGGAAACAAGCAAGGAGTGGATTCAAGACAGTAGTAGTAGCAGAAAAGACATCTAAAGGACCACTTCAGTGTTGGGGATGTGGAGAAAACCACATGCTAAAGGATTTTACACATCAGGAGGAGAATCCCCAGAGGTGGCACAACTTAAAGGGAGCAGCAACAGTGGAGGACATGGAAAGGGAAACACTTCGAATTTTTGCAACGTTGGATAATCATCAGGAAGACCATCAATCATCAGTGGTGGAAGTTGAAGGTAAGATTGCTAATCAATCTATTTCTGTTTTGATTGATCCAAGATCTACTCATAGTTATGTTTCTCCAAAAGTGTTTGAAGGTTGTTCTCTTAGAAAAGTTAGTGAAGTAATGTTGGAGTGCCCCATAGAATTGAATGGACTCCACACACATGCAAATTTAAATGTACTACCATTAGGATCTTATGATGCTCTAATTGGAATGGATTGGTTGGAAAACCAAAGGGCCAAGTTGGACTGTTATGAGAAAGCACTCGAATGTATTGATGAAGAGGGAAGACCAAGATTGGTAACAGGAATTCCCAAGCAAGTTTTAGTAAGACAAATTCAGCCTTACAGTTGAAAAAGTTTTACAAGCATGGTTTCTAATTATATGCAGTCCATATATTAGATTCGCCATAGGACAAAAGTCCAAGGATAGAAGACTTCCAAATATTGCAAGAGTTTAAATACGTGTTTCTGGATGAAGTGTCGGGACTACCACCAAATAGAGATATGGATTTTACCATTGATATTGTTCCGGGGGCAGTGCGAAATTCCGAAGCTCCTTATAGAATGAACACAATGGAATTGGTAAAGTTAAAGATGTAGCTACAAGAGTTAATAGACAAGATGTATATCAGACCTAGTGTGTTTCCTTGGGGAGCACCGGTATTCTTTGTCAAGAAGAAGGATGGGACTTTAAGGCTATGTATTGATTACAGGAAGCTAGATAAAGTGATAGTCAAGAATAAGTATCCATTGCCAAGAATTAATGATTTATTTGATCAAATGTAGGAAGCTAAAGTGTTTTCCAAGATTGAGTTGAGTTCTAGCTATGATTAAGTGAGGATTAAATAAAAAGACATTCAGAAGACGACTTTCAGAACTAGATATGGTCATTATGAGTTCACAATGGTGCCATTTGGTCTTACCAGTGCACCTGCTACATTCATGTGTTTCATGAATAGTGTATTCAACAAATATTTGGATACTTTTATGATTGTGTTATTGGATGACATTCTTGTATATTCAAGGAATGAAGAAGAACATGAGGAGCATCTAAGGATGGTGTTGCAAGTCCTTAGAGAACATCAACTGTATGCCAAGTTAAGCAAGTGTGATTTTTACCAAAATAAGGTGCAATATTTGGCTCATGTTATTCCTGAGGAAGGAATTGCAGTGGATCCAGAAAAAGATTGAATCCATAATGGATTGGTCTACTCCAAGGAATGTTTTGATATGTTAGATCTTTCATGGGTCTTGATGGTTACTACAGAAGGTTCATTGAAGGATTCTCCAAGATAGCACACCCAATAACTTCATTGCAAAGGAAGAATATCAAATTTGTATGGTCTGAAGAGTGTGAGAAAAGTTTTCATCAATTAAAGGAGTTACTTCCGAGCGCTCCTGTTTTGAAGATAGCATATCCAAAGAAGGATTTTGTAGTGTGCACAGATTCTTGCATTGAAGGGCTAGGTGGAGTGCTCATTCAAGAAGGATTTGTGATTTTCTATGAGTCAAGGAAATTAAAGGATCATGAAAAGAATTATGCCACACATGATTTAGAATTAACATCCATAGTACATGTTCTCAAGACGTGGAGACATTATTTGTTGGGAAGAAGATTTGAGCTTAAAACAGACTACATGAGCTTGAAGTATTTTTTTGACCAACCAAACTTGAATGCTAGGCCAGCTAGATGGATGGAGTTTCTTTGTGAATTTGAGTTTGAAATTAAGCATGTAAACGCGAAATAGAATAAGGTTGCAAATGATCTTAGCAGAAAATTTCATGTTGCAACAGCAAATATGTGCAAATCAGATTTGAAGACAAGAGTCCTTGAGGCTCAAACTAGTGATGAAACTTACCTTCAAATTGAAGAAAAGTTGCAGCAGAAAAATATAAATGAAAAGTATGTAGGATATCAACTTGGTGAAGATGATATCCTCATCTACAAAGATAGACTATACATTCCAAATAGTGCAGATTTGAAGAAGCTAATGATGGATGAAATACATCAAATGCCATACTCTGGACACCCAGGATATCAGAAAACTATAACAGCAGCAAGAAAGCAATACTTTTGGCATGGTATGAAGAAGGACATAGATGAGTACATTGCTAGGTGTCAATAGTGCCAATAAGTCAAGGTAAAACACCAACATCCAGTAGGATTGTTGCAGCCCTTTCCCATTCCAGAATGGAAGTGGGAAGTGATCTCTATGGATTTTATAATAGGTCTTCCCATGACAGAGAAGAAACATGATTCAATCATGGTTTTGGTGGACAAGCTATCAAAGGTAGCTCACTTTATTCCAGTCAAGTCCACTCACAAGGCTAATGACATTGCAAATATCTTGATGAGAGAGATATTCAGATTGCATGGATTGCCCAAGGCAATAATTTATGATCATGATATGAAGTTCACTTCCAATTTCTGGAAATGATTGTTTCAGGAATTGGGAACTAAATTGAATTTCAGTAAAACATATCATCCTCAAACAGATGGCCAAATTGAGAGGGTGAATCAGGTTCTTGAAGAGATGCTGAGAATATATGTGATGGATAAACCATCCAGGTGGGAGGATTACCTACACTTGGTAGAATTTGCATACAATAATAGACATCATGCATCATTGGGGATGAGTCCATTTGAGGCATTTTATGGGAAGGGATGCAAGACTCCAGTGAATTGGGATGGTCTGGTGAATAGGGTTGTGCTTTGGCTAGAGATGATCAACGAAATGGAATAGGAAGTTGTTTATATCAAAACGAATTTGAAGGCAGCTCAGGAAAGGCAAAAGAGTTATGCAGATTTGAAAAGAGTGCATAAGAAATTTCAGATTGGGGATCATGTGTATTTGAGAGTGAAATCAAGAAAGAGTTATCTCAAGTTGGGGAGTTGTACCAAGCTGGCACCAAGATATTGTGGGCCATTTGAAGTCCTTGATATGATAGGGCCAGTTGCATATAGAATTGCATTGCCTACTAACATAAGAGCTCATAAAGTTTTGCTTGTATATTTGCTTAAGAAGTATGTACATTATCCTAATCATATGATTGATTGGAATGTGATACAAGTGGAACCCGAGGGAGAGTTTGAAGTAGAGCCTATGCACATCCTTGACAAGAAGGACACTTTGCTCTGGAACAGAGCTATCGGGAAGGTAAAGGTCCAATGGGAGCACCTTAGCCCCGATGAGGCTACATGGGAGCTAGAGGATGCCATGAGGGAGGCATTCCCATTTTTGTTCAGTTTTGAGAACACCGAGGACGGTGTTGTTCTAAGGGGGAGGGGAATGTAATACCCCAATTTTGACCCTTATGATATATTGGCTTTTAATGTAAATATTCTATACATGCGATGTATATTTTTCTAGCGTGGAGCTCAAGGCCAAGGCCCCACTAGTGTATGCTCGAATTTTATTTAAAATGAAAGTATTTGAAATTTTGTTATCCATGTGCTATTAAGCCATGGTATATTGTAAATTAATGTAAATATTAATATTTCAATAAAATACCAAAACTGGCTATGGAAGCAACTAATCAAAGGGGGCCATGTGTTTTCCACTAGGGAGTGGTGAGGGGGTTGTGGAGTTGAACCATAAGTTTCCAAATGTCATCTTGAGAACCCATTTGACTTCCTTTGCTGACATTTAATTCTGTGTAAGAAAGTTGTTGAAGAATTCATTCCATGGCTTCAATGGAGCATGGGAAGCTCAGAAATTCATATGGCAGGTACGTGATCTAATTTTCTTGTACCACAAATCACCCTATCTCATGGGATTTGCTTCTTCCTCATTCCCATTCCATTGTTGAAGATCCCAGCTTCAGTTTTCATCCATTACACATGCCTAGCAGTAAGAAAAAAACCCAGAAATCGCAACTTTGCAAGAACCCACGTTTTGAAATGCCATAAATGCCCAGAAATTTGTATTGACAGTAAAATACAATGGGGGATTCATAGATATGAACCTTGGGGCGAAATTGAGAGTATTAGATGCCTCGAAATCTATTGGAAAACCCAATTTTTATAGTCCAGAAATCCAGTGACAGGATTGAGTTATTTGATGACAGAATTGTGAGAAATCCAAGTGTGAATAAAGGAATAGAGGTTGGGTTTGCTTGATAAACCCAGTGAAGGATGGAATCTCAAGGAATTAGTAGCTGGACCTTTCTATGCCCACCCTGAATAGCACTGGAGGGAAGGGATTCCTGAGGGACTGTGCAGCAGAGAAGGGGACCTTACTTGTGTTGGGTGAGGTAGGTATTGTGGGTGCCATGACTGTTGAGTTCATTGAGATGCCTGTAGCTTTGTGGTTGAGCTCACTAGCTTAGCATCTTCCTCCTTTTCTTATTGCATGCTTGATAAATGCAACTGTGTGTTGGCTTAGCATGACTGTTTGAGTGAAACCATGGTTGTGAGTTAGCCTGTTTAGTTCCTCCTTAGTGGATACACAACGCAGCTCAGGGGTGATCTCTCAATTGAAATAATATAGGCTGGACAGAGATCTATGGTTGGGTGGAACGCTGCTCTCACTTAACCAGTTGTTTGGATAGCTTCATCCCAAAGATAAGTGTTCTTTGTGTTTTAAATTGTATGCATTATGTGTTTTGCAATGTATTAATTCTGAATGATAATTATTTATGTTAATGGATTGAAATGAGTATATTAATATGGTTGATATGAGATCTGTACATAGCAATTGAATGGGATTGATTCCTTGCATGTTGAATCATCCTCTGTTTGTGATAGATATGTTGATGCGTTATCATTTGTGTGTTTGCAAGTATGTTTTAATTCCACTATGTAATTTCAGTATGCATTTTATTTCAATGGTAAAATTTAGCCTTATGGCTTTGGGGAAGAATTAGACACCCCTATGTTACATTCATGTTCCCTCTGTGGTTTGGAATGATGGGAGGGGATGTGATAGGTAATTATTCTTCTAGTGTTCACTGTTTTGGATATAAATGAATTCACGGTCTAGCCTTTGTAGGTTGATTAATTTTACAATTCCCTCATAAATGAAGGGGTGGGTGACCCTTCTTCTTCTCCATCTTCTTTTCATCCAAGTTCTTGAATGAAAGAAGGGTCGTTTGATCATTCTTGTGTTCTCCATTCTAGATATAGGGAATTGATGGATAAACATTATCATAATAATCCAATAAATGAAGGTGCGCACAATCCTTCTTATCAGGAAACTGAAGTCGGGACAAACAATTTTTATATGCTGGAACTTAGCTTATGCCTGGATCCCTACTATTAATAAAATCGGAGCCTCAATTACTAATTTCTGGAGGTAATCTCCAATTCTTTCATCTTGATTATGGGGTTGATTGATTGATGTCTTCATCCCCCCTTTTTCCATGCTTTGGATCCAATAAAATTGTTGAATAACTCTTGTTTTTATGCATTTTGTGAGTTGCAAAAATCTTTTTTTTTTCCTTTGAAATACATCGTTTACACAATCTTTTTATTATTATTTTGAAATCTTTCATTCCACTTTCCGCAACCCACAATGTGGATTTCGGAAAACGGTAATTTTTGTGTTTTGAATTCCTTCTTTCCGCAATTCCACAGTCCACAATGCGAATTGGGGAAGTAGGAAAGTGTTTAATCAACAAAATCACATTTTTGGTTCTACATTTCATCATTCCACAATGAGGATTGCAGAAATCGGGAACCCGACTAAAAAATGAAATCGTATTTTCCTTTCCTAAACTCACATTCCATAACCCACAATGCGGATTGCGGTAAGCTCGAATTTTCCATATAACTTTCTCACTCCGCGTTCCCGACTGTGGATTGCAAAAAAAATAAAATGGTCAATTTGAAATCAGTACTTCCGCAATTCTGCAATGCGCAATGTGGATTGTGGATTGTGGAAACTGTAATATTTTTTTTCAAAAAACACCCCACAATTTCATTTCTTCTTTTTCTTGTTCTAATACTTCCCGTCAATTTCTTTGAGATCTACGATCCGGATTGATTTTGCTAGTAATATTTTGTTAAGTATTTCAAAATTAATTATTTTTTACCATTTTTAAACTTTGAATTTCACCCTATTCGCCATTCTGGATATAGGTGTTCACAATTATCTACTAAACAAAGGGGCGGATCCCTACTATTCTCATCCTATCCTTCGTAGATGAAATATTTTTACACTTCTCTCGAATATGAAGGGTCGGATGACCCTTGTTGTGGTCATTATTCTTTCAGTGTTCACCATTTTGGATATAAATGAATTGGTGGTCTAACTTGTGTAGGTTGAATAATTTTATAATTCCCTCATAAATGAAGGGGCGCGAGACCCTTCTTCTGCCCCATAGTCTTTTCATAACAGTCCACAATTATCCCCTAAGTGAAGGTGCGACCGATCCTTCTTGTCGGAAACAGAAGTCGGGACAAACATTTTTTATATGTTAGAAGTTAGCTTATGCCTGGATCCTACTATTAATAAAATGGGAGCCCCAGTTACTAATTTTTGGAGGTAATCTCGAATTATTTCATCTTGATAATGGGTTTGATTGATTAATGTATTCATTCTTACTTTTCCATGCTTTGGATTGAATAAAATTGTTGAATAACTCTTGTGTTCACCATCCTAAATATAGTTGAATTGTTGAATATAGGTGTTCACACTTCTCTACTAAACAAAGGGGTGGTCGATCCTTCTTGTCGCAAGTTCGGATAAATATTGTTTATATGTTATAACTTAGCCAATTTACCGATCCCTACTATTTACTACGAAATTCAGAAGTTGGGATTGGTCGTCCCAGCCTTCGCAGATTAAATATTTTTACATTTCTCTCTTAAATGAAGTGTCGACCGACCCTTCTTGTGCTCAATATTTTTTCAGTGTTTACCATTTTGGATATAGATGAATTGAAGGCCTAGCCTCCATAGGTTGAATATTGTTACAATTCCCTCATAAATGAAGGGGCAACAGTATTATTTTCATAATAGGTCTAGACTGCAAGAAGGGTCAGTCGATCCTTCTTGTGTTCACCATTCTGGATAAAGGTGAATTGTTGAATATAGGTGTTCACACTTCTCTACTAAACGAAGGGGCAGCCGGTCCTTCTTGTCACAAGTCGGGATAAATATTGTTTATATGTCATAACATAGTAAATTTACCAATCCCTACTATTTACTGTGGAAGTCAGAAGTCGGGGATTGTCATTACATCCTTCGCAGATTAAATAGTTTTAGATTTCTCTCTTAAATTAAGTGTCGACCTACCCTTCTTGTGATCAGTATTTTCCGAGTGTTCACCATTATGGATATAGATGAATTGACAGCCTAGCCTCCATAGGTTGAATATTGTTACAATTCCCTCCGATAAATGAAGGGGAAATCGTCCCTTCTTCTGCCCAGTACTATTTTCATAATAGTTCTATACTGCAAGAAGGGCCAGACAATCTTTCTTGTGTTGACCATTCTGGATACACGTGAATTGCTGGATATAGAAGTTCACAGTTATCTACTAAACAAAGGGGTGACCGATCCTTCTTGGAGGAAGTCGGAAGTTGGGAAAGCTCACTCGGGAATATTGGCCATTTGGGAGATAGTTATGTTTCACATGCAACAAATGATTACCATGATCACTAAATTTTATGGACAAGAATATGTGTAGTTTCTTTGATTCATTTTATGAATATCAAGAGGCTCGTTTTCTTCTGAGAAAACAAAAAGAGCATCTCACTAGGATGAATTTTGCATTAATTTGGAAGAAAGAACATTGACAATATTTAAATTTTAAATGTGTGAATCAGAGCATATAAAATGAATTCTAACTGACATATTATAGTCAAATATGAGGAAAAGCAATAGAATGGTGTAACATGAAATACATTCACAAAAGAGAAATTGAAAGAATGAAGAAAGTGACAACATATGAATCTTTGTTTCCCATAGACATGTACTTATGCTCTTCATTAAAGTCTTCAGAAAATAGTACATCACTGTATTTTTTTCTCTCAAATCCAACCCCTGCTACTTTGTAAAATCAAAATTTATACAAAATGTTCTTTGAATTCTTCACTAAAAAAATAAAATTGAAAGAAATATATAAAATTCTAGAACATTAGTTATGTTCTCATCCAAGCTAGTATAGTGTTGTTTTGATTTGGGATGCTATAACACTTAGGAAGTTAACAAAGGAACCGCAACGTCATTTAAAATTAAGACACCTGAATATTCATTCTTGATATAACATGTATTTTGTTGTCCCAATTTTTTCAACAATTTTCCATTGCTCTTGAGTTGAGATTTCATAATCCATCATTTCTTTCACCATCACCTCCAATTCTATGCATTCTTGCATAACATAGATATGGAAGATCCTTCTTAATCATTATAAATTGTTCAAGTATTTCAAAATCATCGGTCAATTTATCAATTATTGTCTTTCTAGTTAATCCTTTGACCAAACCTTCAAATTTTGAGTGATCCATACAAGCATGTACTATCAAACTGTGAAAATTTTCCCGAGTCATTAATTTTCCATCGTCACTCCAAAAAGAAGGTAGACCACATTCAAAACGCCCCAGAAACAATTCCTTAAAAATTTGAACTTCAAGGACAATCTCTTACACCATGTCTTCTACTCCTTTAACACGATCATGCTTGCCAATAATTCTTCTTTCCCAAATGAGGATTGATGGTCTGTCTTTGATTCCAAAAGTATGCATATCTGATTGTGTTAGAGTGTTTAAAAATTTTGACTGTATTCTGAGTTGTTTCTGAAGGCCTTTTGCATAATGTCTCGTTTGGCACTTTACACCTCTGGAGAGCTATGCTTTCTATAGTATCTTTATCTGCTATAAAATTCAAATGTGACTAGAATTTGGTGACTTCCAGTGATATCATATCCCATATAAGTTTTTTAGCTCCTTGTAATGGAATCCGACCTGTCAATTTACCTTTTAATTCATCAACTTTCTTTTGCAGTTGATTTCTATCACTCAAAGCCTTTTTCTTTTCTCCAAAATTTTGAATTACTTCCTGTTTTAACTTTTGGTTTTCCGCTTTCAACTCTTCTATCTTTACATATTTTAGACTAATTTGTGACATAGCACTCGTCAGTTCCTCAGTGGAGGACTTTTTCATTTTCCCTTCATATGTACATAGATATTGATCCATTGGATTCTCTAGTGCTTGCACAGTTTCAATCTGATTGGTATTCAACAATGAAATTTTTGACAACAATTCAATCCTTTCTTTTTCCCAAGCATGCTTTCATCTTATAACTTTAACATTTTACCTTTGTGATCCATCATTTCTTGATATATGGATTCCTTTTCTTGTTGTAATGATGTCAAATCTAGAGATTGCACATGTTGATTATTTCGCACCTTCAATTTTTTCTTGAGCATTTGAATGGTATTTTCTTTTTCATCAAGGAGCCTTTTGGTACACTGGATGTTCCTTGGCTTGGCTACCATGGTCACAAGTTCCATTTGTAGTCTTTTAAGATTGATGGAATTTGCTTTGTTTTCTTCCTTCTCTTGCCTCAATTGACTCTCCAACTTTACTATCATAGACTACAATTTATAAATTTTTTAAGTGGATTGTAATAAATAAGAATACAGGACATCTCATGTTTGTTTATGCAATTGAACCTTATTGGGTATATTAGTCATACCAAGCTTAACTTCTGTTTCAGAAACTTTCTCATCATTCACCACTGCAAACCTTATAGTGTTTCTTCCTGGATCCGTAACTGTAAGAAGGGAAATTTTTTTTTATGCCAACATTCTTACTTGAGGGTACAATTTTTGCATTTCTTCCAAAGATTGCTTCTTCTTTTCTTCATATTGTGAAAGGACATCAAATCTAGACTTATACTGAGAGTTACTTCCAGATTCCTTTATTTCTGAAAAAGAATATTGCTGCATATTTGCAGGTGGTTACGAAATCAATGTAGTTTTTTATGGAGCAATTAAATCTCGTTCCTCCATACTAATAATTTCCTTTTGTTGTTCCACTTTTGATTTCTTGCTTGCAACTTCTTCATCGACTTCCATACTATCAACTTCTGAAATACTTCTCTTATTAGTGATATCAGACTTAGCTGGTGTCTGAACCAACATTTCCAAATTGCATGTTTGTTCCATATTCTCTTCTTTTCTATCTTGTTCAAATTTTAATAAATTTGCCATTTCTTTTAATCCTTCTACTGTTTGATGATCAAAATCCTTGTTTCTATTTTTTTGTCTCCTTTGCGATATAATTTGATGAGGATCATAATTAATCCTTTCAACCTCTTGGAAATCCACGATCTTCAATAATTTTACTACTACAGATAGGGCTGCTTAGTCTTAATGATGAATGGACCAAGTTTAAGAGGGAATTTCACATTTGATGATTTTTTGAAAACACCAAAATCTTCTTCTTCTGAATGCAACCTTTGTCTAATAAATTCTAAGGAAAAAAACCTCAGTGTTAAAAAGGGTGGCAACATATATGGTACTCCAGTAAAACCATACACTCTAATAATAGTATGTTCTTTATACAAGAACCAATCACCTGTTTAGCCTTCTAGTGTAGGCTGCAAAGTTTCTTTCATTTCTTCTAATACGTGGGGAAATTCAGCATTAAAAATAATTCTGTAAACTTCTTCGATGATTGTATGGGTGAACTCAAACATATTGACCTGTTTAGGAAGGTCATGAGAAAAGATGGTACCAAGAAACTTCGATTCTGAAATATTTGAACACAAAAATTAGTTCAGGATATATGACTGGTATCTGAAATGTTTCAACTCGTGGAAATTCACCAAATGGACATGAATCACTTCATCTAGGAATTCATCAAAATTAAAACAAGACACTGGACTCAACTGTGACTCGGGTGAAATTACTCATAGAACGAAACCTAACATAACTTCCGTGATTGACTTATCACTATCTAGACCTAAAATTTGACTCAACAAGGAAAAAATAACTAGGCATCTCACTGAAAGACATCAATACTCAAAGGGAATGATAGGTTTTCATGTGACTGACCATCTTTTATTACTTGTAATAAAAACTTGTCTTTTTCTGCCGGACTGCAGTTTCTATAAAACTTTACCAAATTTTCTTTGTTAAACGACTCAGGGATTTTGGGAAATGTTTTAGGTAAATGTAGAACCTCACAGAAATTTTGCGAATTTAATCAACATAGAATTTTGGTTGTATTTACATTAATGATTACTCTTTCGGCATGTGAATAATTCTCCACACACCAACAAACAAATTCGGGTAAGTGTAGGGTTTGCTTGACACAAAATAATACAAAAAATAACCAAAAACATTAAATACATCCTTTCCCTGCAACTTAAACTCCATTAATTTCTCTTTAGACTGCGAAATAATACACATTTTCAACTTCTGGTGTGAGTCATTCAATTGTTTAGTTCCTTTTCCATCTCCTCCCTTGGTCATTTGAAGCCCCTCCATGCATTACAATACCATGCGCGCAATCATGAAGGCCATGAAGTTTACTTGCAAAGAACACCGTCGATCTCGAAGGAATCAAATCCGATAGATCCCACACATTCCATTGGTTTAGCATGCACAAAGTTCACGCCTAGGATAAAAGACCACCAAAACGCCCTGATATGGTGACATTATGAGTCAGAGACCTTATATAGAGACCTTAATATAGTGAAAATATTTGCATTTTTCCTCTCTATAAACTTTAATAAGCAATGTTAAATTAATGTTAAATAACCCAAGAATCCATATAGAATAAATTTAAAAAACATAGAGACGAAAAAGCTAACAATATGAAGAAATCACTTGTTTGATCAATTATACTAGTTCTAGAAATTGTTTGTAGATGGGTTTGTAGAAGATCTAGTGTAACATGGGAAAAATTCGATGAAGAAGAGGGAGAGATGACCATAAGAGATAAGATAAGTCTAATCAACAAGATCAATTCTCGAAGATGGCATTAAGATGAAACATTAAATTAGGAAAATATTGAGAGATCACATGTCGTAGCAATAACATCTAAGGTTGGTGTTATTTTTTTACACAACCCATTCATATTAGCTGCATAATTCTATCGTTCAAGCCATGGAAATTGTGAAAAATGGTAGTGAGGTTGTACAATCTAGGAAAGTGTGATTTTTTGTTGGTTCGTTAGTGTGGGTCATTTGAGACTTTTCCTCCATAGACTAGTCCCATAATGTATTGCAAATTTAAAAAATATTTGGTTGTGGGAAAGTTAAAACCATACATCTAAGTTTGATCTCCACGTACAAAATGCTACACATTTTTGAAACTCCAATCCATAATACAAAATTATGCACATACCTGTAATTTCACAGCATCCCAGTCATATAAGGACCCCACTGGATGAATCACAAATGCAAATGTTGCAGCAGATGTTTGTAAGGAGCCCATTGGATGAATTACCAATTCATAGGTGGAAACAACAATGAGGAAGAATTTCCAAAGATAAAATATGTTTTAATTTTCACCCCTACGCAGTTGGAGTATTAGGAATGGCTACATCCAATTTCTAAAAAAAGCGACAAAATTTGCATCATCCCACTCTACATCTTTTAATAAGCAATGTCCATCCCAGATAAAACAAGAACCCATATAAAATAAATTTTAGAAACATAAAAAAACATGACAATTTGAAAAAAAAAATTGAAAAATATACATAATCATTGAGATTGAATTGACAAGTAATCAAAATTCTAATAGAAAAACCAAGGTTGGATGCAAATGAAATATAATCTATGCAATTTCCAATGAATATAGAGATCGATAAACACAAAAGAGGGAGTGAATATAAAAAATATGTTCATGAACACAAAAACTATTATCTTGAATCACTTCATTAACAAACCCCACTCCTTTGAAGCCCATTGGCAACTTGAAAGTGGATGACAAAGGGGGAAGGTGAGATTAACCAAAGCTAAAGATATAGCCAATTTGTGAGCCTTTAGACAGTTTTGGAAAGTGCTTTTGACACCTATGGGGTTTTATGCTTTTAGTAAGGGGTGAAAATGTGAAGTTGGGTAACACTTTCGTGAGAATTGGGTCAAAAAAAATGTAGCAGAGGTTATTCGCCTGAATAATCAATTTTATTCCGCCGAATAACTTTGATTATTAGATCAAATAACATTGATTATTTGACCAAATAACCCATACTTTATTTGGCTGAGTAACTAGTTACGGTTCTCCATTAAAATTAACGGGTATCTCGAAGTGTGTGCGAGGCAGTGTCCACCATGAAAAAATCTCCAGTCTTGTTCGTTTATTCAGCTGAATAATTGTTCTACATAAAATACCAGCTACGACCATTGTTTTTCATTTTTTCTGATAGCAACTTTGGACCCCGCCTATGGACCCTGCTCTAACTGCACCCATGGACCCTGCTCCAGCCCCTTCTATGTATTCTCTCCCACCTGTGGCTACTATTGTCGCCACCCTGTCACTGCTGTCGTTTCCCCCCTATCGAATTCACCACCAACCACCCTCCATCTCCCCATTCGTCCTGCATCTTGCCATCTTGTCACCCACCATCTCCACATCCGCCATCCGCCATATTCACATTCGCCATCCGCCACCCGCCATATCCACATTCGCCATCTGCCACCCTTTCAATCTCCACTCTCTATTGGATCCGCCACCACCTACAGATTTAGCGTGGATTTTATGGGTTCGGCGTGGAGTTGATTTTTGAAGGTTTGTTTTTAGTTTTTGGTTGCTTTAGATTTAGTTTCGGTTTTGGTTTCTTTTTTTTCTTTTGCTTTTGCTAATTAATTTTTTGATGTTTGTAGGACAATATGCTTCATTCAGCAAGTTTATGTTTGGTTATGTTGCGGCGTTGGTGTTTGTGTTCGGTTCTGGCTTGCTTCTGTTTGTCGGGTTCAACGAATTGCTCTCTACGTGTTAGTTTTCGTCAAAAAACACGTATGTTCCTAAAATGTCCAGATTGTCAATAATTAATTAGATTGTATTAGTTAGTTTAAAAAATTTAAGATGGAGAACAGAGTTCTTGAACTCTGTTCATGAACAGAGTTCTTGGACTCTGTCCATGTTCTTATATAATTTTTATACACTTGTCTTAAGGGTTTATATGGAAATTTAATCATAATTTTATCAATATTTTGAAAAAATAAAAGTAGTTTTGAAATTATATTTGCAAATGGTATTTCCGCTTTATGTATAGATTTCTCTTTTCGGTTGAAATTTGCATGATTTGGACAGAGTTCATTAACTCTGTCCACATGGACAGAGTTCATGAACAAGGTCCATGAACTGTCATGATCCTTTAAATGCACCACTAAAAAGCTCATAATTACAACAAACCACGTAGATTTATTTTCGTTATTTTTTAATAGGCAATTTAATGATATTTTTGTTATGTTATGGTGATTGTAACATGTCGTGAAACATAGTTTAATTCACTTTCATTTAATTTCAATCTCATTTGAAAGCGTTAGAATGTAATACTTAGCCTCAAGTTAGAAACCCATGGGAAAGATTACCTTTTGTGTATATACATTCATTGTCTTGTCGTTTCCACATGGGCAAAGTTCATGAACTCTTCCCACATGGACAGATGTGGGAAGAGTTCATGAACTCTGTCCACATGGAAAGTGTTAATTAGCATCAATTCAAAATGATCTAGGATCTTATCTGAGAGAATAACAAACATAGTATATCAATCATAAGAGACAATCACAAGAGACAATAGACACAGAGTTTTCTTGGGGAAAACAAAGAAGGTGAAAACCCCCAATAAATTCCTCAGAGATAGATAGAGCAATGATACAAAACCCAAGTGCAAGAGATAGTCTCCTTAGCAGCTTCTCCTCCTCCACTAATGCGCATCACTCAATGAGAGACATATACGAGTAAGTGAATGATCAAATAAAGTGACACCCTCACTCTATCTATACACAACTTGACTTGCCTTTGAACTCTAACTAGGTCGGCACCAACTCAACTACTTAACATAATACTAACTGGGGAGACCCCAACAAGGGAGGTCTAATAACCCTTTAATCCATAAGACTCATACAAGGATGACCCCATCAAGGTGGTTTAATAACCCATCAAGTATAAGTTACGACACTTGCGACACTTGTAAGTACAAATGACGACACTTCCGTATAAAGGAATAATAGCATCTCTATAGGAGTACAATATACATATATGAAATACATTCTGAAGTTACAAATACATCAACACTCCCTCCTAACTAGGAAGGTATTTCTCGACATAGGTCTTCTAACACAAGTCTTCTTCTCTGGATCATCGTCACTGGATCATCGTCATCAAATCATCATCATCGTTGTTGCTATTGCTATCTCAATCAATCTCCAATATACTCGTTATAGGAAGTTCTACAGAGCCAGCCCTTTTTCATGTTGGATGTAGTCCCACCACCTGTAGATCTTCATCATTAGTGGCTATACTGTGGAATCCTCAGGACTTATTATGTGCATCAACAAAGCCTCACAAGAGCATCCCAGGACTGATTACGAGCACACAACTCAACTTATCGGATCTCCCAGGACCTTTTACATGCCACTGCACAACCTGTGCACAGCCACAAAGTATCATCCTAATACTCATGATCATACTGATCATAACATCATTCACGAAGCAAAACCCAGATGCACATCACACAACACTTACATTCATCGGCATGGGAAAACACACTTCAACCATCTGTGAAAGGCTCAACACTTATATCTACACCATGGGAAGACACACTTCCACCATGAAAGAATGGCATCGCACTTACATCCATAGCCATGGGAAGACACACTTCAACCAAGCTAGGAATGGCACAACACTTATATCGCATCCATGGGAAGACACACTTCAACCATGCTCGAATGGCTCCAGCCCTTACAACTACACCATGGGAGAACACATCTACCACCATGTGAGAATGGCTTTATCCCTTACATCTGCACCATGGGAGAACACATCTACCACCATGTGAGAATGGCTCCAGCAATTACATCACGACCATGGGAGAACACATCTGCCACCATGTCGGAAAAGCCTAGAAATTACATCGCGACCATGGGAGAACACATCTGCCACCATGTCGGAAAAGCCTAGAAATTACATCGCAACCATGGGAGAACAAATCTACAACCATGTCCGAAAATACCATGTGCATCTGTGTCTTCGGAACTCATCACGCATAATCCAACTGATTATGAAATGTATCCACCTAAGACATATCAGAACATAGAATCATCCTGATCATCATCATAGCATCATCCCGATGAATATTATCTAGACTATCATCTTGATACTCATCTCACATGATCCTCCTATTCATCATCACTACATCGTCCCTATGCATATACATATACATGATCCAACTGATCATACCAAGCATCCAACTAATGCATATACATATACATGATCCAACTGATCATACCAAGCAGTAATTGGAGCATCGTTCTGATGCTCACCTCACAATGCTTACATCCACAGCCATGGGAATGATCCTCTTCTCACCATGCTTGGAATGGCTCCTTTATATGTGTCCCATCACTTCTTCCTCAAAGTATATTCTATCTGAAGAACACCAAGCCTCTCTCTGAAGTACTCAAACTTCACTCTAGCTAGTGGTTTTGTCAACACATCTGCAACCTACTCATCTGTCACAACATACAGGAGCTTTACTGCTCCTCTCTGCACCATATCCCTGATATAGTGATATTTGATCTCAATGTGCTTTGACCTATCATGGAACACTGGGTTCTCAGACAACTTCACACAACTCTAGTTGTCACAACTTCACACAACTCAGAAAGTAGCTTTCTAAGCCATACTACCTCACAACTAGCCGAACAAGATGCAACATACTCTTCTTTGGCCATACTCAGTGCTACGCAGTACTACTTCCTGCTAAACCAAGAGATCACTCTTGATCCCATACTGAAGTAGCACCCAAAAGTTCTCTTCCTATATGCAACACTTCCTACCTAGTCCGAATCAATATAACCCTGTAGGTTAAACTTTTGATTCGCATGGTATGTGAGCCCATAATCAATTGTACCCTTCAGATACCTCAGAACATGCTTTACAGCAACCAGGTGAACACCTTTGGGATTTGTCAGGAACTGGCTCAATGTGTTCACCGCAAAGCAAATATCTGGTCTCATGTTCGTCAGGTACATCAAGGACTGAATCATCTAATGATACACAGTGACATCAACTGGATCGGATGAAGAATCACACAAAAGCTTCAGGTTTGATGCCATAGGTGTGGCCATGGACTTGCAGTCCATCATCTCGAACCTTTTCAGGATCTCTACTACATACTTCCCTTGTCTAAGGAATATTCCATTTGCACTCTGCCACACCTCCATGCCTAGGAAGTAGTGCATCATCCCCAAGTGCTTCGTCTTGAACTCGGCAGCAAGCTTCCTCTTCATGTCGGCAATCAATCTATCCTCACCTCTAATAAACAGGTCATCCACATACAATAGTAGTATCACTGGATTTCCTTCCACAACCTTGTAGTAAAGGTTGGAATCTGCTTTACTCTTAGTAAATCCCAAACTGGATAGGAAGCTGTCTATTCTTCTGTAACAAGTACTAGGTGCCCGTTTCAAACCATACAGGGCTTTCTTCATTTTGCACACATGAGTCCCTCTTTCATGTGTCTCAAAACCGAGTGGCTTCTCCACATACACTTCCTCTTCGACTACACCATTAAAGAAATCCGTATTGACATCCATCTGGTGTATTTTCCATCTCATCACTGCAGGCAGAGAAAGTACTAATATGATGGAAGTGTATCTGGCTATAGAAGAAAAAGTCTATTCATAGTCTATTCTCTCTTTCTAGGAGAAGCCACAAGCTACAAATATCGCTTTGTATTTCTCTATGCTACCAAGTGCAGCACGCTTGATCTTATAGATCCACTTGGAAGTCACAATAGAATTCCCTTCATGCCTTGGGACCACATCCCAAACATCATTCTTCATGATCGACTGGTACTATTCAATCATTACTTCATCCCGAATCCTAGGAACTTCAGATTCTTCAATAGATAGCTTTGTTGTTGGAGTAAATGTTGTAGTCCTTCTTTTGTAGGTGATGGTATATGATCTTTAAGACAAGTTAAATTGTATGATTAGAAACATCTCATAGTTTTCAGAACAAATTCTTACACATAAAGAATTATGTCATACAGTCCTACAATTAATTTAGCCAATGCTTCAATACAACATTTATCCATATCCTGTAACTTTCTAGATGCCTTCCAATCTCTACCAGAACATTGTTAAGAGTGTGCACAACTCCCAACATGTCAGCAAAGAAGTTTCATTCTAGATAAGTAGCAATGGAATGTTGTACAGTTCCATAGGCTACTTACCCATTACATGCATATTAGTGGCATACTATTCATTAATGCAATTATTCTAATATGCATGATACACAACCTAAGTCTAGAAACATGAGTATATACATCATTGAACAATATTCTTTAAACAATCAAATATACAAGAAATGACAATTCAAATACTTATCTTTGTTTGTTTGTTGGGTGGACTCCCTCTCAATCTTTGCTTCCTGGATTACCTATCCTTGAACTTATATCCATCCTCGATCACTATGCATGCTTAATAGTATCATCATTGTGTTATCCTCGAGATCTCATACGTAATCATACATTCATTAGTATAATCTTAATACTATCAAAACACAATAATCTTAAACATGTATAGTCATGATCATTTCAAAGACAGATAATAGGCATTAGCATTCAAAGTTTCAGGGAAAAATTCTCTTACTCATGCATATTCATATTTGACGATAGAACTCTTCTTGTTAGTCATATCAACAATCAAGGTAAGAGACATAATATGCATAAACCCTAGATTACTCAAACTTGTAACTTCATGAGTAATCATTATCAATCATACAAAAGTATAAGATCCTTACATAGGGTAGGATTCTAACTTGATATAGGAAAAACATACCTGGTCATCATATTTGCTAGTTATGTCTAGCAATGTTTTTCTTGTTCTCTTCAATGACCTGCATAATGCAAAAGTTAACCATTGTAGAACCAAATTATACATACCTCTATGTGATCCATGAATATGGATGAGTCTTTGTCTTCATGTCACTATGGTATTGATCTAGGACTTGATTTGTACCTTCATGTTAGCGGAAAACATTCTCCTCATACAACACCAAGGTGCATTAGTACAATCATAAGTTTCAAAACCCTAATCAATGAATGTCTTCTATCATGCATTTATACTTTTACTAGGGTGATAAGACAAGTCTAAAATGAAACAAGATTGTTACTAAACTCAATAACATGAAGACAATCATATTATAAACTTAATCATGAACATATTTCAAAACATACCTGTAAGTCATACCTGTCAAATTGCTTGTAGTAGTAGAAGTTGTTGTTCCTTTTGTTCTTAGGACAATCTAAGGAAAAGTGTCATCTCCTTGGTATGTGTTGTGAGAACTTGATCTTCATTCCCCATCTTTTCTTCTCGAGCTATAATATGAGCTTATTCCTATGAGCATTCTTCTCACAGCCTGCTGAAAGAGATAAGTTTCTTCCTAGCACAAATTCCTTGGATGAAGGAATCCCATGACCTAGGAAGGCCATTAAGAGTGGTCATTACCACTTCTCCATTCTCTACAACTTCAAGTTGTTCTTTTATCTGGGAGACCCTTGAAGAGTAAGACTGCATGGTCTCTGCATTTTTGATCTGTATGTTCTTTAGTTGATTCCTCAATGTCATCTTCCGATTTATGTTCTTTCCTCCTAATAGCTTGGTCAAGGAATCAAACATCTCCTTAGGTGTCCTTAGGGAAGACACATGGGTTATGAGATAGTGCTTAATAGAATCAGCAATGATTCTCTTGGATTTGACCAAGTTCTTCTTGTGTGAAGCCTTAGTCTCATCTCCCTCTGGAACTAGAACCTCTTCACTTGTGTAAGTGTCCAACTCATTCTCTTCTAGGATTAACCCAATCCTATACTTCCATGCTTAGAATTATCAGCCCCTTCAAGATTATCCTCAAGCTTGGCGTGGTCAAACATCTTAATAAATACTTCAAATGGAAATAGAAAAATTATTAGGTCTTACCACTTGATTTGCTGAAAACTGGATCTGGAGCTGGATTAGGGTTTATCAGAGAAACCCTAAAAATTCAAACTTTGAGTTTCAAACTTCTGAAAAGATAGAAAGATGCGCCTTGATGAGCTGATCAAGATGGGATACTCAGAATTTGAAAAATGCAAAGTTTCACCCCTCAAATTTTCTTTTCAAACTTATGGATTCACTTGGGAGGACCCTGAATTAGGGTTTGATTTTACGAGAGCTTAACCCATTCAAAAAGTTTGATATTGGTCTCTAAAATTTTATTTTTCAGAGGATCTTCCATCCATGGTCTCAGATTTTAGAAATTCCAACTTTTGCAGAAACCCTAATTTCTAATTTCACTAGATAGGACCCCAAACTAGGGTTTGATTTTCTTGGAGCTTCACCCATACAAAATGTTCGATCCAAAGCTCTAAACTTTGATTTTTCCAAGGAGCTTCCAGCCATGGTCTCAGATTTCAGAAATTCCACTTTTTGTGGAAACCCTAATTTTTAGGGCCAAAACTGAAAGTGATCAGAATTGAATTTTGATTGGACAGAAAGATGCGCCTTGCTAAGGAGAGTCAATATAGTCTCCTTCCTTTCATGATTTATGGAGATAAACCCCCCCAAAAAAAATCCATAGCTTTTAGAACTGCATAGTATCTTCTTCTCATGTTAGCTCTAATACCATGTTAATTTTTTAGCACCAATTCAAAATGATCTAGGATCTTATCTAAGAGAATAACAAGCACAACATATCAATCATAAGAGTCAATCACAAGAGACAATAGACACAAAGTTTCCTTGGGGAAAACCAAGAAGGTGAAAAACCCCAATAACTTCCTCATAGATAGATAGAGCAATGATACAAAACCCAAGTACAAGAGATAGTCTCCTTAGAAGCTTCTCCTCCTCCACTAGTCCGCATCACTCAATGAGATAGATGAGTAAGTGACTGATCAAATAGAGTAACACTCTCACTCTATTTATACACAACTTGAATTGCCTTTTAACTTTAACTAGGTCGGCCCCAACTTAGCTACTTAACATAATACTAACTAGGCCGACCCCACCAAGGGTGGTCTAATAACCCTTTAATCCACAAGACTCATACAGCGCCGACCCCACCAAGTGTGGTATAATAACCCATCAAGTATAAGTTATGACACTTGCAACACTTGTAAATACAAATGATGACACTTCCATATAGAGAAATAATAACATCTCTATAGGAGTACAATATACATATATAAAATACATTCTGAAGTTACAAATATATCAACAGACAGAGTACATGAACTCTGCCCATCATGAACTCTGCTTAATCTGCTATCATTTTTCAGAGATGACTACCTCACCCTTGATTAATCTATTATCATTTTTCATAGTGATTATAGTAATATTTACATTTCATGCTCAAATTACCCATATAAGGATCATAGTGTAATATGGACACAAAGTAAGCACTAATGTGAACAACTTTTAGTACAACTATAACACCATATATTACATATATAGTTGAACCAATGTGATTAGTAGTAAGATCAGTTCATATAAGGATAATTAAGAGTTGACAGCTAATAGATCAATAAAACTCTGTAATTCATAGTTCGTTAACTATCACAACTTCTGTAGCTTGCAATGTACTCTACTTTAATGGGATTCAGATTGGTTGAGTATAGGTTTTGATATGAGTAATCCTTGAACTATCATATATTAAGGTAATTCTTAATCATTTTTGTAATCATAATAGTCTTTATTAGAGGTCTAATTTATGTGGTATTAAATTCAATATAACAATTAAAATTAGTTTTCTAAATTATTCCAATGAGCCAAAAAAAACACAAAACAAAGTAGTGGGGTTTAACGAATTGATGTCTGTGAGTTTGTCAAAAAATAGGTATGTTTTTAAAAAGTCTAGATTGTCAATTTTGGCGTATTAGATAGTCAATTTTAGCACAAAATTAGCTAGTGGTACATTAATTTATTACAATTGTTAGATAGTTGTAATTTGCATTATTTGGACAGAGTTCATTAAATTTGTCCATGTGGACAGAGTTCATAGATCAATATATTAACCTAAATTTTCAACATAGAAAAGACAATTGTATTGTACACAATATTTATGTATTTAGGGAATCTTTATTAAGAGGTATCGATATCAAAACATGATAGAATTATGCCACAGATATATGGAAACATGAGACTCACTAATAATTTTTCCACATTAACAGTGATCCAATGATATTAGTCCACCTGGCATTGAGTTCACACTAAGTTGACACTAATCCAACTCTTTTGAGTTCAAGATATAGAATTAAGTTGGGATAGCAAATTATATTTAATACGATAATTTATATTTTAAAAAACAAATTAACATTATATTCTAGATTTAATGAACTAAATCTCATGATTTCAGAAACTAATTGAGGGAAAATGATGGTCTTGAGTTTTTGCTAGGCAATGGTGACCATTCATTGTATTATGTTTTATTTTGTTTGCAACATGGCAAACTTGAGAAATATAATACCATGAATGGTCACCGTTGCTAGGTTGAACACTTGTAACCTTCAATTAATATTTAACCATATTGGTTCCATTCATTTAAAACATCAAAAACACTTAAAAGATTGGCACATTAATTCCTCATACATCCAACAATATTATCTATACTCATTTTAAAAACTATTAGATGATATTAGGTATATTTAGGTCCTTATTAAAGAGCTTGGTTTCTTTAGCAGCTAGGTCTTAGAAAATGTAAAATTAACATGCATTTAATTTGTATATGTTTTGAGTTGATAGTTGTGTAAGTGTAGATATCATATCAAATGGAAAGAGACCAGTCTTCGGGGCAAAAGCGTAGGAGTTCATCACATTATTTTGGAGTTGGTGCCCCATTTGACAATCGAAGATTGTCAACTTCACCTCGTGATTCAATTTTATTGTACAGTTCACATTCAGTCGATCATTTGCGAGGCGATAGGAGTATAGATGGTTCCCCTTCATCTTCAGTGGGAGAACGTTGATCTCGACCTTCTGTTGGTATGAACATCAATCTTATAATACATGTATAAATTGTATTTTTGTGCGTACGTAGTATGTGCATGTTGACACATAACTTTGTTTGTATTTGAAGCAGAGAGGGAGGAAGATCGAGCAAGGGAGACAGACATGGGTGCAGAGCAAGGTCACCAAGAGGTTTGTCATCCTACACAAGGTGACGAAGGGCAAGATAGGACGCAATTTGTTGAACTAGATGAGGGTTGTACACCCATATCAACTTATCCATATGATTTATCTGCTGAGCTTCCGTGGGAAAGTGATCTTGCACAAATGACCCTTGAAAGTTGTAAATCTCACTATGACAAGCTTCAACATGATCTTTCTTCTTTGGATCTCCTTCCAAAGAACAAACAAAGTATAGAGATGGTTTTGGGATCATTATAAAAATTCATTGAGGCATATGAGGATCTTGGACCAACAACAGATGGTTTTGTTGACTTGATGTGCAGAAGAAGGGCCCAAGTGATGGGTCCAGATAAGTGGGATGTTCTGAAGGAAAGAGTGATCAATGAACATGCCATGGGAATGTTTAACTTCAAAGAGGGCCCAAAGCAAAACGCATCGAAAGTGAAATACTTTAAGCACCCTCATCTTGCACATCATTTATATGATCGGTTCCTTGCAGCCTATGGTCAATTGCCATGGAATGATGAAGTTTCTAATTATTTTGCCAAATTTTTTTATGCCGAGTTTTTTTTGGGTATGAAGCTAGACTATACTGATATTCATTCTGAATTTTACGGAGTTGGAAAGGGGCAAATATACTATAGAAAATGTTCTCTTAGAGATCCCACTACTCTTCGACCTCCACCTCAAATATTGGGCCCACCTAGGCTTGTGACTTAAAAATCGGTGATGGAGCCCACATCAAAACTCGGGAGAACTGCGAGGCATGTTGTTGCTGAAGGTTAAACTTCTACATTTTTAGGAGTTGATGCGGGATTGAGTCGAGAGAGGGCTCGAGCCACTATTCAACAGAATTTTGTTTACAAAACTAACGATGAGTTATATGGAATGAGTATTGAATATCTAAAGGCTTATGCTAAGGTTTGTCATGATATAGCTTCGGATGGCTTGTCCAATGATACATCGAGTTTATAGGAGAGGTTTGTGTACTTTCAATCTATTTATTTATTTTATTCATTCTGAATTCAACTTTTGGTTACATTATATCTATGTATGATATTATGCTTGTTTTGATGTACATAGTAATAAATACATTACGTAAATGTTTATTGGTTACAATTTTCTAGAATGATGAATGAACATAATTTTCGAATCTCCACTAGTGAAAATGTTGAAAATGTAGAAGAGCATCTTGGAGAGGTATATTTATTATTTACATATTTATATTTATATGTTTGAAAGATATTGTATCAGTTTTTTTATTTTTTATTTAACTATGTATCTTATTATTAATTTGACTTATCCATGCAGGTTTCTTTAGAATTGAATTTTTTTGATGATTTACCATCTATTGTGAGCTAATGATTTTAATTTTGTTTTGTTTCGGTTTTAAGTTAATTACTTAATTTTAGTTTTTTTCCTTGCACTATGTTTTATTTATTAACAAAATTTTGACTTTAGGGAAGATAACATATGGTAATTGACAGTCAAGATGTAGGTTCCTTGATGCATGTGGATATTGGCACTGAGGTAATTTTGCTCATAATTGACCTGTTCTTTGATATATAAGTTTAATATTTTAATTTTTTGAATTTAGTTTAAAATAATTTAAATAATTTATGAGATTCATAAATTGCTTTTATATATGTTGCAGCTTGGGTCTTTTCCATCTCTTGGAGGCAAAGGAAAGACTTCAGAGGAGGTGTCTCTTCAATCTATTCGAGGCAAAGGGAAGACTCCAGTGGAGGATAGTGGTTGAATTTCATTGAGAGAATGAGGTAATTGAATTGTTCTTTGATATATAAGTCTAATATTTTAATTTTTTGAATTTAGTTTAAAATTGTTTAAACAATTTATGATATTCATAATCTACTTTTATACATGTTGCAGGCTGGGTTGAGTCCAAGGGGAGGCCCCAGTGGAAGATAGTGGTGGACTTCTTCCTTTTTTGTTGATATATAGATTGCAGTTGTTTTGGACATCGAGGAGATTTATTTTTGGATTATACATATGTACATTGAACTCACATGTTCATAAACGTTTTTTGAGAATTATATACATGTACGTTGAACTTACATATATTCTGTATTTGTTTTAAATGATCTATTTTTTTTTGTTAATTATTTAGCATATTTGGTGTGATAAATGTTTAGAATATGTTTTTGCATGTGTGTGTTATTAAATTTATGTATGTATGTAGATGTAAAATTTATAGTAATGTTAATGATAAGAGTGCTAGGAATGTTAAGAATGCATGTTTGGAAGTTTTGATAGATGCAATCTAAAGTTAGGAAATATTAAGAATGAATGTTAGGAAATATTGAATGTTAAAAATGAATGTTGAGAATGAATGTTATGGTAAGAATGAATGTTAGGAAAGTGTTGAATCCTAAGAATGAATGTTATAAAGTTAAGAAATGTTGTGAATGAATGTTATGGTAAGAATGAATGTTATAAAGTTAGGAAATGTTAAGAATAAATGTTAGGAAATATTGAATGTTAAAAATCAATGTTGAGAATAAATGTTATGGTAAAAATGAATGTTAGGAAAGTGTTGAATTCTAACAGTGAATGTTAAGGAAGTTTTGATAGGTGCAATCTAAAGTTAGGAATGATAAGAATGAATGTTAGGAAGTGTTGAATGTTAAGAATGAATGTTGAGGGTCAAGAATGTATAAAATGTTATGAATGAATGTTAGGATGTTTTTGATCTAGGTGCAATTTAAAGTTAGGAATGTTAATAATGAATGTTAAGTATGTTAATAAGTGTTCATGAATGAATGTTAGGAAGTTTTGATAGGTGCAATCTAAAGTTAGGAGTAAGGAATGTTAAGAATGAATGTTAGGAAGTGTTGAATGTTAAAAATGTTAAGAGGTTTTAAGGATGGATGAGTTAGGATGTAAAATCTATGAGCCTAAAGTTAGGAGTAAGGAATGTTAAAAATGAATGATAGGAAGTGTTGAATGTTGAAAATGTTAGGAAGTTTTAAGGATGAATGAGTTAAGATGTAAAATCTATGAGTTTGTTAGGATGAATGTTTAAAATGTTAGGAAGTTAAGGATGAATGAATGTTAGGATGTAAAGTCTATGAGTTTGTTAGGATGTAAAATATTTTAAGTGTTTGATATGTAAATATAAATGTTAGGAAGTTTTGATAGAAATATGAATGTTAGGAAGTTTAAGAATGTTACTAAGTATTGATAGGTGTGCAATCTAATGTTTAAGAATTTGCAATCTAAGTTTTTATAGGAATTTTAAGAATAAATGAATGTTAAGAATGAATGCTAGGTTTTTATAGGAATTTTAAAAATGAATGAATGTTAGAAATCTTAGGAAGCTTTGAATGTTAGGAAGTTCAGGAATGTTAGGAAGTTTTGATAGAAATAGGAATGTTAGGAAGTTTTGATAGGAATGTTAGGAATATATTAAGAATGAATGTTAGGAAGTTTTGATAGGAATGTAAGGAATATATTAAGAATGAATGTTAGGAAGTTTTGATAGGTGCAATTTAATGTTATGAATGTTAAGAAAGAATGTTTTTTTGAAATATAGAATCTTGGTTTTAACATAAAAGTTGAATTTCATATAAATGATAAATTGAAATTTGTATAAATGATTCATATTTTCAATTGTTAACTAAATATTCCTATTTTCAATGTTCAGGTACATTTTAGGCGGCTAAAATCATGGCAAATGAGGATTTAACAATTTTTTGTTTTTTAATCATAAGCAAAGATTACAGGATTGTGAAGCTTATGCTAAATTAGAGCAATGATTCTATACAATGATTTGATGAATTTTCATCGATTTGTTGTAAATAACCATTGCTCTAATTTAGCATAAGCTTCACAATTATGGAATCCTTGCTTGTGATTAAAAATCAAATGATTGATATCTCCATTTGCCATGATTTCAGTTATGTGAACTTACACGAGTGATATTTTAAAGAACTCATGGATTATATATTTATATGGATAGTTTAGCCCACCATAAAACTAGTAATTGATCAACCCATTTTATGGATCAAGAATAATAATTTCCCATTTATTAAGTATATTAGAGAAGCCTGAAATGGATTAGATGAAATCTAGCATGTTTCTCGGTGATTCTTCACTTACATACTTCAGTGAAAAGTAAAGATTCAGGGAAGAGTGTGGGGATAGCTACATCCGTTACCTCATCCTTTAAGTGGTCTAACAGACATATGGGGACCCAAATAAAGTACTTTGCACAGAATTGAAGATGAAATTACACATTAAAGTTTTCATTACCAAATAATTTTTGAATTCATTTCAGCATACAAAAATACAATCATTTAAACATTCTAGTTCCCATTAAATATCATAAACATATTTAAAAGAAAAAATATATTGTACACAACATTTGACTTGGACATGGAAAAAAACATCGATCGATTAATTTTTGATATAGTTAAAAACATCGCAATGGAATGCCATCCTCAATTATTCGTTCATGGTCATACTTGGATAGTTTCCATTGTTTAGTTTTCAATTATTTTTTCGATGGAACTTGTACCAATTTTATTCCAGATGCACATACTAAATGACTATATTGACAACATATAACATCAGGTTCATAATACTGAAAGTAGACATAATTTTCAGTCAAATGGGTTTGCTAAAAAAAATAGCCCTTTAAAATGATGGATCCTCTCTCATATGTATCTCCGTTGTCATTGTAGTCTTCCAATAACCTCATCTTTCCTTCAGTGCATCGCATCAAATAATACTTCACATTTTCGTTGTTGTCTATAGGTGCAATCACAGCGAAAACATCCCCTGTGCACATTACAATTGCCGTTAGGGTTTTTAAATCATTTAAATTGAATAATATACATGTATAAGGTGATGGACAAGAATGAATAATCGACAAAACAGTTGTAAGATCATTACCTTCTCTAACAAGATCTGAAATTCTGTCGCATCAGATGATACTACTATTTCTTCTGATTCTAATTCTTCTATACTTGCTAGTGCCATTTTTCCTTTAAGATTAATCTCTGTGTGTTTCCAATGTTTTACGTAGTTGTTCATTATGTTTTCACAAACTTCTATAGATTCAACATTTTCAATGCAAATATGACAAAAGCATGATTGCTTTCTACTATCAAATGCATACACGTTTTGGAAGGCTTTTGATTGAATAGAGTGAAAATCTATAGTCCCATGTATGGTGCTAGCATCGTATGGTATTTATCTATTTATATCTTGGACCCCAACAAGCCAAAAAAACCTACACAAATGACAACTTTTGATGTTAGTGTACATATACTTAAATGTTATTGTATATTTTTTTAAATTGACAATTAATATAAATTAAAAAAATCGTGTACATACATGCGCACATCTTTTGATTGTTGATTATAATCATGGCTTAGATGAAATGTACACCATTGGACAACCTCTCTAGCTGAATGAAATCGTGCAGAAGAATGGTTCATTTTTCATCTTCGAAGTGCTCTTTTTATGCATGCTCTTACACCATCATGTTCACCTTTTCCATGTCCAGTTTCAAAGAAATTCCAGCGATGTTTAATGTTCAATGCTTTATGAAGTCAACACAACCAATAAAATGATCGCGAAGATTTAAATTGTCCTGAACATCCATCCGACCATATCCAATGTTCATTGAATTTAACGTCACGTCCTTTTAGTGAATCATAGAAAATAATTTCAATACAATGCTGAACAAAATGTGTATCATGTGTACGATCATCGCTAATATAAAAGTGATATTCTTTAATCACATCTCGATTGTCACACATGCTTTTAATGCCATCAACATCCTATTGAGAATGTCTATATAGAACATGGACAAATATCGAAACTTGGTCAAAATGATATTATTCACTCTGTATCTCTTTTTGTGTAGCAAATGTGTAGTTTTCTGCAAAATCAACCACTAACAAAATTGTTCCTGGTGGAAAAATTTTACGAGATTGTTTGAATTGAAGGTCTTTCCATTGTGCTCTATGTGAATGCTTGGTGTATTTATAAATTTCACTTTCAAATTTCTTGAAAAAATCTGTTACACATATTTTATCTTTTCGCAAATCAATTCTTTTGGAATGTGCATCATTAGAACTTGTAGCATAACCGATGTATTCATATCTTCTCCAATCAACGGTTACATTTGAAAACAAGTGGTCATTATCGATAAGATATTTATTGTGGAATAAGACCAAATTTCCACAACAATGACAATGTTTTCCATTGACACATTTCTTATTATAAAATACTTTATCGTGGTCTCTCTCACATAGAGTTTGAGATATGAATTCACGTACTGTGGGCGGATGTGGTGAATTTGTCCAAAACATTTTACCAAATTCAAGAAACATGTCGTAATATAATTGAAATTGCACATGATAATGGCAACAACATGTGTCACATATAGTAATAGGTCTAATAGGTCTAATATATGTTTTGGATTGCTTTCATATACCCCTCATGATACTCTTTCTCGTATCACATTGCTTGAATTTGGTGAAACTCGAGCATGTGCCAACCAATATTCTCGTAGAATATCTTTAACACCTGCTCCCATTCTATCTTTGTAAGGCTATCTACAAATAATTGCCGAGCAAGCAAGTTCATCATTTTCATCTATTTGCATTTTGAATTTGCTATTTTTGTATAATGTCTTTCTTGAGGTTCCAAATACTTTTTCCAGTTGTGTTGTCAAACGTTTTTGTCTAGTACTAGCTAAAACAATTCATGTCTGAATTGCTATACGTTCAACACTAATATCTTTCTTCTTAGATTTTCAAATTTTTTTATTGCATGACCTATATTTTCTATCACATTATGTTTCAATTTTGACTCTTTGGTTTCCTTGTGAATACCCAATAATGACGTAGCATCTTCTAACTTCTTGGTCACTAATAAACATCTCAAAATTTGTGCTTATCCTGTTATTGAATAATTCTTCAGAACATCATCATAAAAAAATTTAGCACGATATCGTGCAACATATATGGGTATTTTTTTCCATATTTGTTGCAATCAACATCTTCTAACATTTGATCATCAACGGTGAAAGTACCTATACATCAAGTTAAATTTAATTTAACATATATCCAAAATACAATTCATTATAAAAAATGAACTTGGAAAATACATCATATATACATACCAGGTCCAATTTCTAGATCTTGAACTTGATCTTCAATATTGACTTCATCAACATTAGCATGTAAATCATTATTTACATCTTTAAGAATGGTCTCTTCAACTTCAATTTGTTCTTCTTGTACTCTATTTTCAATTTCCATTTCATCAACATTATCATGTAAATTTGTATTTATATCTTCAATAATTGTCGCTTGCGTTTCTACAAGCCTTGCTTTTTTGGCATGATATTTGAGTTTTTTTTTCTCTATTCTCATCATCATCACATTTACGATCATGTTTTATTTGACGGTTTCTCTTCCCATGATTGTTTAATCTATAGATGATAAATTAAATAATCATCACTTTATAGTAAAAAAAAAAAAAAAGATTTAAAAACAATTACGAAATTTATAAACACATAAACTGAAATTTGCTTGGGAGAACAACTCTTTGAAAAAACCCATTTCAAAGAAATAAGAAGGAAAAATATATCTCCTTTGCAAAACCTTTTTTGAAAAAACCACTTGGAAAAATACGTTGAAAAAACCCCTTGCAAAGAAATAACTCATTTGCAAGAATACCTTGGGAAAATAACTCTTTGAAAAAACCCCTTTCAAATAAATAAGAAGGAAAAATACAACTCCTTTGCAAAAATAACTTGGAATAAAAACTTCTTTGCAAAAATATTTTGGAAAAAAACCCCTAAAAAAAAACCTATTGCAAAGAAATAAGAAGTGCAAAAATACCTTTGAATATAAACTCATTTGCAAAAATGCCTTAGAAAAAAACTCTTTGAATGTACCCCTTGGAAAGAAATAGGAAGAAAAATACCTTGTAAAAAAACTGGTTTTGCAAAAAAATTCTTTTTTGAAAAGCCCTTCAAAAATATTTTGACCAGAAATATGCGATATTAAAATGTGCAAAAATAATGAATGACTTTAGTTTATTTATACAAGTATAGACAATGAAGTTTTTTTTTCAGTCGACAATTTCTTTTTTGCGTTTGGTTGTTCGGCCGAATAACCTTTGTTGAAATAATGGCTCCATTATGGAAAAAGGTTATTCAACCAAATAACTTCTGAAACCTGAAAACTTCACATTTCTACATAGTTTTCAGGTTCTCTATTTTCAAAAGGTAAAAACAACTCTTACACTACAAAGCGACTGTCAGACTTGATACCATTAGTTTCGTCATTGAGTCTACTTTTCGAATATATAGATTTTGTTGTGTATAGGTGATATTTGATATTTTTAATTTTTTTTTTATTAATATGTGTTGAGTTTGGTTTCATATATTTCAAAATGCGATGAAATGAAAAATCCATAGCTTTAAAAATACACCACCAAAAAAATTGAAAAAAATATGGTGCAATTAATTGGCATGTCTACTTCAAAAGGGTATTTGTAGATTTTTTAGTTCTATATTCAGTTGAGAGAAAAGTTTTGTGACAAAAACAATGTTGAAAAAGGACAAGGTTTCCCCATTAATTGAATTCACAAAAATATAATAATTAGTAATAAATCCATTGGTTACAAACTTATAGTCATGCAGTAGTATATTGTGTGTAGATTTTCATAGCATATTTTGTTTTTGCAAAAAACAAGTTTAACAATGATTTTACGTTTGTGGCAAAACATGACTATTTTGTAGTCCTTTCATTTTATAAGAACACACTGTCAAACATTTGTCAAATTGACATATCAAATCTCAATAAAAAAAAATTAAAAAATTATGAATAGAAAGCTAACATAATTCTCTAAAAG
The DNA here is from genome assembly GCA_027924585.1 of Larix kaempferi. NCBI lineage: Eukaryota > Viridiplantae > Streptophyta > Pinopsida > Pinales > Pinaceae > Larix > Larix kaempferi. The sequence continues at coordinate 253,159 of BSBM01001508.1, forward strand.
TTTTTTTTTTAATGAAAAGTGAAATTCCAAACAAAAATATCACTTTTATTCGCCCAAAGTTGGAAAACATGAAAAAATCATATTTATTTTCTCATGGGACCCCCCAATATAGACACCCATCTTCATGGATTCAATTAAGCCTTACTTTCTTGTGCTTTTCAACTTTCCTTTAAGGCATTCTATTTTCTTTCTTGATATGTATAATATATTTTATTCATATTGAAGAATAATACATGCTATGATATTTCCATAAATTGAGTTACTTCTTTGCTTCAAGATTCTTGGCTATTATAATTCTTTCAAGGTATTGATCCTATATAGAATTCTCACGAGATGAAGTGAAAAAGGCCGAAATTATAGTGGAAGATGACATCTTGCGATGATATTGTAGGGTTCGTCGGGTTGAGGAAGTGTTTTTTTTGTTTTGTTTTGTAGTGCACTTTTATGAATAAATAATGCCAAAAGGTTGACATTTATTTGAACCTAAACAGTTAAAGCATTTCTAAATAATAATAAAGTATTTTCTTGAATACACATTTATAAATTATATGTAAAGACCCTTCAATTTAAGCATAGGCATATAGGCATCTAATTCAAGCTAAAATAAATAGCATCTATAATTACTAGTCAAATATTTTATTGCAACAGTTAAAGCATTTCTAAATAATAATAAAATATTTTCTTGAATACACATTTATGAATGATATGTAAAGACTTTTCAATTTAAACATAGGCCTCTAATTCAAGCTAAAATAAATAGCATCTATAATTACTAGTCAAATATTTTATTGCAACAGTTAAAACATTTCTAAATAATAATAAAATATTTTATTGAATACACATTTATGAATGATATGTAAAGACTTTTCAATTTAAACATAGGCATCTAATTCAAGCTAAAATAAATAGCATCTATAATTGCTAGCCAAATATTTTGTTGCATACACATTCTCAGATGTAAGCACTAACCAATTAAACTTATGCATACACATTTCTCTCACTTGTAAAATAAATGACTTATAATTCCACAAATTGAATATAAAATTGAAAGCATTAAAATGACATGAATCTCTAAACTCTAGTAAAGAAATTAGTTCTGTGGTACCCCAAATATAAGTTACTTCTTTATTTATTTCCAAGCAAAAACATGCTATCCTAAACAATGGCATTATTATTATCCCCCCACACATTGTAAAGGTAATAATAATAATCATGACATTCTAATATATGATTTCTTATATTTAATTATATGGCTAAAACATATTATTCAAGCAAGAGCATTTTCCTTTCCTACCTCTTTCCTATACCCATTGTAAATAAATATTATGGCATTCGTCCATATAATTTCCTACTTTTAGTTATAAGCGAAGGAAAAATCCTTAGGCAAGTGTCATTATCTGTTTTCGCTTTCAAGTAAGTGACGGAACATTTTATTTTATTTTTATATAAACAGTTGATACAGTTCTCTTTCTCAAACATAGATCTGTGAACACCTTGGTGATAAGGATTTGGATTACTGGCAATGAGATCGCTATCGATCTGAGGAATGTAGTCACAAAATATCAGGTTTAAATTTACTATCAACGAAATTGCTGATTGAATTCAAACCTTGGGGAAATTTAGACAGAATCTCAGATTAAATTCACTGTGGGTGAAATCTCTATCGATCTGGGGAAGGAGTCACAACATCGGGTTTGAAATTCACCTTTTATAAAATCGCTCTTGATTGACATACTGGGGAATTTTAAAACACGATCACCAATTTAATTCGCTGTTAGAAAAGTCACTGTTGATGGAAAAAATTAAGGGAAAAATTAAACATACATCAGATTGAATTTCATGAATCGCTATCGATTGTGATATAGGGAGAAATTTTAAACACAACGGATCGATCTTTGTCATTGATAGATAGAGTCAAACCTAACCTATTGTTCAATTCTGAGTTCAATTTTAAATCTGGAGCTGGGAACATAATACCAAATCGATTTCAGTCATTAAGGTCGAACTCTGTCACTGTAATACCGATTCACCCTAATTTGCTTCTCCCAAATTAAATTTAATTTTTGAAAAGGAATAGATCTGAGAGTGCAAGTTCTACTACCCATGGCATATCAGAAAAATCGGGCTTAGAGTTAAATCTCAAGTGAATTCTCGTTTTCAGATCTCTAAATTGAATTCCCCAACAAGACAATTCAAACAATTATGGTCGATTTCTTAAATAAAAGGGGATCGAATCCCACTAAGGGCAGAGTTACGATCTCAAGACAAATCTTCAGGTGCGTTGGAATCAGTTTCAAAGCAAGACAGAGTATCATTCTAGAAATCGAAAAAATGATCCGATCTGGAATTAAAATTATACAGAGAACTTTTAATAAGGCGAATCGACTTCTGAATAATGAAAGAGGGATTAGAGCCTGAGATAAAAATAAACAAAATTCATAATGAGATTCGTCAGAGTATTAGTTTTAAAACAGAGGTCACATAAAAATTCTCGGATTTGTGATCGCATATCAACTAATTGTCTCAACACTAAGACAAATCAGGATTTCAGTCCTACAATCACATAGAGCTAATTTCTTTATATAGGGATAACACATTCAAATCTGGGTGCAAGTAAACATATATACAATCTTCGCAGAAATTGTAGATCCATACATTTTAACCATACAAAATTATGAATAAATTAACTGTGCAAACAGATCCTGACGGAATCACAATTTCTAGATCTGGGATTAAAATTATACAGAGAATTTTAATAAAAAGAATTGGCTTCTGAATATTGAAAGAGGAAACAAAGCCAAACATTTAGATTCTCCCGTTAACGACTAGACGATCCTTCAATAAAATCATACTATGAATAAATTGCTATTCTCAGTCTTTCAGACGGATTTTAAAAATTCTGAGCTGTCGACGATCCGTTTCTTGACAGATAAAAGAAAAGAAAATAGACAGAAAAGGCATGGATTTGTATTATAGATGGAACCAGCATTGGATTTAGGTCGTGCCTGGCAGATCCGAGGGAGGATTGATTTTTGGTTGCTATTTGATTTTTCCTTTTGCTATTTGTTTTAGGTAATTGAAATTCTTTCTGATTTTTGACAGCGGCTCTGTAATCTTTACAAAATTTTTGGCTCTGTGAATGCTATTCTCAGTCTTTCAGAAGTGCGATCTATGATAAAAATCGACTTCTGAAAACCATTTAGCAGTCGAACGATTCTGTAATAAGATCTACCTCTACTATAATACAATTTCTAAACAATAAAATCAGTTTCGGGAAATCGAAACAGGAGATAGATCTCAAGATGAAAGACGTTACATTCACAGATCAATAGTTTTCACAGGGTTGAAATAAACAATATTCAGTGATTTGGGATCCACGATTTCTCCTTTAAACCGGGTATCTTGGTTTCAAATGCCAGAAATATAACTAAGAAAGTAAAACGTAGATTGATAATAGAATTTATAATTCCATTAACACATAGTCATTAGATCGATCATATAACATACAAAAAAAAACAATATTGGAAAATGATTGAACCTGGTTCGTTTTGTTGAATCCGAGATGGATTAATTATTTGATGTAGCAACCGATCTGTAATGATGGCAGCTCCAATTGGGAGGTGAATCTCCTCATTTGCCGCAGCTCCAAACTCGTCGCCAATCACCACGGTCACCGACAGAAACCTCGGTTAACCACCCAACCACTTTGGAAATACTCTTCTTCCTTCCAGACCCCCGAGCCAATCGGGTCGTAGAGTTCACACAAGTAATTCCGAAATTCAGCTTGGGCTTCCCTTCCCACCGAGATTTCTAAGCCAAACCCTTAGATAGCAGCAAGTCTTTGAGGCATTCAAAAATTATGACAATCGTCCAAATTATGGGCCCTTTACCCATTCCCTAAGCCTTCCTTATAAAGGAAAATCTCCCACGACACATGTCGCTTCATGCATAATTAAATATTTTTAATTAATTATTTAATTAAAACACTCACCCATCCAAGTGTCAGTTTCTCTGGTAAGTGCACCTACATCCCTAAGTTTGCTCTAGTTTGTCCCCCATATATTTTAATCAACTCATAGCTTTTAGTTGACTAGGTGTCTAATCTTATAATTCTATTTTGCTCCTAAATAATGATTTCTATTATTTTAAATGCTCAACAAAAACAACTATTCATGTGCAAATGTCTAAACTATTTTTATGGATTTTCTAAGTAATAATCTAGAGTTATTCTCCTAAGTTTTTATGCAGTTTAATTTAACAATCAAACTCACAAGGATCACGGTGCCATGTCGTTGGGCTCCTGGTTCCTTAAGTTTTAATTCCCTGACATGGCACCACTCCGTCGGGTCCAATCATCCATGGTTTCCATTCTTTGGCATCGTACCACCTCGTTGGGTCCTTGGGTCCATTCTTTCCATTCTTGACAGGGTACCGCGTCGTTGGGCCCTTCTGCCACCATATTTCCGTTTCGACTTGCGGGAACTCTTGTAGGGATTTTAGGAATCGTTACCATCCATCCTCCGTCTACATGCTATCTAGGGACTAATGGCGCTGAGGAGTGAGTTCGTTCTCACTACGCGCCCCTCAACTCGTACGTCACCAGCTCCGTCGTGGCCCACCTCGTACGCCCTCACACATTCCTCTTGAGCAAGCGGATCAATGCTTATCTGCTCATGCGTGGTATTCTTGTCGGAAGTCGACATCATCATCGCTCCCCCGGTGTGTGATTTACCCGTACTCTACGACCCTTCAAGTTCCTTTGTGTGTCCGTCGGTGAACCGTCTCACTTGTTTCTACACACACTTCTCACAACAAATTATTAGTAGCACTGTCCTCAATAATCATCATCTGATTTCTAAATCTAGCATTGTTAAACATTTATGATTTATTCAACTTCTTATTTATCTAATCAAATATACATCTCGTCGACAATTACATAATCACCATACAGCTAGTCGTTAAGCATTATTCATCAGCATAATTTTCCATAGTCATATCTAATCGTTTAACATATGCAATTATTCATTTACCTCAACAATTCAGATACACATGCTCAAAAATAAGGTCAAAAGGTTATTTAATTAATGTTTCAATTGGCCGGGTCACTCAGCAGGTGCCCTCAATGTCTACAAAAGTCTAGGGGCACTACATACACCCCTACTTATTTAGAACTTCGTCCCGAAGTTCAGAATAAAAATGGAAAACTATGACGCATCTCAGTTGCATCCTCCCAAGTCGCAGAGCTTGGACTATAGCTGTCCCACTGTACCTTGACTTGATCAATCACACGGTGCCTAAGTTGCCGTGTTCGCTGGTCTAAAATCCGGATCGATTCGGCCATCACGGCCCCATCGTCCGTTATCTGCACATTACTTAAGTCAATGATATGTGAAGTATTGGGAACATAGTGGCGCAATACAGAAATATGAAAAACATTATGAATTCTACTTAATGATGATGGCAAGTCAAGACGATAGGCAACCGGTCCTATCCATTCTGAAATTCTAAAGGGTCCTACAAACCTAGGTGACAACTTGGCTCCCTTTCCAAACTTTATAGAACTCTTCTGTGGTTTTACCCGTAGACATACCCTATCCCCAATTTCATAGTGACGATCAGTCCTGTGTGCATCCGCATAGCTCTTCTGGCGATCCTGTGCTTCCTTTAGTCGAGCACGAATCGTGACCATCTCGTCTTCCATCTCTTGTATCACCTCAGGACCAAGTAATGTCCTATCCTCTAGTATATCCCAACTTATGGGAGTCCTACAAGGTCTCCCATAGAGAAATTCAAAAGGAGCCATCTGAATAGAACTCTGATAACTATTGTTGTATGCAAATTCTACCAAAGGTAGATATTCTTCCCACTTCTTCTGTTGATCCATTACATACATTCTTAGAATTTCCTCCAATACTTGGTTCACTCATTCTGTTTGTCCATCCGTTTCAGGGTGGTAGGCAGTACTAAAGTTAAGTTGAGTCCCAAGAGCTTCTTGAAAGCTTGTCCAAAACCTTCCCATAAATACTGATCCTCTATCAGAAATAATTTTCTTCAGAATTCCATGTAGTCTTACTACTTCATTAATGAAAACTCAGGCTATCTCCGGAGCTTGATACGTGTTCTTAATCGGCAGGAAATGCGCACTCTTGGTAAGAGTGTCAACGACCACAAAAATTGTGTCGTGTCTCCTGTTGGTTAAGGGCAACCCAACTATAAAATCCATAGAGATAACCTCCCATTTTGATTCTGGGATTGCATGTGGTTGCAGTAATCCGGTTGGGTGTCGATGTTCGGCCTTTACCATTTGGCACTCCATACACTTCGCCACAAAACTTATCACATCCCTCTTCATGCCATGCCAAAAGAACAAAGGTTTCAAATCTGCGTACATCTTTTTTATTCCATGATGTGCTCTATATACAGCTCGGTGAGCCTCAAACAGTATTAAACCTCGAATTTCTTCATTATCAGGAACATACATGCGACAGTTATACCATAATAACCCATCCATGTCCAAAGAGTACCCTTCAAACTTGGGTATCCTCATTTGTTCATTCTCCAACTCAGCTTTTACTTCATTATACCAATTATCCTTCTGTTGTAGTGTCAATACCTTTTCTCTTAAGTTGGTCTGTAATGGTATGACAGAGAATATCCTAGGTCTACGACTAAGTGCATCTGCCACTTTGTTTAAGGTCCCTTTCACATAAGTTATGTCGAAGTCGTACTCACTGAGTACTTCCGACCATCTTCTCTATCTTGCATTAAGGTCGCTTTGAGTGAAGATGTGCTGTAAGCCACAATGGTCAGTCTTTAATTCAAACTTTCTTCCTACTAGATAGTGTCTCCATAACCTCAAAGCATGCATCACTGCAGTCAACTCCATATCATGGGTCGCATAGTTCTCTTCATGCGGCCTAAGTCTTCTGGACGTGTACGCAATTACTCTTCCATCTTGCATCAATACACAACCAACACCATCCTTTGAAGCATCCGTGCACACCAGGAAATCTTTATCCATATCGGGAACTCTTAGGATTGGTGCCGTAGTCAGTAATTCTTTTAATTTAACAAAGGCCTCTTCACATTTCTCCATCCAAATGAAAGGACGGTTCTTCTTTTGCAATTCAGTAATAGGTCCTGCTACTTTAGAGAAGCCTTCCACTAAACGTCTATAATACCCAGCAAGCCCCATAAAGCTTCATACCTCATGTACATTTGTGGGTGTTGGCCAGTCCCAAATGGCTTCAATCTTGGCTGGATCTACAGCTATCCCCTCGCCGGATATGATGTGTCCAAGATAATGAATCTCCTTCTGGAAGAACGAACACTTTGATGATTTTCCATAAAGGTGATTATCTCTTAAACATTTTAGGACTATCCTCAGGTGTTCCTCATGTTCTTCCGATGTTCTTGAATAAATCAGAATTTCATCTAAGAACACATGTACAAACTTGTCAAGGTGTTTCCAAAACACACCATTCATCAGGTTCATAAATACATTGGGTGCATTTGTTAAGCCAAAAGGTACTACGACAAATTCGTAGTGTCCAAATCTAGTTTTAAACGTTGTCTTGGGAATATCTTCATCCTTGATCCTCAACTGGTGGTATCCCGACCTTATGTCGATTTTGGAGAATACCGTTGCACCCTTCATCTGGTCAAAGAGGTCATCTATTATGGGTAGGGGGTACTGATTTCTTACGGTCGCCTTGTTCAATTGACGGTAGTCAATGCATAAGCGCCAAGACCCATCCTTCTTCTTCACAAAAATAACAGGTGCTCCCCAAGGAGACACACTAGGTCTGATCAGTCCTAAATCTAACAATTCTTGTAGTTGAATCTACAATTCCTTCAATTCTGGTACAAACATTCGGTAAGGAGTCCTAGCTATGGGCTCGGTTCCAGGTTTTAGTTCTATGGTGAAATCCAGTTCACGCTGTGGCGGTAATCCGGGTAATGCGTCAGGAAACACGTCCATGAATTTTGAGAACAAGGGGTGGTTAATTACTTCTACCTTATCTCCTTCCTTGTTCAATGCAATCACCGCATACAATTGACACGCTTTTCTCATGCTCTTGTTCAACTTCATAGCCGATATCATTCTCAAGGAAACTTTCTTTTTCTTCCCAGTTAACATCCTCTTGTAACCTTCATCGTCGATGAAAGTTAGTTCCTTACTTCAGCAATCCATCACCACCTAGTGTGCTTCTAGCCAATCCATCCCCAGGATTAGATCGTATGTACCCAATTCCTTACATATAAGGATATTCTAGAAGAACATACTCCTAGGTCGACTTCACAGTTCTCTACCTTAAGACTCACACTCTGGACACTACCGAATGCCATCTCAACCGTGTCGAAATCATCTTGACTTATTGCCATCATTTTATTATTTTCTACAACTTTTAATGAAATAAAACTTTCAGTAGCTCCAGGGTCTATAAGCAAGGAAAATACATTACCATGTATCTTACCAGTAGTCTCGAGGATGGTGGAATGATGTTCAGCTTGGCGGTTATTGATGGCAGCATGTATACGATGTGCTCGTCCTAAATCAGCTGCGGTATTTTGTCGCGGTGCTTGGGCTCTTTGGTTTCCCTTGTCCCGCTGAGGACATTCGCTTTGGAAGTGTGGTCCCCCACACCTCCAACATCCTACTTTGGGCCCTCTTGTTTTGTTTCTAGCAGGTGCATCATTTCTTCTTGGTCCAAACTGCATCGGTTTTGCAAAAGGTTTTGCATGGTCATTCCGTGGTGGTGGTCGGTATGGTGTCCTGTCATCTCTGTTAGACCCTCCGTTGAAAGGTCTCCTTCCAAAATTCTTATTCCCATACTGATGTTTGGGTGCATGCGAAGGTTGACTCTCTCGGTCTGTACTCGTAAAGTTCTTATTTTGCAGTATCTTGCCAGGAAGTTCTTCTTCCGCTATGAGGGCCTTTTGAACCGCATCGTGCAAAGTAGAAGGTGTCAAAATACGAACCTTGTCCCGTATGACTGGGTTTAATCCATAGATGAACTTATTGACTTTTAATTTCTCCGTGGCAACATGGGGTGCATACCTGAGTAACTCCATGAAACAGATTTTGTTCTCTTGTACTGTCTGCAGTCCTTGCTTTAGTGCATGGAAATCATTCAGTTGTCGCTCAATGAATTTGTCTGATAGGTAATGCTAACGAAAATGTTCATCGAACAATTCCCAAAATATATCCTCAAGCTCTAGACCTAGCTGAGGTCGCAAGGTCTTCCACCAAAAAAGGGCTTCCCCCTTCAGTTGTAGAATCTCCATCCGTACCTTCATGTTAGACATGTAGTCTCTCAAAGAAAAACACATGGCCATGTTTTCTAGCCATGCCTCCACAGCGGTCCCCTCAGTGGAACCCCAAAATTCAGGAAACTTTACCTTTTCTAACTCTCGGTGTATGTTGACCGGAGGTGGCACCTGCGGTACTGCAGTTACTTGAGAACCAACGTTCTCGTGGTCAAGTCGTGTCATTAATGCTTCTGTCATTTTGTGGTAGTTCCTCATCATTGTCATGACCTCGTCCGCAAGTAGGTTAATGGTTTCCTCAGCTCTCGAAGGATTATCCACAGGGGCTATTGGGGTTGATGGGCGTGCAACTTGTCCTCGTCCCCTTCCGGCTCTACCTTGGCGAGTTCTTCGATCCATGACAAAGTCTATTCAAATGTAAAATAAAATTTATTAGTCAACTAAACATTATAAACTATTTCTTGGTCCAGTCAAGGCTTGACTGGCTCTGATACCAAATGTAGGGTTCGTCGGGTTGAGGAAGTGTTTTTTTTGTTTTTTTTTTTGTAGTGCACTTTTATGAATAAATAATGCCAAAAGGTTGACATTTATTTGAACCTAAACGGTTAAAGCATTTCTAAATAATAATAAAGTATTTTCTTGAATACACATTTATAAATGATATGTAAAAACCCTTCAATTTAAACATAGGCATATAGGCATCTAATTCAAGCTAAAATAAATAGCATCTATAATTACTAGTCAAATATTTTATTGCAACAATTAAAGCATTTCTAAATAATAATAAAATATTTTCTTGAATACACATTTATGAATGATATGTAAAGACTTTTCAATTTAAACATAGGCATCTAATTCAAGCTAAAATAAATAGCATCTATAATTACTAGTCAAATATTTTATTGCAACAGTTAAAGCATTTCTAAATAATAATAAAATATTTTCTTGAATACACATTTATGAATGATATGTAAAGACTTTTCAATTTAAACATAGGCATCTAATTCAAGCTAAAATAAATAGCATCTATAATTGCTAGCCAAATATTTTGTTGCATACACATTCTCAGATGTAAGGACTAACCAATTAAACTTATGCATACACATTTCTCTCACTTGTAAAATAAATGACTTATAATTCCACAAATTGAATATAAAATTGAAAGCATTAAAATGACATGAATCTCTAAACTCTAGTAAAGAAATTAGTTCCGTGGTACCCCAAATATAAGTTACTTCTTTATTTATTTCCAAGCAAAAACATGCTATCCTAAACAATGGCATTATTATTATCCCCCCACACATTGTAAAGGTAATAATAATAATCATGACATTCTAATATATGATTTCTTATATTTAATTATATGGCTAAAACATATTATTCAAGCAAGAGCATTTTCCTTTCCTAACTCTTTCCTATACCCATTGTAAATAAATATTATGGCATTCGTCCATATAATTTCCTACTTTTAGTTATAAGCGAAGGAAAAATCCTTAGGCAAGTGTCATTATCTGTTTTCGCTTTCAAGTAAGTGATAGAACATTTTATTTTATTTTTATATAAACAGTTGATACAATTCTCTTTCTTAAACATAGATCTTTGAACACCTTGGTGATAAGGATTTGGATTATTGGCAATGAGATCGCTATCGATCTGAGGAATGTAGTCACAAAATATCAGGTTTAAATTTACTATCAACGAAATTGCTGATTGAATTCAAACCTTGGGGAAATTTAGACAGAATCTCAGATTAAATTCACTGTGGGTGAAATCTCTATCGATCTGGGGAAGGAGTCACAACATCGGGTTTGAAATTCACCCTTTATGAAATCGCTCTTGATTGACATACTAGGGAATTTTAAAACATGATCACCAATTTAATTCACTGTCAGAAAAGTCACTGTTGATGGAAAAAATTAAGGGAAAAATTAAACATACATCAGATTGAATTTCATGAATCGCTATCGATTGTGATATAGGGAGAAATTTTTAACACACCGGATCGATCTCTGTCATTGATAGACAGAGTCGAACCTAACCTATTGTTCAATTCTGAGTTCAATTTTAAATCTGGAGCTGGGAACATAATACCAAATCGATTTCAGTCATTAAGGTCGAACTCTGTCACTGTAATACCGATTCACCCTAATTTGCTTCTCCCAAATTAAATTTAATTTTTGAAAAGGAATAGATCTGAGAGTTCAAGTTCTACTACCCATACCATATCAGAAAAATTGGGCTTAGATTTAAATCTCAAGTGAATTCTTGTTTCCATATCTATAAATTGAATTCCCCAACAAGACAATTCAAACGATTATGGTCGATTTCTTAAATAAAAGGGGATCGAATCCCACTAAGGGAAGAGTTACGATATCAAGACAAATCTTCAGGTGCGTTGGAATCGGTTTCAAAGCAAGACAGAGTATCATTCTAGAAATCGAAAAACTGATTCGATCTGGAATTAAAATTATACAGAGAACTTTTAATAAGGCGAATCGACTTCTGAATAATGAAAGAGGGATTAGAGCCTGAGATCAAAATAAACAAAATTTATAATGAGATTCGTCAGAGTATTAGTTTTAAAACAGAGGTCACATAAAAATTCCTGGATCTGTGATCGCATATCGACTAATTGTCTCAACACTAAGACAAATCAGGATTTCAGTCCTACAATCGCATACAGCTAATTTCTTTATACAGGGATAACAAATTCAAATCTGGGTGCAAGTAAACATATATACAATCTTCGTAGAAATTGTAGATCCATACATTTTAACCATACAAAATTATGAATAAATTAACTGTGCAAACAGATCCTGACGGAATCACAATTTCTAGATCTGGGATTAAAATTATATAGAGAATTTTAATAAAAAGAATCGGCTTCTGAATATTGAAAGAGGAAACAGAGCCAGACATTTAGATTCTCCCGTTAACAACTAGATGATCCTTCAATAAAATCATACTATGAATAAATTGCTATTCTCAGTCTTTCAGACGGCTTTTAAAAATTCTGAGCTGCCAGCGATCCGTTTCTTGACAGATAAAAGAAAAGAAAATAGACAGAAAAGGCATGGATTTGTATTATAGATGGAACCAGCATTGGATTTAGGTCGTGCCTGGCAGATCCGAGGGAGGATTGATTTTTGGCTTCTATTTGATTTTTCCTTTTGCTATTTGTTTTAGGTAATTGAAAGTCTTTCTGATTTTTGACCGCCGCTCTGTAATCTTTACAAAAATTTTGGCTCTGCGAATGCTATTCTCAGTCATTTAGAAGTGCGATCTATGATAAAGATCAACTTCTGAAAACCATTTAGCAGTCGAACGATTTTGTAATAAGATCTACCTCTACTATAATACAATTTCTAAACAATAAAATCAGTTTCGGGAAATTGAAACAAGAGATAGATCTCAAGATGAAAGACGTTACATTCACAGATCAATAGTTTTCACAGGGTTGAAATAAACAATATTCAGTGATTTGGGATCCACGATTTCTCCTTTAAACCGGGTATCTTGGTTTCAAATGCCAAAAATATAACTAAGAAAGTAAAACGTAGATTGATAACAGAATTTATAATTACATTAACACACAGTCATTAGATCGATCATATAACATACAAAAAAAAACAATATTGGAAAATGATTGAACCTGGTTCGTTTTGTTGAGTCTGAGCTGGAGTAATTATTTGACGTAGCAACCGCTCTGTAATGATGGCAGCTCCAATCGGGAGGTGAATCTCCTCATTTGCTGCAGCTCCAAACTCATCGCCAATCACCACGGTCACCGACGGACACCTCGGTTAACCACCCAACCACTCTGGAAATACTCTTCTTCCTTCCAGACCCCCGATCCAATCGGGCCATAGAGTTCACACAAGTAATTCAGAAATTCAGCTTGGGCTTCCCTTCCCACCAATATTTCTAAGGCAAACCCTTAGATAGCAGCAAGTCTTTGAGGCATTCAAAAATTACGACAATCGTCCAAATTATGGGCCCTTTACCCATTCCCTAAGCCTTCCTTATAAAGGAAAATCTCCCGCGACACATGTCGCTTCATGCATAATTAAAGATTTTTAATTAATTATTTAATTAAAACACTCACCCATCCAAGTGTCAGTTTCTCTAGGAAGTGCACCTACATCCCTAAGTTTGCTCTAGTTTGTCCCCCATATATTTTAATCAACTCATAGCTTTTAGTTGACTAGGTGTCTAATCTTAGGATTCTATTTTGCTCCTAAATAATGATTTCTATCATTTTAAATGCTCAACAAAAACAACTATTCATGTGCAAATGTCTAAACTATTTTTATCCATTTGCTAAGTAATAATCTAGAGTTATTCTCCTAAGTTTTTATGCAGTTTAATTTAACAATCAAACTCACAAGGATCACGGTGCCGCGTCGTTGGGCTCCTGGTTCCTTAATTTTTAATTCCCTGACATGGCACCACTCCATCGGGTCCAATCATCCATGGTTTCCATTCCTTGGTATGGTACCACCTCGTTGGGTCCTTGCGTTCATTCTTTCCGTTCTTGACAGGGTACCGCGTCGTTGGGCCCTTCTGCCACCATATTTCCGTTTCAACTTGCGGGAAATCTTGTAGGGATTTTAGGAATCGTTACCATCCATCCTCCGTCTACATGCTATCTAGGGACTAATGGCGCTAAGGAGTGAGTTCGTTCTCACTGCGCGCCCCTCAACTCGTACGTGACCAGCTCCGTGGTGGCCCACCTAGTACGCCCTCACACATTCCTCTTGAGCAAGCGGATCAATGCTTATCTGCTCATGCGTGGTATTCTTGTCGGAAGTCGACATCGTTGTCGCTCCCCCTGTGTGTGATTTACCCGTACTCTACGACCCTTCAAGTTCCTTTGTGTGTCCGTCGGTGCACCGTCTCACTTGTTTCTACACACACTTCTCACAACAAATTATTAGTAGCACTGTCCTCAATAATCATCATCTGATTTCTAAATCTAGCATTGTTAAACATTTATGATTTATTCAACTTCTTATTTATCTAATCAAATATACATCTCATCGACAATTACATAATCACCATACAACTAGTCGTTAAGCATTATTCATCAGCATAATTTTCCATAGTCATAGTTAATCGTTTAACATATGTAATTATTCATTTACCTCAACAATTTAGATACACATACTCAAAAATAAGGTCAAAAGGTTATTTAATTAATGTTTTAATCGGCCGGGTCACTCAGCAGGTGCCCTCAATGTCTACAAAAGTCTAGGTGCACTACAGATCTCTACTTGGTCTTTTTTGTTTTAAGTCATCTTGGAAATTTTAGTATATCTTTGTTTCTGGGATTTTCAGACCGTGAAATGTTTATGGGATGGAGACATGTCAAGACTTGTGAGTGTCTAATGTAAATATTTCAGATGTTGATTTGCTATAGTTCCGAAGATATGACCTCCGAAAGTTAGGGTTTTTGAATAACCTTCAAACATGTCAATTTGGAATTTTCAATATAAGTTTTGAAGCATAATGTTCCAGCTAGTGCTCTTTGGAGGAGATGCAAAATAGATATTTAAGAACACATGGTTAAAATTTTTAGATCTTGGTTTGTTATATTTTTTGAAGTTATAAACTTGGGAATACTAGGGTTTTAAATGACTTAAAAATCATATTTAAACAAGTTAGTTTGGCATTTCACTATAACTTTTGATCCATGACATTCTAGAAAATGACCCTTAGAGAAAATGTCATAGAGATATTGACAAAATCTTTCATAATATTCTCATATGATATCAGAATCATAAACGTGTTGGAAAATTGGATCTACATTCTTAATGATGATATTGGTGATTATCTTGTCACATTCTATGATGATCTTGGCATAGATTTTATTGGTGGTTGTATTGGAATATTCCATGGTAATGTTATTGGCATGAGATCCCTCTAATCTTTTGGAATGTATTATGAGGTCTAAGATGTAAGGGTTTGAAGGTGCAAATAGATGAAGTCCATTGGTGATTATTTCTAGGATTTGATTACACTATTTGGAGGCATATTTATGGTCTTGCTATATATTTGAAGTATATCTTAGAAGAAGTTGTTGGTATTCTTGGAGGACAGATTTGAGGCATGTACAATTTGACATTGTGACATCGATAGTTTTTGTGGCATTGTGACAGAGACAATGATTGTGTCATTGTGATGAACATGGATTGTGATAGTGACAGCAATACAATGATTGTGGTAATGATAGATATATGTACTGGGACAATGATAAAGGTACAAGTACATAGATATAGGTATAGGTTGATGGAAACCGTGATACAATTGCAGTGGAATATTTTTCTTCTTATTCATATCAGGGTGGCAGGATCAAGCAAGGATAGGAGATTGAATTCTCCTTTGGGTTAGTGCTTGTGATCTTAGGGAGTTGGGGATTCCTTCCAGTTGGTGCTAGTAAAACTATTTAGTTGGACTTTACTGAGGACTGGAGTCCTATCTATAGGTTGGAAATTATGAAAACCAAGGGGTTGTAGCCTCCTTTTAGATGGAGCTAGTAAACCAAGGAGTTGGAGCTTCCTTAAGGTTGGAGCCTATAAATTAGGGGTTTGCAGCCTCCTTTTAGATGGAGCTAGTAAACCAAGGAGTTGGAGCTTCCTTAAGGTTGGAGCCTATAAATTAGGGGTTTGTAGCCTCATTCTAGATGGAGCTAGTAAACCGAGGAGTTGGAGCTTCCTTTGTTTTGGAGCCTATAAATTAGGGTTTTGGAGCCTCCTTTCAGTTGGTGCAGTTAAATCAAGGAGTCAATTCCTTCGAGAGAGTTTGATAGCTAGAGCGAATATCTTTATAGCACATGGATGAACATGAAAGTCTCTACTCTGCAGATGGATTTCAATTGTTCTATGGATCAAATTTTGATGTATATGAGTTATAAGAATGAGACTCCATTTAAATGCAGAAGGTTTTGATATCTAGAAATCCGTTCTAAATGCTTGCATCGCTCTAAAATGACTACAAAAAATTGCAGCCATGAAGGAGCTAACAAATAATAATGCAATGGAAATGGATATCATCTTGCATGGAATATATGATCATGTGAAAGATAAATTTGGAAGTTGTTCATCAGGTAAAGTCCTCTGGGACAAGCTATAAAATATTTGCACAAAGGGATCCCATTCTTAGCATAGTTTTTGTCCCAAGTACCTAAATAGATCGGGTAAATAGTTCATGAGCTTTGGAGTCCAAAGAAGGCTTAAAAAGTATAAGCGAATGAAGCTTAACCTAGGGGGCCTACAAAATTATGACAATAGGCCTAGGCGCTTAAAATATTAAGTAGAGACGCTAGAGCATCAACTACACAGGACCTTATCCAATGACGAGGGTGCTATGCAGAAGATGTTGATTTATCCAACAATAATATGAGGTGGGGGGGATCAGTATTTCTTTTTTCAAGCCTTTTATATATACAATTAGTATTAAGCACAAGTTAAATAATCATTCCCAACATGAATAATACAATTAACAATTTGAACACACCAATTTATAATGGAAACCTCAAAGGTAAAACCAACAAAGCTTTGCTATTAATGAGCTAATCATATATAAAATTGTTTTACAAGCACCAACTTGATGGAAAACTTAATCTCATGGATTCCTCTACCACTATAGAAAGGATGCTCCGACACCGCTATTTTTCTACCTGCTCAACATACAAGGATGCCCCACCACCCTAATTCTCCAGCCACGAATGGAAGGAGTCAACAATTCCCTTACAAGGCATGAACTTGCCCCAAGCACCACCCAAGAACCCTCTAATTTATAAGTCTTAACTTTGTTTTTTGAGATCTTTAGTGGCAGCTTGAACTTTTGTAATGCTTTATCTATCTCACTAGCCTCTTCATTTCTTATGATATGCAATTAACAAAACTTCAGAGATACCTCTGGTCCTCTTCGTAGATTTGACTTGTATGGTTATATCTTTTCAAAAAAAATTATTATTTGAAACATTATGTTTTTTAGGAAAATCATGCCTCTTCATAAAAAATATTGGATCCTTATAATGGAATCAATTCATCATTGATATTCATAGTCTTTCAATCTTGTTTTAATTTGTAAGGAATTACTAATTTGCACAGTTGACCAATTTTGACAATTCTCCAAAGTTGGCAATTTGGCCAAATTGTTCTCCAAATATACCATTGCCAAACATCTCTTCAATAGAGTGGACGTCAAACCGGCGGTCAACTGAGATTTACAAGTATTTCATGTCCGGTCCTTTTAAATAACCCTCCAGCATCTCTCAACAGTGAAATGATTCAAAAACATTGGATATTCATCCATCCACATTGATGGTGGACTTCAACATGCACTTAGCTAGATTTCATAAAGAATTTGCATCACATCCTGAGCTTTAAACAGTGCACAACTTAACCCTGCGAAATTGTCCTATACTATTGGATTGCCCCATTCAAGATTGACGGTGGACTTGAAAACTTTATGAGCCCAATTATGAACCCTAGCCATCAATATGTCCCATCAGTTAAATCAAAGGTTGGTCAGGGTAAGGTCTTCTAGTTCTATGGTAACATCTTTGACTCTTAATGTCCTATAACATGCTATAACACTCTTTTAATTACTTTGATATTTAATTCCAATGGCTCTAGAGATTTATTCCGATCCTTGTTCTTGTTTTTTTTATCATTTGTTCTCTTTTTAATAGGATTTGCCCCTGTTCCCTCGAGTTTGCTGAAAATGTTTTCTAAATTAGCTCTATGTTTGACTCTTTCTCCCTCCACTGGCCCTCCTCAACATCTGGTTGTTAAATTTAGAGAAAAGGGAAGTCTCCGGATTATGACGATTGCTTTACTTAGTGGCCATGAGCTCCTATACGGCATGCTTTGTTATAGCTGTTCTTCAGGCCTATCACCTTGTTTTATAATTGCGGAAGGTAGTAGTTGCGGAAGGACCAATGTCACCGATGCAAACACTTGTAGCAGAGTCGAGAAGTTGGAAAAGGAGATAGAAGAGATTCGATAGAAGCTAATCTTGAAATGCTACAAATCAGCCATGGATTCCTTGAAGATGACAATCGTGCAAACCATGGAAAGTAAAAAGAACAAAATGATCAAGCAAATGCAAGCACTCATTTTTCAACTCGACGAAGCCATTCGAAATCAACCCATCGAAGCTCAAGGTAATGTTGAGGGGAGCCCAGTTACTTCAGTACATTCTGGATAGTCTTGTCCAACTACCAGAACTCCCTCAACTCCCTCAGAGGAAAGATCATCAGGGGTCAAATCAATGGAGATTGAATCTTGAGGGAACCACCCGACCCACCCACCATGGTATCTTGTTATTTTCATGATAACTTTAATATTTTAGGTTTACTTTTATGTTAGTTTAGGGGAGGGATTTTTTCCAAGGCCCTTATGTTCGGTTTGTATTGACAGGTATTTTGAAGGGTTGTACTTTTGGTACTCTGTATTTCGAAAGGATTTAAAATTTCCGTTTTGAAGCATTTAACTATGTATTTGAAAGAATTTAAACTTTACGTTCTGAAGAATTGAAATTGGTTATTTTGAAAGAATTTAAACTTGACATTTTGAAAAAAATAAACTCTGTGATGGTGTCTGGATCCCTACTATTTGAATAAAATATATGCATCTTTTTTAATATTAATTTGAATTAATTTTTTTAATTCTTTCTTCTTCTCTAAATTCTTAACCTCTCTTATTTATCTATTATGTTTGGATTTATGTATTTTGTTTCAATTTAGATCAATTTTTGATTTTCTTTTTGATGATAGTTTAAATAATGGAAAACAAAAAATCTAGGCTATCAATTCGACATAGTGATTATTTACTAGAGAAAAAATCTTTGAATGTAGAAAAAAACCAACAGAAACATTAACGAAGATAAACTAATTGCACCGAGAGGAGTGAGGTGCTCTGCAACCCAATATGTGGGAGATGTTGTAACGTTTCTTCCTAATAAAACACTAGTACAAAATGAGAAATTAATGACTAAAAAAATGACTAAAATTCAATTATAAACGACTTTTTTTTGAGTCGGTGACTAATAGTATAAGATTTCGACTATCTTATCTCTAGTCGTGTTTCACTAGTCATTAATTGGTTGACTTATTAGTCATTGATTTAGTCATTGATAGTCACTGATTAATTCATTGATTTAGTCATTGATACTCATTGATTTAGTCATTGATACTCACTGATTTAGTCACTTATTTAGTCATTGATACTCACTAATTTAGTCATTCATTGTCACAATTAATGACCAAATATACGACTAAATAAAATACTAGATGATAACATATTAATGACTAAGCTAAATACGACTAAAAGATACTAATAGTCGTATATATGCGAATTTAGTCCTTTTCTTAGTCACTAATTTATGATAGGGTACGGAGGAATCGAACCACCAATCTCCTGCCTATAATTAGGCAGGTGCTCTACCATTGAGCTAACACCCTTTAAGAAGTTGTTATTCTTTGATAATGATGATATTCAAACAAATTTTGCATGGGAACAAAATGAATGTCAAACATATTCAAGAAAAATGCTTCGAGTACTAAAAGAATTCAAATATATAGAAGTTAAACTATGACAATGATGAAAATTCAAAGAAGAATGATCTTACAAACTATGCATGAGTACAATAACCTATGGTGTACAAATTATCAAGAACAAAAGTAAGCTGTTGCCCTTCATAGACATAAAAGAATACAAGATCCAAATTGCAATAAATTTGTTTTAATTGTCTATCAATTGTTGATCTCTCGACAACTAGAGACATTTTCCTGTCTCAGATCCAAAATACATACAATTATATTCAACTTCACTTCTTCAAAACCAGTTGCAGTAAAAATTATTCTAGGAATTGTCTTATGAGCAACAACCACTTTTTTTAACAACAGGATGCCCTTTCATTTGTACAGTAGCAAGTCTACTGCTATTTATTTGTACCTACTAGAACTTTCTAAATAACAAACAAAATGCAATTTGGGCGTCCTCAAAACACTATAATACTATATACTCTCTTAAGGATAGATGTTCATACCAACTCTCTACGGACGAATGATGATCTTGGGGCATCTTTAACATACTCTTCCATTGGAGAAATGAATGATGTTGGTGGCTTTTCATTTAGGAATTTGATTCACAAGAACCAAAGTAAGTATCACACAAAACCATGCACATCTGTAATGACTAGCTACATGCCATTACACTAAAAAGTTGCACTGAACATGATGACAAAGTTCACAAATTCTCTGTACCTATTCAAGTGTAGGAAATTTAAATCCATGTCCAAGGTCAAGACCTTTGCGAACTTTGTAGAACTCTGATAATTTTTCATCCTACCATGCCAGTGGAACAAATAATTGCAATAAAGTTATTTTATTCATCACGAGTGACAAAAAGTGATATTCATTCCACATTTCAGAAATGATGCTAGAAAATTTGTTTCTTTAAATTAAACATGTTGGAAAAGAATAGGAATGGTAGGTGTATACAGCGAGAGAAGGTAATGATGGTAAAATTAAACACTTCAAATATGTTTAGAGGGAGTTCCATTGAAGAAAATGCTTTTAAAAAAAGTAATGTTGGATCACAATCATCCTAGAGAACAAAATAGTAGGAGGTATATGGGATTGTTTTTACATGGTTCGAAACTAAAGACATCAATTAGAACACTTGTGGAACAGAAAATTTACAACCATACCTATTTACCAGCTTGCCTATAGATATCAAGTGCCTTAATAGCATCATGGCATTGCATTTCAAAGAACTGCAGGTAGATGGTAGCAGTTATAAGAGCTATAGATCAATTATAATTAAGATGCGATGCTAATTAAACATTTAAACCATAACGTTTCCTACCTTGTCAACAAGGTTGATGGTGGCATCATTAATTGAAGTGTAAAGTATAATGCTCTCTCTCGAAACCTACAACATTGTGCAAAAATCAAATAAGTATACCCATCATAAAGTACGGCATCAACTTTAACAAGTGAAACTAATTTCTTTATGCAATACAACAAATCAATTTTAACCACAAAAGAGTGAAGATGCCACAAACCGCTGTGAGTGCATACTATATCACATGATTGGATATAGCTGCCCCTTCCGGCTGCACATATTTAGATTATTAAATTAGCAACCATACACAACAATATGTAGTTCTTTCAATCCAAAATCACACTGAAAGGACATATAACTCAAAAGCACATAATACAAGTACACATCCTCCAAAATTACAGAGTTACTATATATTTCACAATAGTGACTCAGATGTAAATACCTGGCATGCCATTAGGCGATAATAATTTGTACAGTGGCAGGCCAGCCAACACAAAATTTGTATAGTTCATTTCTTGTTTACTATGATACAAATATTACCTCTAGCTTACAAAAAAAAACAAAGTAGGACTGGTTTAAGTAAATTTAAGTATCAAACCACTTAACATACTGGTCAATCATCGTAATCATGGTAGTGCTCATAAGTTTGTCAATCTAAAAGATGATTCAATACTAAATTCATTTGTATATCCAATCAAGAATTCCAAGTAATAATGGAACATGTGAGTTTTGTATCAGAATGTCATAAGGTCCCATTAACCATGGGGCCTGGGAAATTTGAATATGACATAATGAGTTTATGGCATATTTCTTAGAGGAGATGACAGAATATAAGGAGCTCAATAGCTAATAACTCTATAAACTTTCAGAATGAGCTTAGAAGAATTTATAATATGCAAGTTAGAAGGGTGTTGTTAGACTTATTGCCTCCTTCAACTCCTGAAAATATTATTTCCTCACCAGAAGGAGGAACACATCAAATATGTCAAGCAATTTTACAAGGAAACTATTCCAAATGTGACTGCTACTAACATATCTTTTCACGTACAAAGACTAGTGATGTTAATAACACCTTCATAGCTAAAGGCAAAATCTACCTACATAGATTTATTGTGCTTCATTTGACTACTACATATTAACCAAATCCTCAGTCTATTCCTTTTAAAAAGGAATGGAAAATTATAGTGTTTGCATGTGTATGTGCATATGATGCAGCCACACACCCTAACTTGGATTTTAGAAATAGTGTCCTTGTACCAGCATCTGCACTTGCATCAATAAAGCTTCACAATTGTGGTTTATCCCTAAAAATGTTGGCCACTACCAAAAGAAGGCAACAAAGAAGTAGATACAACAATCACTTGCTGGCACTATTCGGTCAAATCTAGGAACTTTTCCTTAAACCAGCGGTAGAAAACCTCTCCTTGCATATGTAAGAGTCAAGTCCCTATCTTTGTGACTCCATAACGTCTTAAGGTGTCATAATGTTTGGAGGAAGATGATAGTATTTCACTAGTGGAAATATGTATGACAAAATGAGGTTGATTTAAGTTGATAGAAGAATCAAGATGTCCATTGTGTTTATCTTGGATTTACCCAATGCGGACAGGGCTCATCTCTCAATGAATTTATTTCAAACTATGGGATTTGTTAGCCTATCTTTCAATAATTTTTTACTGCTTTGGAAAAAGGATACACTATGCTAGTTATGGTTCATGCCAAAAAACCCACTTGGATTTCCTTACACTGGATCATGGTTTTATCATTTTCATGTCCAATTGTGCATAGTCCAAGAGTTACCGGACTGCTTATTTTTTGTTAGCACACTTCTAACTATCATGTAAATATGAGTTCCAGGCTTCTAGCCAATCTAAAAAGAAAAACATTTACAGCATGTTATTAGGTGCATTATCATGTGTTTAATGTGCAGGTTGTAATCTCTATCAACTTTGCACATCTTAACGTTTACATATTGGGAATCAACGCCCTCAATATGGGAATCAAGAGATGATCATAGCTCACTCACTAATGAGGATAGCAGAGGACACACACCACCTCAAGTGACATGATTTAGAGTAATGGCAGGAGTGTGATTAAGCAGAGATTGAAGGATTTTAGATCTATCACAACTCAGTGTATGAACGGACTGTGATCCATAATCCTATTACTCTTGGTGGAGATGTTATGGATGAGCAGGGGAAAAGGCCCATAAATGATAGGATCAAGCCTTTCTATATCCATATTTTAGATTCTTACCCAAGTGCTTCAGCTTCTTCAAAGGACTGGGTACAAATTAAAGTTGCATGCGCAGTATAACGAGATTCAATTTGTGTCGAGACCTTCTGCCCACTGACCATATCAATTCCTATTGAACATACAATCAGTTAGATCAACTCTGAAACACTGGACAAGTTCCATACAAAATTTGAGAAAATAGTCTTCAACTTCGGAAAACTAATGGCATAATGCTAGCAGCCAAGAACATCAAGTATATTGAGGCCATATGGATGAAGTTCCCAATATATATATATATATTCTATATATCCATAGGAACTAAACCAGTTTAATAATTAGATAGTGAAAGTCTAATTGTCTTACCATAAGTTGGTTTATCTAGCAGCAAAACAGTTGGATCACCAAGCATGCTTGTAGCCACAGCTAGTTTATGATGTGTGGAACCCTTACATTGTCTTAAATTTTTGTTAGCATCCTTTTCATGTTGAATAATTTTATTGACGAGAGGAACCACTCAGAAATGGATTAGCCTAAAAAGATAGGCATCAAGGCATTAGAGAAAAACAAAAGCATGACCCTATAGACCACTACAAATATACAGAATTTATAATGCATTGAGGCTTGAGAATTCAAGAATCTCCATACCTTGGGGCCAAAGAAGTTGTGTTTACAAAGAAAGCAAGGCCAGTGTCATTTGTATCAGGAGGAAGCTAGTTGTCTTCTGCAGGAGGTAACATCATGCAGACACCCAAATCTAGCAGATTTTGCATAAAAGTTGTTCCAATAAGAGACCCAATCTTCACAAATACTGGAGGGTGCAGGGTACCCCAAGGGAGCATAAATACAAGCTTCCATGCCATATGACATTGGGGGGATGAAGATCCTTCCTGTCCAAATATGTTTCCAATCCTCTCCTCTAGGAAAATAGGCTTTTACTTGATTCCTACCTTTGTCCACAACAAGCACTACCAAAAATTCAGACTCCACTAAAAACTGTTGGAATGTTGGCTTATGCACATACTTGTCATGTGGGTAATGAAGAAAAAGATGTCTAACAACTAGAAGTCCCTTTGTATCAGCTTCTTGTAGATTGAGACATAAAATTTTAAAATGGATACTGTAAGTATATCTCTTTAAAGCATAGATCACAATGATATCAAAGTTTAACATACCATAATTTATACTCTCTGAAATTTCAATGAAGTTTCTAAGGATTGTCATAATGCCACTAAATTCATCTATAAAATTGTTGAGGCAGAAATTATTGTAAGAAGTTTAAATTGATTCCATCATTTCAAGGAAGAGACTCATTCGAGAGTATGTCGATAGTGTAAAAGGATTAGTAGAAACATTAGTTGAGACCTACCCTAGTAAATCTATGAGTTTTGTTAGTGAGAAGTTAGATTTAAATCAAGCCAAGGTATTTGGGGTACCCCAACAAACTAATAGGACTCTTCATTAGGCAGGCTATTATCTTTAGATTTGAGTCAAATGGTGAAGATCTAAAGGGTTATGTAGGTGTTGGCTTGTATGACCGAGTGCCCATGGATGAAGAGGAGGAGAGAACAATGGATTACTCCTTAGATCCACTTGTAGTGGATTACAATTTTAGGAAATCCATACTGTCAAAGAGTGCTCACATTAGAAAAATAGTCAAGGAACTTTATGGATCTCCCTAGGATGTTGAAGGTGTATTAAAACATGGAAAATATATATGTTGTGCAAAATAGGCCTCAAATATAAGAATGCCCACCCTTTTTTCCATTTACGTATTTATTAACACAGAATTTTAGTGTCTAGCATTCCTTCTTCTATAATAGAGCTTGCACTAGGTTAGAATCACAATTGTTTTCATTGATGCAGAGTAAATGTATGGAAAAATTTCCACACTACATTTGTACTAGCTTCAGGTATCCAACCCTTCAAAATTGCTCATATATTATAGTAAGGATATGATCCTGATATTTCCACAGAAAAACAGTTTAATTTCTTGTAGAGATACATCCCTAGTGAATGGAAATCTGATCCCTACTATAAAATTATGCATTAGGATGATTCACAAGAAGTACATTGTTATGGGATGAGGGAAAAAATAATTGGATGCCACTAGTTTCTATTCAATAATTACATTCACTAGTTATTTCCAAATGAAATAGTTGAAATCATATGAAAACAATGCTAGTTACTCATCAAATCAGTCTACTAGTCAACCCCACGTTATTGGGAAAAAAACTGTCTCCCATACCTTCGATTCTTACTAAAAGCAACCGTCGGTGGATTTGGCAATTCAAAATTTGGATGGGACTCTTTTATCTCTTGGAGGAAATATTCATCCTGTTATTCAAGAAAGAGATATCATTACATGTCTTTAAGGTATATTTGACAGCAAGAAAGGGTATGTAGTAAATATTGATCATGATGAAAATGGACACTAGCCCCATGGCTCATCCTGTGCATCTACATTCATATATTAAGATGGGAAATTTCTATACAATAATGGTATATGAAAAGGGTGGAGAAGTTGTAGGCTATAGAAGACCATGTTAGGGAAATCGGGGTTTGATAAGGGAATGGATCTTTATTTTCAAAGACATGATGGGAAAGCAATCACTTGTGAAGATTTCATTACTGCTATGTGTGATGCCAATAATGCATACATTTCAAGTTTCTTGTTATGATATTCATAAGTCGAAAGACCTATTCCAAAAATGAAATCATCCTACAAATCTGAGGGAAATACTTATACACTTAAGTTCAAGAAAGAAATTCCTCCTACTCCAAGTAACCTAGTTAAAGAACCGATGTTTATACCTATAGTTGTTGGGTTGTTTGATTAAAATTGAGAGGATATGCCTCTTACCAATTTATAATGAAGAATATCTCCCATCCTATACTTGTGAAAGACATTCTATTTTAACAATAATCCTCTATATTGGAAGGGAGGAAGAATACTTTGTCTTTGTAGATATACTTGAAGGACCAATTCCCTATCTACTACACAATTATAGTGCTCATGTGTGTCTTGTTTCAGATATAACTGATGATGATTTTTACTTTCTACTTTCACATGATACAGATGGGTTTAATTTGTGGGAATTTGTCTAGACATTGGCAAGAAATATCATGCATTCTCTTATAGATCAGGCACAATAGAATCAACCATATCATGTTGACCCAAACACATTTCAATGGACTATGAAGTCTTATGTGCGATTCTAGTTTGGACAATATGAATTAACAACGAAGGAAATCACATTTGTATCATTGGTGTTTCAAAAGTGTGAGTGAGGGAAAATTTGCATTCCAGAACAATAGTCAGAAGAGAGTTGCAAGATGGCTAAGACAACAGTCCAATTGAGTTATGCATGTTGAGTTAAAAATCAATTCAAGGTCATGTTTTACATGAGTTATCATAGAAGTTCAATATTGGAGTAGGCATGTTGTCAAAACAATAGTTTAAGGGTCGACCTTACTTGAGTTAAGACAACAATCCATTTGAGTTATGCATGTTGTCAAAACAACAGTTTAAAGGTCAACCTGACATGAGCTCAAACAACAGTCATATATCCATGCTATCTTTAAATAGGGTGCATCCTTTGAAAGGTGACAGTTCAGCCTCGCTAGCCTGTAGCATAACTAAGGATGCACTTTGAGTTAAATTGGGAGTTATACATGCGTATTTTTATCATTTTTGCAATATCTAGGCACTTGAGGATGACAAGGATAATTAACCATGCATGCCTTCTTATATATAAGGCACATTGATCTAAGAAGGTATAGAAGATTCAACAGTGGTATGGAATATTGGGTCATGACAAGTGTTGATGTATCTGTAACTTCGGAATGTATTTCACCTATGTATATTGTACTCCTATAGAGATGGTATTATTCCTCTATACAGAAGTGTCGTCATGGTTTATTAGACCACCATGTCTGGGGTCAGCCCTGTTTAATGTAACCATGGGTTATTAGACTCTTTTAGAGAAGTCGGCCCTGCTAGTTTATTAGGCAAGTCAGGATAAGTATAAATAGAGTGCGGGAGCACTCTATTTGATCATCTCATTATTCACTTCTACACTAATCGAAAAGTGGCGTAATAGTGTGAAACGAAGAGTACTGGATAGGAGAAGACTATCTCTTGTACTTGGGTTGTATCATTGCTCTTTCTATCTCTGAGGAAGTTGTGGGGTTTTTCACCTTTATGGTTTTCCCTAGTGGAACTCTATGTGTCCATTGTCTTATGTGAATGCTTGTTATGCTTGATATGGTTGATATGTTGTACATGTTATTCTGTTAGTAAAGATCCTAGAGTATGTTGAATTAATGCTCAAAATATAACATGGTATCAGAGCTAACATGAGAAGAAGACACTGTGCAGTTGCAAAAACTAGGGTTTCTTATTTATTGGGTTTCTCTCCATAGATTTTGGAAAGGCAGTAAGGTAGATTGACTCTACTCAGCAAGGTGCATCTTTCTATCCAATCAGAATTCAATTATGGGCACTTTCATTTTTGGCCCTAAATATTAGGGTTTCCAAAAAATAGGAATTTCTCAAATCTGAGACAATAGCTGGAAGCTCCTTGGAAAAATTGAAGTTTAGAGCTTTGGATCAAACTTTTTGGTTGGGTGAAGCTCTGGGAAACTCAAACCCTAATTTAGGGTCCTCCCTAGTGAATCTAGGAAGACTAAAAGACATTTATGAAGGGTGAAACTTTGTAGTTTTCAAATTTTGAGTATACCAGGCTGATCAGCTAATCAAGGCGCATCTTTCTATCCTTTCAGAAGTTTGAAATTCAAAGTTTTAATTTTTACGGTTTCTGTGACAAACCCTAATCCGGGACGAGATCCATTTTTCAGCAAATCAAGTGGTAAGACCTAAATCTTTTCTATTTCCATTTGAAGTTATTTTTGAAGATGTATCACCACACCAAGCTTGAGGATAAGCTTGAAGGGGCTGATAAATTCTGAGCATGGAAGTATAGGATTGGGTTAATCCTGGAAGAAAATGAGTTGGACACTTACATAAGTGAAGAGGTCCATATCCCAGAGGAAGAAGAGGCTAAGGCCTTACACAAAAGGAATTTGGTCAAGGCTAAGAGGATCATTGTTGATTCTATCAAATACCATCTCATACCACATGTGTCATCTCTAAAGACACCAAAGGAGATGTTTGATTCCTTGACTATTCGAAGGGAAGAACATAAATCGGAAGATGACCTTGAGGAATCAATTGAAGAATGTCAAGATCCAGAATGTGGAGACTATGCAGTCTTATTTCTCAAGGGTCTCCCAGATAAAAGAACAACTTGAAGCTGTGGGAGAAGATATAGAAAATGGAGAAGTGGTAATGACCACTCTTGATGGCCTTCCTAGGTCATGGGATTCCTTCATCCAAGGAATTTGTGGTAGGAAGAAACTTATCACATTCAGTAGGCTGTGGGAAGAATGCTCATAGGAAGAAGCTCGAATTGTAGCTCGAGAATAGAAGATGGGGAATGAATACCAAGCTCTCACAGCACACTCCAAAAGACATGGTGACAAAAAGACTCACCATCATGGCAAGAAAGAAAGACATCACCATCAGAATCAAAGGGGTAGTCCCAAACCTCGAAGAAACATGTCCTATGTCCATTGCTATACATGTTATGAGAAGGGACACTATTCCAGAGATTGTCCCAGAAATAAGAAAGATGGTTCTCACAAGAAGAAGAACATCAAAAGAAGACATCATGCTCATGCTGCAGAGGATGATGAACCTCCGAGGAAGAGGGATAGAGAAGAAAGTGATGATTCTTCAAGTGATGAAGAATATGTTTTGATTTCTGCTTTGGCTGGAACCATAACTCATGGAAGTAATGATTGGCTTATAGACAGTGGGGATTCTAAACACATGAAAAGATTCAAGGAATCCTTTATTAACCTATTTAAACATGAATCACCCCACAAGGTGAAACTTGGGGATGACTACCAGTATCTAATAAAAGGAAGTGGCAAAGCCTCCTATAAACTAGACTCTGGAAAGTCTATGAAGATGAAATATGTACTATATGTTCCAGGTCTCAAGAAGAATCTACTCCTCATATCTGCATTGGATGCAAAAGGCATGAGGGTTGCATTTGTAGATGGCCAAGTCCTAATATATGTGGCCAAAGGGTAAGACTATAGATGATGCAGTGGTGATTGGAGAGAAAGATGGAGGATTATACAAATTGAAGGGCCAACCAGGACAAGCCATTGTCCATGACTCAGTAGATCCAAGTGAACTTTGGCATAGAAGCCTTGCACACATGCACTATAGGGCATTACCAATTGCAAGCAAAGCTGTAGAAGGTCTTCTTGAAATCCAAACAAAGCATGAAGGCATTTACAAAGGTTGTGCAAAGGGAAAGAACACAAAGAAGACATTTCCAAGCAGTGAAAGCAAGGAAAAAAGAATCTTGGAAATCATCCACTCTGATGTATGCAGTCCTATGTCATCCAGTTCTCTGAGTGGGTATGTATACTATGTTTCCTTCGTTGATGATTTTTCTAGGAAGACTTGGGTTTACTTCTTGAAGAACAAAGATGAAGTGTTTGACAAGTTCAAAGAATTCAAATCCTTGATATAAAACCAAACTAACATGAATATCAAGATCTTCAAATCCGACAATGGTGGATAATTCACTTCAGGTGACTTCAAGAATCTATGCAGTGATTCAGGGATTAAGAGGGAGTTGACTACTCCTTACAATCCACAATAGAATGGGGTTTCCGAAAGAAATAATATAACAATCATGGAAATAGCTAGGGAAATGCTTCATGACCAATATCTACCTATGTGCTTATGGGCTAAAGCAGCAAGGACAATTGCATATGTGCAGAGCAGAACACCTCATAAGATACTTGACAACAAAACACCAGAAAAAGTGTTCACTAGTAAGAAACTAGAACTTAGCCATATTAGAATATTTGGTTGTCTAGTATACACTCACATCCCAAAAGAAAAGAGGACAAAGCTAGATCCTTCAGGAAAGAAGGGCATATTCGTGGGTTACAGTGAAAGCTCGAAGGCTTACAGAATCTACTTCCCAGGATTCAAGAAGATTGATATCAGTAGGGATGTAACATTTGATGAAAGCTCAACATACATCAAATCAAGGAAAATGCCAGTTGAAGATAATGAAGAACCCAAAATATCCAGAACACAAGACACCACCATGAATGAAGCAATTCTTGAAGAAGATCGTGAAATGGAAGATCCACAACAACCTGTAGATCCACCTCGTGAGAAGAACTCTCATAAGAGGAAACCAGCATGGGCTAGAGAGCTCATTCAAGATGCAGAAAGGTTTGGCATTCCAGAAGAGGAACACAGAGAAAGAAAAAGGACAAGATCACATACCAGCTATGTTGCTTTACTTTGTGACATAATGAACAAAGAACCTTCCAATTATGAAGAAGCAACATAAAAGAAATAATGGAAGGATGCCATGGTCGAGGAATACCAGTTGATCATGAAGAATGATGTTTGGGATGTGGTCCCAAGACCAGATGGGAAGTCTGTGGTGACTTCCAAGTGGATCTATAAGATCAAGCATGCTGCAGATGGCAGCATAGAAAAATATAAGGCAAGGTTTGTAGTTCGTGGCTTCTTCCAGAAAGAAGGGATTGATTATGAAGAGACTTTTGCTCCTGTGGCCAGATACACTTCCATTAGATCAATACTTGCTCTGGCTGCAATGATGAAATGGAAGGTACACCAGATGGATGTCAAGACAACCTTCTTGAATGGTGTAATTCAAGAGGAAGTGTATGTGGAGCAACCACTCGGTTTTTAGACACATGACCAAGGGTCACATGTGTGTAAACTGAAGAAAGCCCTGTATGGTTTGAAACAGCAACCCAGGACCTGGTACGACAGGATAGATGGCTTCCTATCTAGTTTGGGATTTACCAAGAGTAAAGCAGATTCCAACCTTTACTACAAGGTTGAGGAAGGCAATCCAGTGATACTACTATTGTATGTGGATGATTTGTTTATGATAGGTGAGGATAGATTGATTGCTGACACGAAGAGGAATCTTGCTACCAAGTTCGAGATGAAGGATTTGGATATGATGCACTACTTTCTTGGTATGGAGGTGTGGCAGTGTCACAAACCCAAATTTATGAGTTAGTAAATTAGTGAATTTTCAAAAAATTTCTTGATGAACATTTACCAATAAGATATGAGAAAAACATATTGTTGATCGTTTATCCATCATAATTTAATGAGCATGCATGATTAAAACTCTAAATAAAATTACTTCTATTTTAATTAACTTACATATTAATTTTCTTCAAGTAATTATATGAGATCACTACCTTATCTAACCTAATTGTATTAATTTGAAATTGAATAGTACCAAATTTTACCTTTGAAACTCTTCATAATGTTCTTACCAATAATCAACAGAACTATACCAAAACCAAGAAACACAAATTTGATGTGATTACTACATGGTCAACATAATACTACAAGCAATTAATCTTTAATTAAGCATATGCTTTATTTTGACATGCAAGACAAGGCCATCATAGTTAGTAATAGCTAAACCTATAAGGTACACATATTCAAAGCAAACCAAACTGAATGATATTCATCACCTAATTATTAGTTGTTCATAAAGGAATAAAGTCAACTATTAAAATCATTCCTAAGATCAAAGCTTATAATGTGCATAATCCTCCACCAATTTACATTGCAATTATTAAGAGAAATAGAACACCTACTAAATTAATCATGAACACATTCGACAAAAGTACAGAATCCAGAAGCCATTTAAACAACCCACAAAAGAGAAACCATTTTTAACATGGTTCACCCACTCCTTGGGCTACATCCACAAAATGTGTTATTTTATTATTCATTGGAACAAATTGAAAAATACAATCTATGACACATTTGTTTCTTTCCACTTACTCTAATCTCTCTCATAGATAGCCTATTCATAGCTAAGTATTATTAGATAGAAGAAGACTTGTGCTAGCAGATTTGTGTGGAGAAATACCTTCATAGTTAAGAGGGAGTGTTGATGTATATGTAACTTTAGAATGCATTTCACCTATGTATATTGTACTCCTATAGAGATGGTATTATTCCTCTATATGGAAGTGTCGTCATCTGTATTGGAAAGTGTGGCAAGTGTCATAACTTGTTGTGATGGGTTATTAGATCACCAAGTGTGGGGTCGGCCCTGATTAATGTAACCATGGGTTATTATACCCTTCTAGAGAAGTCGGTCCTACTAGTTTATTAGGCAAGTCAGGATAAGTATAAATAGAGTGTGGGAGCACTCTATTTGATCATATCATTATTCACTTCTACACTACTTGGAAAGTGGCGCACTAGTGACGAAGGAGGAGTAGCTACTAGGAGAAGACTATCTCTTGTACTTGGGTTAAATCATTGCTCTTTCTATCTCTCAAGAAGTTGTGGGGTTTTTCACCTTTATAGTTTTCCCCAGTGAAACTCTGTGTGTCCATTGTCTTATGTGATTTCTTGTTATGCTTGATATGATTGATATGTTGTACATGTTATTCTCTCAGTAAATATCCTAGAGTATGTTGAATTAAAGCTCAAAATCTAACAACGAGGTATAGTGCATGCCTTCTTAGATCTAAGGCACATTGATCAAGGAGATGATATTTTATAAAATAATACAATTTCATTGTGAATGGGTTGGATCCCTAGATATATTTTTCATTTTTATTCCAGAAGTGGATAGTTGAATAAAGCTAGAACAATTGATCCACCTATTGGATTTCCCAATTTTCTATTTGCTTGTTTCTTGACTAGTGTATATTTCAGCTCACAGTGTACAAGATTGTGTAGTTTTGTACAATGTAGCATTAAGAAAATCAAAATTAAGCTAAAAAATTAAATCAAAATTAACATTAGTTGAACCTCCTTCAGATTCCAGATAGAAACCTCCATTAACTCCTTCACACAACAACCTCCTTTGCATAGAAAACAATGATCAATTGAAACCTCCTTCAAAGTTCACACAACAACCTCCTTCACAAAGTAGACAATGATGAACTGAAGCCTCCTTCACAAAGTAGACAATGATGAATTGAAGCTTCCTTCATTGTTCCCACAACAACCAATGATCCCTTGTAGGCAATATCACAACCTATAGGATTGTGTCTCCTATAGATTATGATGGCATTCCTACAGGCATGTAGGCTGGAATCACAGCCTACAGGACACACAATATTGTATGATGGCATCATAGCTTACATGACACACAATCCTATAGAATGGCATTATTTCCTACAAGCCTACACAATGCCAAACTAAATTCCTCTAAGGTATGTCGGGTTTTTGTACACCTCTAAGCTATAATTCCATCCTATAGTCATGTATCCTATGCTGTTGTAGGATGGAATCACATCCTATAGGCCACACAATGCCAACCTACATGCCTGTATGATGGCATCACAACCTACAGGCATGTGTAAGCTATAAAATATTATAATATTAAATAATTATAGTTTTATCCTTGTGCAGATAACCTAACTCTACAATACATTCTACCAAACCAAATTATTATCCATCGCAACTAACGCCAAATCTAAAAGGCCTCTTGGACCTAAGCTTCAAAATTCCTCACCAAGTAAAATTTCAAGTGGAACTCAGAAAAGTTACCAATCTCCTTAACACTCTATAATTTGATAAACCTAGCAAATATCCTCAATGTTTAGGTATCAACGCATTTACAACATGTAGAGAAGACATATTCCTTGCACTCTAAACCATTTCAACAGAATAAAATTTTATTTATTTATTTATTTATGTGGTTCCAGATTCTAGAATTATAAAGAAAGAACTCAAATCTACAATAAATATTTGTTCAAAGAATTTCTAAGGTGACATTTCCTCTAAATAACTTATAGTTCTATCACGAGGCCAGTTCTTGTCAAATCTTGTGAACACTCCAACCAAAAAAACACTCCATTGTTCACTTAGTAACCTAGAAAATTTCAGTCACAACAAGAAACTAACCACTTCAGCAATAAACCATGAATAACATGAACCAACACACCACTAACTCCCAAACCACCTACACCCTTGGCCACCTGCCAACTAGCAAACTGCATCTTAACTTTGTCTCAAGACTCCAAACTTGGTTCTCTCAACATTCATGGATTATTCTCAACTTCCAAAGTTACTCATTTATACATAACCATCTCCAGGTTGGAACAACAGCAAATCAGCTGCCCAAGTCCAATTTGTTTTTGTTTCAAAATACCACCTTCAGAAGCCATATCCATACTATTTGTCAGTAAGAAATTCACATCCATGTTTAGCAAAATTTAGGTCTACACATCATATTGATAACAAATGGGATGTTTCTCATTACTCACAAACTCAGCTTAATGTTCTAACTTCTAACAATTAAATAATTATACACATACAAGGGATTTGTTTTTTTTTACATTCCATTTTTAATTGAAATTAAACTCAATTTCTTCTATCCATGAACATAGACATGTCAAAGGAATCCATATTCGAACAGGAACTCAAACTAGGTGACTTAAGTTGTAAACACACTTTATGTGGTTGCAAGTTTTTAAATGATGCTACAATGTATGGTGAAAATCTGATCCTATTCTGCATGTATTGGCAGTTCATACATGTTCAAATCAAATTCAATAGTTTTCAAGATTTGTCAATCTAAAGAAACCCATGCACCTGGGTTACTGTAATCTCAACACTTTCTATTTTCAGAAAATAAAGATCCAGATTGTGTTTCATCATCCCCATATCCAATTAAGATGTTCATTATCGAAGGGTTTGCGAGGATTTCTTCTATGGTGATTGTTTATATGAGATAGTAAGTGGCAACTTACTATCTCTTGGCATGGTGGAGTTTTTCAATTCATGGATGACATGTTTGACTGAGGCAGCCTGATTTTTTAAGCCAATCCATGTTCTCTAGTGTGTTTCCGCTGGTTGAATCCTTTCATAGGCCAGTATTTGACCCTCAATTTCACATCCCCTTAAAGTTGCATTCCAATTTAAGTACTTCATAGTTCATATGTTTTTCAAATATTCCCTTGTTTAATTTAGCCCTTGGTCACATTGGTTGCGAATTCCTTTGTGTTGATGTATATGTAACTTCGGAATGTATTTCATCTATGTATTTCATATATATTTATTGTACCCTTATTAGAGATGTGTTATTCCTCTATCAGGAAGTGTCGTCATGTGGATTGACAAGTGTCGCAAGTGTGTGTACTTGCTGATGGGTTATTAGACCACCATGTGTGGGTTCGGCCCTGAAATATATATATTATAATGTGGATATACCTAACTAGACAAGTCGGCCCCATAAGGTCACTGGGCAAACAGGTTAGTATAAATAGAGATGAGGTGATCTCTATTTAGATGATTTGAAAAAGTATATCTCTCTCACTCAGAAAGTGGCGAACTAGTGAGGAGGAGGATCATCTGCTACTAGGAGACTATCTCAGTGCATTTTGGTTGTACTTTGGTTGAGACTATCTCTGAGGAAGTTGTGGGGTTTTCCCCTTAGGGTTTTCCCCACGGAAAATCTGTGTCTCTTGTCTCTCATGCTTTTGATTCTTGTGATGCTTATTGTGATTGTTATGCATTGATATACTGTATATGTTATTCTCTCAGTGAAGAGCCTAGAGTATTGTGAATTAATGCTTAAAATTTGTTCGGGTACACAGGGTACTACCAAAGGAACGAACACCAAGAGCAACCACTTCACACAAACAGATCACAGATCAACACACCGATGTTTTGACGTGGTTTAAACCCTCTTGAGGGAAACACTCCACGGCCCCGGCCAAATAGCTTCTACGGGACAATTTATTATGCAAAGAAAGAAAGTTACAAATGAGCTTCTCATAATCGATCAACTAAACAATGACCCTCCATGCTCTTTAAATAGAGATCATGGACCAATCGGGTGTTAAGCCACGGATCAAGGTTAGGTTTAATCTAAGAGAAGTTGAGCCGTCGGATCACTCTATGTCGGAAACATATCGTGACCGTCGGATTAAGTATTTACAAATGCATACTAATGCATACTAAAGAAACACACTAACCCTAACGGATATATTACACAAGTTGATCTTAACTAACTCCTAAGTGTCTAAATATCCTAACATCCCCCCTTAAGAACAACTTGGGATAGGATTGAAGGATTTACAAAAGTGACACTATTAGGAGAAGGAAGGAGGCATTAGAGCCTATCCCCCCTTAATGACAAGTTCCTGAACTCCTAACATAGATCGAAGTTTGGAAAACTTCGCTTCTGTAAGAGACTTGGTGAAGATGTCTGCAACTTGATCATCTGTAGGGCAAAAGAGCACTTCAAGAACACGATCATGAACAAGATTTCTGATGAAGTGCATATGTAGCTCAATGTGTTTGCTGCGTTGATGTAGAACTGGATCTTTGGCAAGCTTGATGGCACTTTGATTGTCGCACCAAAGTGGAGTAGGCTGCTGATGCTCGAATCCAAACTCTGAAAGGATCTGTCGAAGCCATAAAGCTTCCTGACTGGCATTAACTGCTGCTCGATATTCTGCCTCTGCTGAAGAAAGAGCAAGAGCTTGTTGTTTCTTACAAGCCCAAGTAATAGGTCCAGATCCCAGACTGAAAACATAACCTGCAGTAGACTTTCGATCATCAGGATCGCCGGCCCAATCTGAATCAGTGAAACCAACCAACAAAGGTTTCCCCCCTGTACTGTAATGAATCCCAAACTGAACTGTACCTCGAATATATCGAAGTATTCTTTTAGCTGCTTTCCAGTGACTTTCATGAGGTGTCTGCATATAACGGGCAACTCGACCAACGGCAAAGGAAAGGTCAGGACGGGAATGAGTCAAGTATAAAAGACAACCAACAAGCTGACGATACAAGGTGGCATCTACTTCAGGTGAAGTACAAGTGGCAGAAAGTTTGACTCCAGACTGGAAGGGAGAAGGGGCTGGTGTACAATCTTCCATGTGAAAGCGACGAAGAAGGTCACAAGCATACTTAGACTGAGAAAGAAAGATTCCTTCTTTGGTTTGCAGAACTTGGAGACCAAGAAAATAATGCAAATGTCCTAAGTCTGACATTTCAAAGGTTTGTTTAAGACTGGATTTCACATGGGTTATAAGCTTAGGGTCACTACCAGTAAGAATAAGGTCATCAACATATAGAACAAGTATGATGAGATGGTTTCCTACTTTCTTGGTATAGACATTGGGGTCAGAATGGCATCTAGAAAAACCAGTGTCAAGGAGAAAGTTATCCATTTTGGCATACCAAGCTCTAGGAGCTTGCTTAAGGCCATATAAGGATTTCTTAAGGCGGCAGACAAGGCTAGAGTTATTCTGAACATAGCCAGGAGGTTGTTCCATGTAAATTTCCTCCTGTAAATCACCATGTAAGAAGGCAGACTTGACATCCATTTGATGGACTTCCCAGTTGTGTAAGGCTGCAAGGGAAAGAACAAGGCGGATGGAGTTCATTTTGGCGACGGGAGCAAAGGTTTCATTGTAGTCAATCCCTTCAACTTGGGAAAAACCTTTGGCAACTAACCTTGCCTTAAGTCTTTCAACACTTCCATCTGATGCATACTTAGTTCTGTAGACCCATTTACATCTGACAAGTTTTCTTCCTTTTGGAAGAGGTACAAGATCCCAAGTATCGTTCGCCATTAAGGAACGATATTCTTCATCCATGGCTGCATCCCAATCTGGATTCCCTGAAGCTTCTGCAAAAGTTTCTGGATCATGATTCTCGGAAACTTGAGCCAAAAGAGAAGAGGCTCGCTGAAACTGAGAACGTGTTCGACGTTGATCTCTAGGATCACCGGCAAGATCACCAGCTGCTTCACATGTTGAACGGACCCATCGAGGAAGCACTTGTGCTGGTGCAACTGGAGGAACATGAGCAGGCGGAGGTGGATTTTCATCCTCACTGTCATCATCAGAAACTGGAGTTGGAAACCTGTCAAGGAAGTTGGAAGAAGAAGAAGAAGGCACAAACGCCGAATCAGGCTCGCAGGCCAAAGATGGCACACTCGCCGAGTTAGGCTCGCAGGCCAAGATATTTTCATCAAATTTAACATCTCTTCTAATGATTATAGCATGAGAATGTGGTTGAAGAAGTCTATAACCTTTTACATCTTCAGAATATCCAACAAATATGCACTTTTCACTTTTAGGCTGCAATGCTTTCCGTTTTTCATCCGGAATGTGAGCCCATGCTTCACTACCAAACACACGGAAGTGACTTACATCAGGTTTAGTTTTAGTCCATGCTTCTTCCGGTGTTATACCTTGTAATGCTTTAGTGGGGGTGCGATTAACTATGTAATTTGCACAATTAATGGCTTCAGCCCAAAATTGAAGACTTAGTCCCTTAGATTGGATCATACAATTAGCCATTTCTTTTAAAGTGCGGTTCTTCCGCTCAGCTACACCATTTTGTTGTGGTGTATATGGAACAGTGTGCTGTTGTTGGATGCCTTGTTCAGTGCAGAAAGTAGTGAACTGTTTGTTAACATATTCTCCTCCATTGTCAGATCTTAACTTGATAATTTGATGACCAGATTGTTTTTCAACAAGGGCCTTGTAGGCCAAGAACATGTTAAATACTTCGCTCTTAAGTTTTAGGAAATAAATCCAAGTGCGTCTGGTGTAATCATCAATGAAAGTTAAGAAATACTTGAAACCAGAAAAGGAAGCAGATGGAAGAGGGCCACACAAGTCACTATGCACAAGCTCCAAGGGAACCGAGGCGTGCCAAGAGGCACGTTTGTCAAAACTGTCCCGATGATGTTTTCCGAGTACACAACCGGAGCAAACACCATCTCTGCAAGATACCATCGGAAGACCTGTCACCATATTTTCTTTACATAGTTGTTGCAATGAGCGATAATTTAAGTGACCAAATCGCTCATGCCAAAGTTTGCTCAAGTTATCACTATGAGCAACAAAAACTGAAGGGAAAGGTGATGACCCAAAGTTGTTAAACTTGTACAACCTGGTAATATCATCAACAATTCCGGTAGCTAGAACCTGTTGAGGATCTTTAAAATCCTTGATTACAACTTGGTGAGGTGTAAAGGTCACAGTTTTACCTTCACCAGAATGAGTGATCTGATAGACTGATAACAAATTGCAGGAAATTCTTGGAACACATAGTACATCACTAAAATGACCATTATCTACTGGAACTGTTCCAGCTCCTACAACACTTAGAGATCTATCATCACCAACAAATATCTGTTTGGTGTTACATTCATGCATAGTAGAAAAGATGGCTTGATCCTTAGCCATATGATAAGATGCTCCAGAATCAATGAGCCATTCATTTGAAGTAGAAGAAGAAGATGCATTATAAGAATAACCAGAAGCACAAAGTGCATGTCCATGAGAGGTAGATTCTGATGGCGAATCTAGGCTGATGTGGTGCTTCTTCATTGCTGCTTCCAAGGCTGCCATCTTCTTGAAACACTTTGATTCATCATGATTATCTTTCCCGCAATAGTTGCAATGACGCTCAGTCTTCTTGCCTTTTGGTTTGGATCCTTTGTCATTTTTTAAAGAAGGAGTTGACTGAGAGGGTTTTGGACCCTTGTTTGACTTATTATTGCGAAAATTTTGTTTCTTGGGAGGCTTGGACTTTTCTTTCTGTTGGGACAATAAGGCTTTCCCAGATGTATCTGCATTGTTGATTATTCCAAGATGAATGAGTTTATCTTGTTCCCTAATCAAGGAATCACAAAAGGATTCAAGACTAGGCTCTTGATAGCTAGCTGCATTCAATGACGCTTTCATGGAGTAAAATGTAGATACAAAAACAGAATATGCAGGTCCAAGTTTGGAAAGAATATGATAAATGCATTGTTTGTCTTCCCTCTCAATCTTACATTCTGCACATAAGAGCTTGAGAGTTTTGTACTTAGATAAATAATCTTGAATGCATGAAAAGTCACTTGGATTTAAAGAAATCAACTCATTTTCGAGTTGGTGACCTCGAATTTCATTGTGTTTACCAAACACAGTTTCCAACTTGTCCCAAGCAGCATTAGGTTCATCAATTCCAGATATGTGGAATCGCAAATCAGTAGAGATTGACATCCCAATCAATCCACGAGCTTCATCACATCTATTTGCCCATTTTATTTTCTTATCATCATCAGTGGGTTCTTTTTCTTTCCCTGTTGTAATTCTGAAAAGTCCCCTACTTCGTAGAACATCCTCCATACGAGATTTCCATGAGAAATAGTTGGAACTGTTAAGTAGAATATCACAAAGGGCGGCCATATTTGTAAATTAATGGCTGTAAAAGCAGAAACCAATAGTCTCGATGTGAAGAGCTCGAAAAAATAGGCGGTTTCAAAAAAAACGGCACTGAAAACGGACTCTGTATGATGAAGTTATGCTTGAACAAAGAAACTGTTGAAGATGTCCCCAATAGTGACGTGGCAGCTAGAGAATGTCCAGCAAAAAAAAGAACCCCCCTCTTCCCAAAATGAACCTTTTGACAATCACTTTACAAAAAAGTTGCTTTTAAGTGAATCACTTTTGTAAAATAAGTGATTTCACTTTTACAATGATATTACTTTTAAATAGTGCAACAATAAATAAAAAGCTTAAGTGACTCACTTGTATTTTTATTTTTTATTATTTAAGTGAGATGCACTTTTACAATAAAGTAACTTGAAAATAGAAATTGCATGCACTTTCCTTTTTAAAAGTAACTTCCTAAGACTTGAACTCAAGACCTATTAAGGAATAAAGCAACTTTGGACCAAGTGAGCTAGTTTAAAAGGTATGTAAAATATGGAAATGAGGAAGGGGGCTTTCTTTTTTTTCTTTTTTTTTTTTTTTTTTTTTTTACTCTTCTTGCTCGGTTTGCGTGCTTGCCCTTTTTCCTGCAAAACAAACCACAAAACGAAACAAAAAAAACTTTTCCACACTTGTGGAGTTAGATCTTGTTAGCTTGCCCGGAAAGTCTACGTTTTCTCTCTGTTTCTGATTTGCCGAGATCGCGCAAAGTGCACGGCAAAGAGCATACGCAGCCGAGAAAAACCCTTTCCCTTTCTGTTTCTGATTTGCCGAGATCGCTCAAGGTGCACGGCAAAGAGCATACGCAGACGGGAAAGCAACAATCCGAAACCAAAAAAAAATCTAACAGTAACAAAAAATGAAATATGAGATTTTTTTTTCTTTTCAAAAAACGAAATAAAAAAATGCGTCACTGTAACATTATACCTTCAGATCTGATGAAAAACGCGTTTCTGGAGCAACCGGGAACCGTTTTCGATCAAACGAAAACTATTTTCCAATGGAAACGACGCTCCGGACGCAATGGAACACCTCCCACAGCCCAGAAATGCACAGAAATACCAGAACTAGAAACCCTTTCGAGTTTCGGCAACAACAGTTCAAGATCTAGATCATAACCGGAAGCGGCTCTTCATAAAAGCTCTGATACCATGTTCGGGTACACAGGGTACTACCAAAGGAACGAACACCAAGAGCAACCACTTCACACAAACAGATCACAGATCAACACACCGATGTTTTGACGTGGTTTAAACCCTCTTGAGGGAAACACTCCACGGCCCCGGCCAAATAGCTTCTACGGGACAATTTATTATGCAAAGAAAGAAAGTTACAAATGAGCTTCTCATAATCGATCAACTAAACAATGACCCTCCATGCTCTTTATATAGAGATCATGGACCAATCGGGTGTTAAGCCACGGATCAAGGTTAGGTTTAATCTAAGAGAAGTTGAGCCGTCGGATCACTCTATGTCGGAAACATATCGTGACCGTCGGATTAAGTATTTACAAATGCATACTAATGCATACTAAAGAAACACACTAACCCTAACGGATATATTACACAAGTTGATCTTAACTAACTCCTAAGTGTCTAAATATCCTAACAAAATTTAACATGGTATCAGAGCTAACCTGAGAAGAAGACATTTTGCAGTGTTAGAAACTTGAGTTTCTTGTTTAGTGGGTTTCTCTCTACAGATTTTGGAAAAGAAGTAAAGTAGATTGACTCTACTCATCGAGGAGAATTTATCTGTCCAATCAGAATTCAATTCCGAGCATTTTTAGATTTGGCCCTAAAAATTAGGGTTTCCACAAAAATAGGAATGTCTGAAATCTAAAGACATATCTGGAAGATCCTTGTAACAATCAAAGTTTAGAGCTTTGGATCGAGATTTTTGGCTGGGTAGATCTCCGGGAAACTCAAACCCTAATTCAGGGCTCTCCCTAGTGAACCTGGGAGGACAAAAAGGAAAATCTGAAGGGTAAAACTTTGCTGATCTCAAATTCTGAATGCACCAGGCTTATCAGCTCATGAAAGCGCATCTTTCTTTGCTTTCAAAAAATTGAAATTCACATTTTGAATTTTTAGGGTTTTTCCGACAAACCCTAATCTGGGACGAGATCTAGTTTTCAGCATTTCAAGTGGTAAGACCTAAATCTTTTCTAATTCCATTTGAAGTACTCTTTAAGAGGTCTCACCACACCGAGCTTGAGGATAAGCTTGAAGGGGCTGATAACTTCCGAGCTTGGAAGTATAGGATTGGGTTAATCTTGGAAGGGAATGAGTTGGACTCATATATAAAAGAAGACATCCCTATCCCAGAGGATGAAGAGGCCAAGGTATTGCATAAGAATAACTTGGTCAAGGCAAAGAGAATCATTGTTGATTATATCAAAGACCATCTCGTATCGCATGTGTCTTCTCTAAAGACACCCAAGGAGATGTTTGACTCTTTGACCAAGCTATTTGAAGGGAAGAACATAAATCGGAAGATGACTCTGCAGAATCAATTGAAAGGGGTCAAGATGTTTAATGGAGAAACCATTCAACCTTACTTCTCCAAGGTCTCTCAGATCAAGGAGCAACTTGAAGCTGTGGATGAAGTAGTGGACAATGGTGAAGTTGTTATGACCCCTC
The DNA here is from genome assembly GCA_027924585.1 of Larix kaempferi. NCBI lineage: Eukaryota > Viridiplantae > Streptophyta > Pinopsida > Pinales > Pinaceae > Larix > Larix kaempferi. Next base: position 296,513 of record BSBM01001508.1, read on the forward strand.
TGAATGGCCTACCTAGGTCATGGGACTCCTTTATTCAAGGAATCTATGCAAGAAAGAAATTGATCTCTTTCAGTAAACTATGGGAGGAATGCTCTCAAGAAGAAGCTAGGCTTGTAGATCGTGAGGAAAATATGGGAGTTGAAGATCAAGCTCTCGCAACTCACACCAAAAGAACCAAGCCCAAGAAGGAGTACTCTTGCTACAAAAGATCCTATAAAAAGAATAAGAAGGATCTAATATGCTTCATATGTAATGAGAAGGGCCACTTTCCTTCAGATTGTCCCAAGAACAAAAGGGATAATTACAACAACTTCAACAAGAAGAAGAAGGGCACCAAAAGAAAGTTCCATGCTCATGCTGCCAAGGATGATGAACCTCCAAAGAAGAAGGGTAGGGAAGAAAGTGATGATGACTCGTCAAGTGAAGAAGAGTATGTTCTAATCTCTGCTCTCACAGGTACTATCTCCCATGGTTGTAATGATTGGTTGATTGATAGTGGGGCTTCCAAACACATGACTGGGTTTAAGAAATCTTTTGTGAATCTATCTGAACATGAATCACCCCATAAGGTGAAACTTGGGGATGATTATCAATACCCAATCAAAGCAAGTGGTGAAGCCTTCTACAACCTAGATTCTGAAAAATATTTGAAGATGAAAGAAGTCCTTTATGTATCTAGGCTCAAGAAGAACTTACACTCCATCTTTGCATTGGATGCAAAAGGTATGAGGGTTGCATTTGTGGATGGCCAAGTCCTAATGTGGCCAAAGGGAAAGACCATAGATGATGTAGTAGTGATTGGAGAGCAAGAGGGAGGATTGTATAAATTGAAGGGACAACCTGAACATGCCATGGTGCATGAATCCATGGAGCCAAGTGAACTTTGGCATAGAAGACTTGCTCATATGCACTATAGGGCACTTCCACTTGCAAGCAAGGCTGTAGAAGGTCTTCCTGAAATCAAGACCAAACATGAAGGTGTTTGCAAAGGTTGCGCAGAAGTTAAGAACATTAAGAAGGCTTTTCCAAGCACTGAAAGCAAGGCCAAAGATATCTTGGAAATCATCCACTCAGATGTATGTGGTCCTATGTCATCCAGTTCTCTTAGTGGGCATGTTTACTATGTCTCATTTATTGATGACTTCTCCAGGAAGACTTGGGTATACTTCTTGAAGAACAAAGATGAGGTGTTTGATAAGTTCAAGGAATTCAAAACCTTGATGGAGAATCAAACTGAGAAGAAGATCAAAACATTCAGATCCCACAATGGTGGAGAATCCACCTCAGGTGACTTCAAGAAGCTTTGTAGTGATTCAGGGATTAAGAGGAGTTGATTGCTCCTTATAATCCTCAACAAAATGGAGTTGCAAAAAGGAAGAATGGAACTATCATGGAAGCAGCAAGGGCAATGTTGCATGACCAGGATCTACCTATGCATCTATGGGAAGAAGCAGCTAGAATAGTTGTATATGTGCAGAACAGAACACCCCACAAGATATTGGACAACAAGACACCAGAAGAGGTCTTTTCTGGTAAGAAACATGAAGTCAGCCATCTCAGAATATTTGGTTGTCCAGTATACACTCATGTCCCAAAGGAAAAGAGAACTAAACTAGATCCTTCAGGAAAGAAGGGTATCTTTATGGGTTACAGTGAAAGCTCGGAGGCTTACAGAATATACTTTCTAGTGTTCAAGAAGATTGATGTCAGCAGGGATGTAACATTTGATGAAAACTCAGCATTCATCAAATCAAGGAAGGAACCTATCGAAGTTTATGAAGAACCTAAGGAAACTAGATTTCAAGAAACTACTATGACTGAAGCACTTCCAGAAGTTGTTCGTGAGTTTGAAGATCCGCAAGAACCTGTAGATCCACCCCGTGAGGATAACTCTCACAAGAGGAAACCTGCATGGGCTAGAGAGCTCATTCAAGATGCAGAAAGATTTGGCATTCCAGAAGAAGAACACAGAGCAAAGAAGAGAACTAGATCACATACCAGCTATGTTGCTTTACTCTGTGACATTATGGACAAAGAGCCTTCCAGTTATGAAGAAGTAGCGGAAAAGAAAGAATGGAAGGATGCCATGGTTGAGGAATACCAATCAATAATGAAGAATGATGTTTGGGATGTTGTCCCAAGACCTAAAGAGAAGTCTGTTGTGACTTCCAAATGGATCTTCAAAATCAAGCATGCTACAGATGGTAGTGTAGAAAAATACAAACCAGGATTCATAGCTCGTGGCTTCTCTCAGAAAGAGGGAATAGATTATGAAGAAAATTTTGCACTTGTAGCCAGGTATACTTCCATCAGAACAGTACTTGCCCTGGCTACAGCGATGAAATGGAAAATACACCAGATGGATGTCAAGACTTCCTTCTTGAATGGTGTAGTTGAAGAGGAAGTATATGTGGAGCAGCCACTCGGTTTTGAAATACATGATAGCGAGTTGTATGTCTGCAGATTGAAAAAAGCCTTGTATGGCTTGAAGCAAGCTCCCAGAACTTGGTATGGCAGGATGGACAGTTTCCTGTCTAGTTTGGGCTTTACCAAGAGTAGAGAGGATTTCAACCTTTACTACAAGGTTGAGGAAGGGAATCCTGTGATTCAACTCCTGTATGTGGATGACTTATTTGTAATAGGAGATGACAGATTGATTGCAGATACGAAGAGGAAGCTTGCTGTTGAGTTCGATATGAAAGATTTGGGAATGATGCATTATTTCCTAGGTATGGAGGTGTGGAAGAGTATAGGTGGGATCTTCCTTGGTCAAGGGAAGTACACAGTAGATATCCTGAAGAGATTCAGGATGATGGATTGTAAGGCCATGGCCACACCTATGGCATCAAATCTGAAGCATCTATGTGATGCTTCATCTGAGCTGGTTGATGTCTCTATGTATCGTCATATGATTGGGTCCTTGATGTACCTGATGAACACGAGACCAGATATTTTCTTTGCGGTGAACACATTGAGTCAGTTCCTGACAGATTCGAGGAGTGTTCGTCTGGTTGCTATAAAGCATGTTCTAAGGTACCTGAAGGGTACAGTGGATTATGGGCTCAAGTATGAGGCGAATCAAAAGTTTAACCTGCAGGGTTATGTTGATTCAGATTGGGCTGGCAGTGTTGCAGATAGGAAGAGCACATCTGGGTGCTGCTTCAGTATGGGATCAAGTGTGATATCTTGGTTTAGCAGGAAGCAGTCCTGCATAGTACTGAGTACAGCTGAGGTAGAGTATGTTGCAGCATGTTCAGCTAGTTGTGAGGCAGTATGGCTACGGAAGCTACTGTCTGAGTTATTTGATCTCCCGTTGGATGCTACTGGTATCTTCTATGATAACCAAACTTATGTGAAGCTGTCTGAGAACCCAGTGTTTCATGACAGGTCGAAACACATAGAGATCAAATATCACTATATCAGGGATATGGTGCAGAGAGGAGCTGTGAAGCTCCTGTATGTTGCGACGGACGAGCAAATTGCAGATGTGCTGACGAAGCCACTAGCAGGGTGAAGTTCAAGTACTTCAGAGAGAGACTTGGTGTTCTTCGGATTGATGACACTTCGAGGAAGAAGTGATGGACACATTTGCTGAAGCCATTCCAAGCATGTTGGAAGGAGGATCCTTCACATGGTTGTGGATGTAAGTGCTGGATGATGAGCATCCGGATAATGTTCTGGTGGATATGATCAGTTTGATCATTTATATGTATGTATGCATCATGTTGGATGTTGGATATGATCAGTTGGATCATTTATATGTATATGTATGTATGCATCATGTTGGATGTTGGATATGATCAGTTGGATCATATGCAACTGATCATTTACATGTATATGTATGTACGCATCATGTTGGATGCTGGATATGATCAGTTGGATCATTTGTATGTATTGTGTATATGCATCATGTTGGATGCTTGGACCATGTATCTGTATATGTATCAGGCGGATACATTGTATGATCAGGTGGATCATGTATGGTGATATATATCATGTATTTGTATTTGTATCAGGTGGATACACTATATGATCAGGTGGATCATGTATGATGATATGTATCAGGTAGATACTTGGTATGCATCAGGTAGATGCATTGTATGATCAGGATGATCATGGATGATGAGCTTCAGGATGTTGCTCCAGATGACATGCAGCAAGACATTGCAGTGATGATGATCAGGATGATCATGTGTACATCAGGATGATGTATGGTGAGTATCAGGTTGATACTCTATGGCCGTGGATCAGGTTGTGCATATGAGCATATAATTTGGCCGTGAGAGATTTGGAGATAGTCTTTCAAGGTTTTGCCTATGGCATATAATTTGGCCCTAGGATATCTGGAAAATGCTCTTTCAAGGTTTTGCTTTGGGAGGACATATAATTTGGCCCTGGGAGATCTATAGATAGTCTTTCGAGGTTTTGCCTATGGCATATAATCTGGCCTTGGGATATCTGGAAGATGCTCTTTCGAGGTTTTGTCCTATGGCATATAATATGTCCCTGGGAGATCCGATAGGTTGGGCTATGTGCCCGTAAAAAGTCATTGGATGATCTTGCGAGGTTTTTCCATGACCACATATAATCTGTCCCTGAGAGATCCTATAGGTAGAGCTGTGTGCTCGTAACAGCTTGGGATGCTCTTGCGAGGTTTTGTGGTGACCACATATAATCTATCCCTGGGAGATCCTATAGATAGAGTTGTGTGCTCGTAACAGCCTGGGATGCTCTTGCGAGGTTTTGTGGCGAGGTCACATATAATATAGCCCTGGGAGATCTTATAGGTAGAGCCGTGTGCTCGTAATAGCCTGGATTCTCTTTCGAGGTTTTGTGATGCACGTAATAAGTCCTAAGGATTCCACAGTATAGCCAGTGATGATGAAGACCTGCGGGTGGTGGGCCTACATCCAGTATGAAAAAGGACTGGCTCTGTAGAAATTCCTATGATGAGTAGAGTTAGAGATTGGTTGAGATAGCAGCAACAGTGACGATGACGATGACGATGCATCGATGACAATGATCCCGAGAAGAAGACTTGTCTAGCAGATCTGTGTTGAGAAATACCTTCCTAGTTAAGAGGGAGTGTTGATGTATATGTAACTTCAGAATGTATTTCATCTATGTATTTCATATATATTTATTGTACCCTTATTAGAGATGTGTTATTCCTCTATAAGGAAGTGTCGTCATGTGGATTGACAAGTGTCGCAAGTGTGTGTACTTGCCAATGGGTTATTAGACCACCATGTGTGGGGTCAGACCTAAAATATATATATATTATAATGTGGATGTACCTAACTAGACAAGCCGGCCCCATAAGGTCACTGGGAAAATAGGTTAGTATAAATAAAGATTAGGTGATCTCTATTTAGATCATTCGAAAAAGTATATCTCTCTCACTCAGAAAGTGGCGCACTAGTGAGGAGGAGGATCATCTGCTACTAGGAGACTATCTCAGGGTATTTTGGTTGTACTTTGGTTGAGCCATTGATCTCTCTATCTCTGAGGAAGTTGTGGGGTTTTTCACCTTAGGGTTTTCCCCACGGAAACTCTGTGTCTCTTGTCTCTCATGCTTTTGATTCTTGTGATGCTTGTCATGCTTATTGTGATTGTTATGCATTGATATAATGTATATGTTATTCTCTCAGTGAAGATCCTAGAGTATTGTGAATTAATGCTCAAAATTTAACATTTTGAAGGAGCTGATGATTTTGTTATGCAACTTTAAGTGGCTAACAAGCATATGAAATAGGTTGATAAACTTTCTAAATGTAATATCACTCTTTTTTAAGGGGCTTATCGTTATTTGACAGTCAAATGGAATAATTCATATTTCTAAACCATGAATTTTATTTTCTTTAAAGAAAGAGCATAATTACCATGAAACCATACTTTTATATGTGAGGTTATTGCAGTTTAAATGTTGGAGACTGAGTCGAAGGTGTGTGCTATCTTTAGAGGCAAACGTTTTTCTTCATAATCAGGTCGTCTTGTAAGTTGCAACTTTGTAAGTGGATGTTGAACCTTATACAAGTTTCGAGGGGTCTACAGAGCATTGAAAAGAGGTCTCATATCTGATTTTTGTTAAAATGATGGAGATAGGGTATTCTACTATTTACGAATCAAGTATGTTATGTTGAAGGATAGGGAACATTACCTCCCTAACATCCACACTTTACACTAGGACTAGGCTGTAGATGTGAACTATAGCAGCACACCTATCCATGCATAGAAAAGCATTTGCTACTCAGGTAGAGATGCATGATTTTGAGGAAGCAGAGGCTGACAAATTTATGGAACCCTCCAAAATTTCCAGGAAAAATGTGAGTGGAACAGACAACAGATACCCTAAAAATGTTTGAAAAACTGGAGTTATTTTTTATTCTAGGAAGATCTCACAGAGGCAAACCTGGAGGTATTTTTTATTTTCTGAAGACTTTTCTTCCTAATTTTTCTCTCTAACACAAACGACATCTGAAATATTCTAGAAAAGGAATCCAAGCGTCTATCAGAAAAGACAACCAGTAGATATAAATCCAGTAGTGTGAGGATAGCTCATTTCTGTAATATGCAGAAACTAAGGCATGAAATGATGCCCATATAAGCAAATGCTAGATGAAATAGAGGCCAAACGTTTTAGCTAATTCTCTATTATTTGTTGCGACTGATTAGTTTTGGTCACAAGAATCAGAAATTTGATGTGTATAAAGCTAATCATAATTTCCTCAATCACTGGGAAACAACAAGAAAAATTTAATGATACATAGTGATTATATCGGTCCTAAATTATGAGTACGTAAAGCTGTTCCAAAAGACCTGTAAGCAACATTTCCAGTTTACCCCTGTAATCTATACAAGGGAAGTAAGACCAAAAGAAAAGAAAGAGTAGGGGGAAGGTGGAATACAAAAATATGATAATACTACTCACAAGGAGAATGGGGTTGACACTGATAATTGATGGTGACTGGTGACAAAAAATTTGTTGGTGGTTTCAAATTTTAAGCAGCTAGGTCTCTGAGATAGGAAACAAGGCAAGGATTAGCTTGGCATGAGTAGTTGTCTAGGGGAATTCAAGGAACTTGGGGATTACACCTCTACAAGAGTGATGACAACCTGATGGAGCACCTAGAATAATTCCAAATGCATCCCACCAATATAGAAAAAAAAATGCAAATTATACATAATTTTAACATATTAAAAAACAGTAAAATACATAATGACTCATGCTCCATTCACTATAGGATTTAACTCATTAACCACATGTGAACAAGGACATAGGTGAGTTAATGTCTTGAGAGAATAGGTAGCACGTGAGTGATAACTCCAAAAAAATGGCATGAGCCTTAGTTTATGGACTAGTTAGAAACAAAGTGATGGAAGAGTTAGTTTATGGACTAGTTAGGGACAAAGTTATGTCTTTCCTGAGGCTTAGTTTATGGACTAGTTAGGGACAAAGTAATTGATTTCCATGTATCACTATATTTTGTCTAATGAAACACTTGTTTGAAGTATATATACCTGGTCTTGTCTACTTCTAGGGAATCTTTTCATCCTGTGATCAATTATGAGCAGTCCTTGATGACTTTAACCCAACTATTTGGTCTGCAAGTGCCCCATGATTATCTGTTGGATGGTAGATGCATCCATTTTTTTGGAGAAAGTAGGCACATCCCCATTTCTACCTATTACATAATTCATTTATCTTATTAGTGATAAAAAATATATTTTTCAGTTATTTTATGTGGATATTTGTTACTGCTTATTCTGGTTTTGCATCCTAAGTTGACAATATGAGCATGTGAGCAAAAACCCATCAAAAACACACACACGGGAATGATACTATCTATCTACCTCCTGGATGAGAAAACTGGGTATGGACTAGAGTTCAAGCACTGAGTAGAGCTTGTATGAGTGGAGTTTCAATGAGTATAGCTTCCCATGAGTAGGAGATCTCATTGCAAAGCTATAAGCAATAAATAAAGTTAAATGTCCTCTAAATACCCAGTTTGAAAGAGAGTTCTAAGTTCTAACTTACTATGATGGTACTATAAGCTTTGTTCTAGCGTCTGAGCCAGATTGAGTAGCAATAGCAATAGATCCCATGAAGCTTGACTTAGTGGATCCAGTTAACCGAGCCCCATTGAATAAGTGGACTTAGTGGATCCAGTTTGAGTTTAAGTATATCCCCACCCACCCGTTTACTTATAGATCGCAATTGGCTGCTTAAATACATTTATTCCGAGCTAAGAATAAATATTATAAATTAATATGATGACTAATTAATTGGTAGCTCCTGCCCAATTTAACCAGACGTTTAAGCACCCATAGCAAAGGAAGAAGCAGATGGGGTGAAAAAAGGGAAAATTCTGCATATTGCTGAATTCTGAAACAAGATTATTAAGTTCCAGCTTTTTATTATCGTATTCTATCCAAATATACATAAATTTCACTATACCTGTTGCACAGTCACCTGAAAATTCAAAATACAGATTTACAGGAAACCTAGTGTGTAGCTACCCACAACATCATCTATGAAACTTAACAATGATAGCTTCATAGGAGTCCAACAAGTTTTTATCTATCAAATTAATGGAGACAATCACTGTATCTCTACCATATTTGAAGAAAATCCCTATTAATAGTCATTTTGTTGGCCCTCCAATGGAAACAAGTCGAGGATTACATTTGCAAGTTCTCAAATTATAACAATATCAATTTTAGTGGTTTCCAAGCAAAAATGGTGGTTCAAACTGAAAATAACTAATACCATACAAAACCAACCTTTGTATTCTGAATAGACCAACACTCTATGGTCTAAAGGTTCTCTCTATATTATGATATTCGATACAATATTTTTGTATAGTGCCTTATGTGTCAAGTTGCAGGTTGAATAGATTAGAATATAGATTCAACTTCCAGAGGTATGTTTGTCTTGTAGCATTATGTTGGTTTATAAGTCTAATGTTCTTCCAAAGTAGTAGATATGTAAAGCATCAAGTTCTTTATGTCTCCTACCAGTAGTTTTAATTTTAGCGTGAGGATGATTCATCTAGGAGTGAAGGTGGACTGGATTACATTGAGGCATTAGATCCATTATAGATGAAAAATTATCTTATTTGGTCTAATGGTTTGCATTCACATTGATATATATGATATTTTATGTATTTTTGGACAACCGGGTTTTGTTTCCAGTGTTTTTACATGTTCATGTTTTGGGCTCAAGTGGTTCGGAAATTGGTCCATTCCCGATAACATATCTTTGTATTCAATCCAAGCCTTCCACTTGGAAGCTTGCATTGTACAAATATTTACTAGTATCCTTCAAACCATGGGAATCCATTTCCATGGATTTTGGAAGTGATTTTCCCACTACTAGAGGAAACATGACTAATTTTTTCATTGTCTACAAATTTTTAAAAATGACAATTTATTTTTCCTTACAATAAGTCTAGATGCCTGCAAATCTACAAAAAAAAAATCAGCATATTTGGAGTCAATTTGGGCTTGCAATTACCATCATTTTAGATAGTTATTTCAAAATTTGGGCAACATTTGCTAGTCCATGTGGAAGCTACTTGGATGTCATTTTAGGTTTTGCACCTTCTTTCACCCTTAAAGTGATGAATAGACTATGGTTGTCAACATGACCTAATTAGTATATGCTATTTACATCTGATAGATGCAGTTGATTTGTATATACTTTATCCGGTAATAAATCCTAGTTTGATTAGTAAAGATCATATCGTAATGCACAATGCATAGTCAAATGAAAGGAAGAGCATTGAGAATCTCAGAATTATAGAAATTTACAATTACCAACTGAACTTGTGACAAGTTGGAAATTATATGGGTATTTCACATATTGGATGAAAATGGATTCTTATTTCATGAATGGAAATGGGAATTCTTACACTTGATCTCCCTGGAAGAAATGCTTGGCGGCGTCTTTGCACAAGTTTCCTCTGAACCACCTGCCCTCCTTTAGACATTCAAAGACTACGAGCATGAAATTTAGCTTGGATCGTAACAAGGGATTGCGTACATCTAAATTTTTTAGTTTATTTCTTTCTCCTAATATGTCCAAGAACCAATGCTTGTAATTTCACCAAACCCATGGGAGCAGATAATTCTTCCTTTCCTGCAAATTTATTTACCGACTTATGATCTTTGCCAAATTTCTTAATAAAAAAAATGGGGAGAGTCAAAGAAATCAGAGATGAATAATTCAAAAACACTAGAGTGACCCATTTATCCCAATTAAAAAGAGGAAAAACAATGGTTTTTATGTCATTACCTCCCTCAGCAGTCTTAGTTTCAAGTCCATGCAGATTCACTGCTTCAAGTTCAAATACCCTTTCCAACAACCGTCTCATCGATCATGCCAACATGCAGTCTCATCGACCCCCTAATACAACATCCATACATCGACATGAACTTCTATGACCAGAGGGAAGAGATCGATGCTAATGTCGATCGATTCCAAATAATTGTTTTTATTTAGTTTTTATTTTTGAGAAATATGAGCACTAAAAATCATTCAAATACATAATTTAAAAATTGTCCCATTGTTTTTTCGTATGAAATTTATCCCATTTGTTTTATGTGAGGTGGATATGATTCCCTCCTCTCTTTCTTAAGGGTAGAGAAATATCCATCCTAAATTAGGTAAATTTAAGATATAATGTTGATGGATTAGTTTTTTCTTTCAATTTGGTTGTGGCATTTCACATAGGTTGTTGTCATCGAGTCCTCTTTAGAAATGGTGTAGAAGCAAGATATTACATTAATATAAATCTAGGATTGATTGTATGTTGATAGGTGGCATTGCTTGTGAATTCCAAGTGTCATAGAAATTTCAATACCTACTGCATGATGTTTGTACATTCCCATTTAAATACCTTGTGTGAATTTGCATAAAAAAATAGAAACTCATCTTCTTATTTCCTTCATTTAAAATAGGACATTGTTAATAATTTATAAGAAAAGGAAGGACCAAAAGAAACATTATGAGCTCTATAAAGACAATAATCACTACATCACATAATGATAACTACTTGGAAAATAACATAATACTCATAGTCAGTAGATATAATTTTAACTTCGTGTTTTTGTGACGTAAGTCATAGAATAAAGGGACCTCCAACAATTAAAGTCTCCTTATTTGCAAGGGCTATGCCATTCCCTTCTTTTCTTGCTGTAACAATTGGTTATATACAAACAAGAAACATGGAATTTCATTTTCGCTACAAAAAACACTTTCTTGCTAAGTTCTAAAATGACATCCCCATTTTCTTGCTATGTTCTCCAAAACTACATCTGTGTTAATTTCAAACCATTTTATAACTTTTTTTCCAAGTGAAAAAGGGAGTCTCTCATGAACCCATGTACAGTGCTACAACTTACTAAATTTTAACACTCAGATGGATTAAAAGACTCCTTTTTAGGGGGTCTCTTAATCTATCTACATCGTTAAAATTTAACAAATCGTAACAATTCATTGTCAAAATTGCAGTTTTCTATTGCTGAGTTACACAATTAATGTCACTTGGGTCTCTAAATCAATATACAATGTTATAACTTACTAAATTTTAACATTGTAGATAGATTCATATACCCCACAATGTTAAAATTTAGTAAATTGTATAAATTCATTGTGAAAATTGTAATTTTCCATTGCCGAGGTGACACAACTAAAAATGACTAACATAAATGACGAATTCATATTCTTAGTCTTTGTTAGCTAGTCATATTTCTATTCCTATCACTAAATTAATCGCTTATGTTAGTCATTTTATTTTAGTCACTTATTATCTAGTCGTATATTTCATCCTGTGACTAAATTAGTCATTTATCTTAGTTGTTTTTAGTTGGCTCACTTGAAATTACTCAATTTTGGTCATTCATCCCTTGGGAAAACTATGGTGACTAACATTTTTAGTCACCTAGTCACTTATCTCTCATTTTGTACTAGTGAAATTATAATTAAAAAAATTATGAAAATTAATTAAAAAATGGATGTTCATCTATAAAATAAAAACTAAAACCTGGATCTATCAATCAAGGAGATAAAATTTCTTGAGTTTAAATTATAAAAAAAAAATACACCTCAAGGCATTGGATCCTTCTTGGTGCTTGATAGATCTGGATTTAAGATGGATCTATACTAGTTTAAAGATACTAGCATGAATAATTAAATGTCTTGTTGGGTTTGCGTTGTCCTCTCTCCTCATACGGCTGTCTTTTCCAAAAATTGTTCTTTCCAACTGCTTTTGGTGAAACTACTGCTAACAAAGCATGAATTACCACGTGGATTGCATTTTATACGATTTAATAATTATTTTATTCCATTTTTCAGATTGAGCGAGGAACCATATTTTTATTGGAAGTGCATTTTAACTATTTTGTATAAGATTTGAAAATGGAGTTGTGTTGATTTTCCAAGTAATGTTTGTAAATTACCTTACTTTACTTTGCATAATATACATGGTTATCTAAATATGGCTTAAATTTTAAGTTTGAAAACAATAACTTTTAATAAAAAATTATCAATAGGATTATTATAAAAAGACTATTACCGAAGGTCATGTATTTCTTGGTTTTTCCCTCGATGTTTATGCTCTTGCATTGGAATTACTATAACTTAAATCCATAGGTTTATATTGAAATGGTACCTTTAAGATCTGTAATATTCTTTTTAAAAATATCTAAACTAATTGTAAAAATCAAATATACCACATGTCACAATCTGAGCGTTCTACGTCTCACTGTGGAAGCTAGATATCGACATTTTAACAACAACATTTATAGAAGATTCCTTGAAAGAGATTGCTAGCAAGTTGAAACTTGTGTTTAGAGAAATGGTGTTGGAAGTAGATGCTGAGGAGAAAGAGCATCCTCTCCTTCCTCCAGGGATGTTTTGTAGCACTCGCGAAAGTAGATATCGACACTCTAAACACAAATTTCATAGGAACATTGCTTCTTAAAATTTGCTCGCAAGTGGAAATATTCTCAGAGAAAGAGCAGTCGCTCTTTCTTCAAGTTGTCTATTTTTACAAATTCCTCATAAAGGAAGGGGTGGCCGACCCTTCTTCTGCCCATAACTCTTTTGATAATAGTTATAGAATGCAAGAAGGGTCGATCGATCCTTCTTATGTTCGAAATTCTTGATATAGTTGAATTGTTGGATATGGGTGTTCACAATTATCTACTAAACGAAGGGGCGGATACCTACTATTCACAGTGGAAGTTGAAAGTCTATAATTCTCATCCTAGCCTTCGTAGATTAAATATTTTTACACTTCTCTCATAAATGAAGGGATGGTCGACCCTTGTTGTGGTCAGGATTATTCCAGTGTTCACCATTTTGGATATAAATGAATTGATGGTCTAGGCTTCGTAGGTTGAATAATTTTAGAATTCCCTCAAAAATGAAGGGGCGGGCGACCCTTCTTTTGCCCCGTATTCATTTCATAATAGTTCTCGACTAAAAGAAGGGTCGGTCAATCCTTATTGCATTCTCCATTATGGATATAGTGAATTGATGGATAAATGTGTTCAAAATTCTCCACTAAACGAAGGTGCGACCGATCCTTTTTGTCCCGAAACGGAGGTCGGGACAACATTTTTTATATGTTAGAACTTAGCTTATGTTCGGATCCCTAATATTAATAAAATGGGATCCCCAATTACTAATTTCTAGAAGTAATCTTGAATTGTTTCATCTTGATTATGAGGTTGATTGATTGATGTCTTCATTCTCACTATTCCATGCTTTGGATCCAATAAAATTGTTGAATAACTCTTGTTTTTCTACATTTTGTGAGTTGCGGAAAGCTTTGTTTTTTCCATTGAAATACATCATTTTCGGAACGTCCTTTCTTTTAGTTTTGAAATATTTCCTTCCACATTTCCACATTCCGCAATGCGCATTGCGGAAATTGAAAACCCAAATAAAAAATGAAATCGCATTTGCCTTTTTCGGAACTCGTAATGAGAATTTCCTTATAATTTTCCTTATAATTGTTCTAGAATGCAAGAAGGGTCGGTCAATCCTTCTTATGTTCATCATTCTAGATATAGATGAATTGTTGGATATGGGTGTTCACAATTATCTACTAAATGAAGGGGTGGATCCTCACTATTTACAACAGAAGTTGGAAGTCTAGAATTCTCATCCTGGCCTTCATAGATTAAATACTTTAACAATTCTCTCATAAATGAAGGGTCGGTCGACCCTTGTTGTGGTAAGTATTATTCCAGTGTTCACCATTTTGGACATAAATGAATTGACAATCTATCCTTCGTAGGTTGAATAATTTTACAATTCCCTCATAAATGGAGGGGTGGGCGACCCTTCTTCTGCCCCGTCTTATTTTCATCCTAGTTCTTGAATGAAAGAAGGGTCAATCGATCCTTCTTGCGTTATCGATTCTGGATATAGGAAATTGTTGGATAAACGTTATCACAATAATCCACCTAATGAAGGTGCGACCGATCCTTCTTGTCAGGAAATTGAAGTCGAGACAAACATTTTTTAAATGTTATAACTTAGCTTATGCCCAGATCCCTACTATTAATAAAATCAGAGCCCCAGTTACTAATTTCTGGAGGTAATATCCAATTCTTTCATCTTGATTATGGGGTTGAATGATTGATGTCTTCATTCTCACTTTTCCATGCTTTGGATTCAATAAAATTGTTGAATAACTCTTGTTTTTCTACATTTTGTGAGTTGTGGAAAGTTTTGTTTTCTTTCTTTGGAATACATCGTTTCCAAAATCTTTCCTTTTTTTTAAGTTTTGAAATCTTTCATTCTGCTTTCCGCAACCCACAATGTGGATTTTGGAAATCAGTAATTTTTATGTTTTGAATTCCTTCTTTTTGTAATTCCACAATCCGCAATGGGGATTGCGGATGTTGGAAAGTGTTCAATCAACAAAATCACATTTTCGGTTCCAAATTTCCGCATTCCATAATGAGGATTGCGGAAATCGAAAACCTAACTAAAAAATGAAATCACTGGATCCTTCTCGGTGCTTGATAGATCTGGATTTAAGATGGATCTATGCTAGTTTAAAGATACTAGCATGAATAATTACATGTCTTGTTGGGTTTGCATTGTCCTCTCTCCTCATACGGCTATCTTTTCCAAAAATTGTTCTTTTCAACTGCTTTTGGTGAAACTACTACTAACAAAGCATGAATTCCCACATGGATTTCGTTTTATACAATTTAATAATTATTTTATTCCATTTTTCAGATTGAGTGAAGAACCATATTTTTATTGGAGTGCATTTAAACTATTTTGTGTATGATTTGAAAGTGGAGTTGTGTTGATTTTCCAAGTAATGTTTGTAAATTAACTTACTTTACTTTGCATAATATACATGGTTATCTAAATATGGCTTAAATTTTAAGTTTGAAAACAATAACTTTTAATAAAAAATTATCAATAGGATTATTATAAAAAGAGTATTACCGAAGGTCGTGTATTTCTTGGTTTTTCCCTCGATGTTTATGATCTTGCATTGGAATTACTATAACTTAAATCCATATGTTTATATTGAAATGGTACCTTTAAGATCCATAATATTCTTTTTAAAAATATCTAAACTAATTGTAAAAATAAAATATGCCACATGTCACAATCTGAGCATTCCGCGTGTCACCTTGGAAGCTAGATATCGACATTTTAACAACAACATTTATAGAAAGATTCCTTGAAAGAGATTGCTAGCAAGTTGAAACTTGTGTTTAGAGAAAGGGTGTTGGAAGTAGATGCTGAGGAGAAAGAGCGTCCTCTCCTTCCTCCAAAGATGTTTTGTAGCACTGGCGAAAGTAGATATTGGCACCCTAAACACAAATTTCATAGGAACATTGCTTCTTACAATTTGCTTGCGAGTGGAAATATTCTCAAAGAAAGAGCGGTTGCTCTTTCTTCAAGTTGTCTATTTTTACAAATTCCTCATAAAGGAAGGGATGGCCGACCCTTCTTCTACCCATAACTCTATTAATAATAGTTATAGAATGCAAGAAGGGTTGGTCCATCCTTCTTATGTTTGACATTCTAGATATAGTTGAATTGCTGGATATGGGTGTTCACAATTATCTACTAAACGAAGGGGCGGATACCTACTATTTACAGTAGAAGTTGAAAGTCTAGAATTCTCATCCTAGCCTTTGTAGATTAAATATTTTTACACTTCTCTCATAAATGAAGGGACTATCGACCCTTGTTGTGGTCAGGATTATTCCAGTGTTCACCATTTTGGATATAAATAAATTGACGGTCTAGCCTTTGTAGGTTGAATCATTTTAGAATTCCCTCATAAATGAAGGGACAGGCAACCCTTCTTTTGCCCCGTACTCTTTTCATAATAGTTCTCAACTGAAAGAAGGGTCAATCAATCCTTATTGCATTCTCCATTATGAATATAGGGAATTGTTGGATAAATGTGTTCAAAATTCTCCACTAAATGAAGGTGTGACCGATCCTTCTTGTCCTGAAACGAAAGTTGAGACAACATTTTTTATATGTTAGAACTTAGCTTATGTCTGGATCCCTAATATTAATAAAATGGGATCCCCAGTTACTAATTTATGGAAGCAATCTCGAATTGTTTCATCTTGATTATGAGGTTGATTGATTGATGTCTTCATTCTCACTATTCCATGCTTTGGATCTAATAAAATTGTTGAATAACTCTTGTTTTTCTACATTTTGTGAGTTGCAGAAAGCTTTGTTTTTTCCATTGAAATACATCGTTTTTGGAACGCCTTTTTTTTGTTTTGAAATATTTCCTTCCGCATTTCCACATTCCACAATGCGCATTGCAGAAATCGAAAACCCAAATAAAAAATGAAATTGCATTTGCCTTTTTCCGAACGCATAATGAGAATTTTCCCTATAATTTTCCCTATAATAGTTCTAGAATGCAAGAAGGGTCGGTCGATCCTTCTTGTGTTCATCATTCTGGATATAGATGAATTGTTGGATATGGGTGTTCACAATTATCTACTAAACGAAGGGGCGGATCCTTACTATTTACAACGGAAGTTGGAAGTCTAGAATTCTCGTCCTAGCCTTCATAAATTAAACACTTTAACACTTCTCTCATAAATGAAGGGTCGGTCGACCCTTGTTGTGGAAAGTATTATGCTAGTGTTCAACATTTTGGACATAAATGAATTGATAGTCTATCCTTCATAGGTTGAATAATTTTACAATTCCCTCATAAATGGAGGGGTGGGAAACCCTTCTTCTTCCCCGTCTTATTTTCATCCTAGTTTTTGAATGAAAGAAGGGTCAATCGATCCTTCTTGCATTCTCCATTCTGGATATAGGAAATTATTGGATAAACGTTATCACAATAATCCACTAAATGAAGGTGTGACTGATCCTTCTTGTCAGGAAATTGAAGTTAGGACAAACATTTTTTAAATGTTAGAACTTAGCTTATGCCCAGATCCCTACTATTAATAAAATTGGGGCCCCAGTTACTAATTTTCGGAGGTAAATCCAATTCTTTCATATTGATTATAGGTTGATTGATTTGTGTCTTCATTCTCACTTTTCCATGCTTTGGATTCAATAAAATTGTTGAATAACTCTTGTTTTTCTACATTTTATGAGTTGTGGAAAGCTTTGTTTTTTTCCTTTGGAATACATCGTTTCCAAAATCTTTCTTTTTTTTGTTGATGTATATGTAACTTCGAAATGTATTTCATCTATATATTTTATATATATTTATTGTACCCTTATTAGAGATGTGTTATTCCTCTATAAGGAAGTGTCGTCATGTGGATTGACAATTGTCGCAAGTGTGTGTACTTGCCGATGGGTTATTAGACCACCATGTGTGGGGTCGGCCCTGAAATATATATTATATTGTGGATGTATCTAGATAGACAAGTCGGACCCATAGTGTAACTGGGAAAATAGGTTAAGTATAAATAGAGACCAGGAGATCTCTATTTGGATCATTCGGAAAGTCACAGTTTTCTCACTCAAAAAGTGGCGCACTAGTGAGGAGGAGGATCATCTGCTCTAGGAGACTATCTCAAGTGTATTTTGGTTGTACATTGGTTGAGCCATTGCTCTCTCTATCTCTGAGGAAGTTGTGGGGCTTTTCACCTTAGGGTTTTCCCCACGGAAACTCTGTGTCTCTTGTCTCTCGTGCTTTTGATTATTGTGATGCTTGTCATGCTTATTGTGGTTGTTATGCATTGATATACTGAATATGTTATTCTCTCAGTAAAGATCAAAGAGTATTGTGAATTAATGCTCAAAATTTAACATGGTATCAGAGCTAACCTGAGAAGAAGACATTTTGTAGTGACGAAAACTTGAGTTTCTTGTTTATTGGGTTTCTCTCCATATATTTTGGAAAAGCAGCATAGTAGATTGACTCTACTCATTAAGGAGAATCTATCTGTCCAATCAGAATTCAATTCTGAACATTTTCAGATTTGGCCCTAAACATTAGGGTTTCCACAAAAATAGGAATTTCTGGAATTTGAAGACATAGCTGGAAGCTCCTTGCAAAATCAAAGTTTAGAGCTTTGGATCGAGATTTTTTGGCTAGGTAGATCTCCAGGAAACTCAAACCCTAATTCAGGGCTCTCCCTAGTGAACCCAGGAGGACAAAAAGATAAATCTGAAGGGTAAAGCTTTGTTGATATCAAATTTTGAATGCACCAAGATGATCAACACATCAAAGCGCATCTTTCTATCCTTTCAAAAAATTGAAATTCACATTTTGAATTTTTAGGGTTTTTTCGACAAACCCTAATCCGGGACGAGATCCAGTTTTAAGCATTTCAAGTGGTAAGACCTAAATCTTTTCTATTTCCATTGGAAGTACTCTTTAAAATGTCTCACCACACTGAGCTTGAGGATAAGCTTGAAAGGGATGATAAATTCCGAGCTTGGAAGTATAGGATTGGGTTAATCCTGGAAGAGAATGAGTTGGAATCATATATAAAAGAAGACATCCCTATCCTAGAGGATGAAGAGGCCAACGTATTGCATAAAAAGAACTTGGTCAAGGCAAAGAGAATCATTACTGATTCTATCAAAGACCATCTCATACCCCATGTGTCTTCTCTAAAGACACCCAAGGAGATGTTTGACTCTTTGACCAAGCTATTTGAAGGGAAGAACATAAATCGAAAGATGACTCTGCGGAATCAATTGAAAGGGGTCAAGATGTTGAATGGAGAAACCATTCAATCTTACGTCTCCAAGGTCTCTCAGATCAAGGAGCAACTTGAAGCTGTGGATGAAGTAGTGGACAATGGTGAAGTTGTTATGATCACTCTGAATGACCTACCTAGGTCATGGGACTCCTTTATTCAAGGAATCTGTGCAAGGAAGAAATTGATCTCTTTCAGCAAACTGTGGGAGAAATGCTCTCAAGAAGAAGCTAGACTTGTAGCTTGTGAGGAAAAGATGGAAGGTGAAGATCAAGCTCTCACAACTCACACCAAAAGAAGCAAGCCCAAGAAGGAGCACTCTTGCTACAAAAGATCTTATCAAAAGAATAAGAAGGATCTAAGATGCTTCACATGCAATGAGAAGGGTCACTTTGCTTCAAATTGTCCCAAGAACAAAAGGGATAATAACAACAACTCCAACAAGAAGAAGAAGGGCAGTGAAAGAAAGTTCCATGCTCATGCTGCCGAGGATGATGATCCTCCAAAGGAGAGGGCTAGGGAAGAAAGCGATGATAGTAACAATGACTGAAGTAGTTCCAAAAGTTGTTAGTGAGTTTGAAGATCCACAAGAACCTGTAGATGCACCCTGTGAGGATAACTCTCACAAGAGGAAACATGCATGGACTAGAGAGCTCATTCAAGATGCAGAAAGATTTGGCATTCGAGAAGAAGAACACAGAGCAAAGAAGAGAACCAGATCACATACCAGCTATGTTGCTTTACTCTGTGACATTATGAACAAAGAGCCTTCCAGTTATGAAGAAGCAGCGGAAAAGAAAGAATGGAAGGATGCCATGGTTGAGGAATACCAATCAATAATGAAGAATGATGTTTGGGATGTTGTCCCAAGACCTAAAGAGAAGTCTATTGTGACTTCCAAATGGATCTACAAAATCAAGCATGCTGCAGATGGCAATGTAGCAAAATACAAGGCAAGATTCGTAGCTCGTGGATTTTCTCAGAAAGAGGGAATAGATTATGAAGAAAATTTTGCACCTGTAGCCAGGTATACTTTCATCAGAACAGTACTTGCCCTGGCTGCAGCAATGAAATAGAAATACACCAGATGGATGTCAAGACTGTTGTCTTGATTGGTGTAGTTGAAGAGGAAGTATATGTGGAGCAGCCACTCGGTTTTGAAATACATGACAGGGAGTCATATGTGTGCATATTGAAGAAAGCCTTGTATGGATTGAAACAAGCTCCCAGAACTTGGTATGGTAGGATAGATAGTTTCCTATCTAGTTTGGGCTTTACCAAGAGTAAAGTGGATTCCAACCTTTACTACAAGGTTGAGGAAGGGAATCCTGTGATTCTAATCCTGTATGTGGATGACTTATTTGTAACAGGAGATGATAGATTGATTGCAGATACTAAGAGGAAGCTTGCTTCCAAGTTCGATATGAAATATTTGGGAATGATGCATTATTTCCTAGGTATGGAGGTGTGGCAGAGTGTAGGTGGGATCTTCCTTGGTCAAGGAAAGTACACAGTAGATATCCTGAAGAGATTCGGGATGATGGATTGCAAGGCCATGGCCACACCTATGGCATCAAATCTGAAGCTTCTATGTGATGCTTCATCTGAGCTGGTTGATATCTCTATGTATCATTAGATGATTGGGTCCTTGATGTACTTGATGAAAACGAGACCAGATATTTGCTTTACGGTGAACACATTGAGTCAGTTCCTAACAGATCTGACGAGTGTTCATCTTGTTGCTGTAAAGCATGTTCTGAGGTACCTGAAGGGTACATTGGATTATGGGTTCAAGTATGAAGCGAATCAAAAGTTTAACTTGCAAGGTTATGTTGATTCCCATTGCGCTGGCAGTGCTGCAGATAGGAATAGCACATTTGGGTGCTGCTTCAGTATGGGATCAGGTGTGATCTCTTGGTTTAGCAGGAAGCAGTCCTACGTAGCACTGAGTATAGCTGAGGCAAAGTATGTTGCAGCCTGGTCAGCTAATTGTGAGGCAGTATGGCTATGAAAGCTACTGTCTGAGTTATTTGATCTCCCGTTAGATGCTACTGGTATCTTCTGTGATAACCAGAGTTGTGTGAAGCTATTTGAGAACTCAGTGTTTCATGACAGGTCAAAACACATAGAGATCAAATATCACTTTATCAGGGATATGGTGCAGAGTGGAGCTATGAAGCTCCTGTATGTTGTGACGGACGGGCAGATTGCAAATCTGCTGATGAAGCCACTATCGAGGGTGAAGTTCGAGTACTTCAGGGAGAGGCTTGGTGTTCTTCAGATTGAGGACACTTCAAGGAAGAAGTGATGGACACATTTGCTAAAGCCATTCCAAGCATGTTGGAAGGAGGATCCTTCACATGGCTGTGGATGTAAGCGCTGGATGATAAGCATCAGGATGATGTTCTAGTTTCTACTTTGTATGATCAGTTGGATCATTTTTATATGTATCTATGCATCATGTTGGATGCTAGATATGATCAGTTGGATCATTTATATGTATGTATGCATCATGTTGGATGCTGGATATGATCAGTCGGGTCATTTATATGTATGTGCGCATCATGTTGGATGCTGGATATGATCAGTAGGATCATTTGTATGTATTTTTTATATGCATCATGATGGATGCTTGGACCATGTATTTGTATATGTATCAGGTGGATACATTGTATGATCTGTATATGCATGCAAAGTACAAAAGTGAATGATGAGATATCCTAACACCCCCCCTCAAGCTATACTATGATGTAAAAAATAAAATGTAGGGCCCTGGTTACTGAGACCAAAGGTCACCCCAATACAATAATCCAAAAAATGTTGAAATAAGTTAACTGAGGAAAGAGGGAAAACCCAGGGGGATGAAAGCCCCTCCTCAAGCTAAACATAAAAATGGATCTAATATGTATCCACCATGATGGAACTCACCCTCAATAGTGAACGGAGGTAAGAGAACTTCTTCTCAGTGAAACTCTTTGCGAAGATGTCTTCCATTTGCTCATTGGTAGGGCAATATTGCAAAATGATGGTGCGATCATGCACCAACTCTTGAATGTAGTGCATATGAATATCAATGTGTTTGGTCCTATGCCGTTAAATTGGATCGGTGGAGATCTTAATAGCACTTTGATTGTCACAAACTAGGACAATCGAAGTAGTGCTACCAAAATCAAACTCGAAAAGAATACCCTGCAACCAAATTGCCTAAATGCAGGCATTGACTGCCCCTCGATACTCAGCCTCTGCTGAAGAAAGTGCAATGGCTGCCTTCTTTTTGCTTGACCAGCAAATAGACCCATGTCCAATCATGAAAACATATCTGGAAGCGGACTTACGATCTATTCTATCACCTGCCTAATCTAAATCAGTAAAACCAATGAAATCTAGATCAGAATCTGTAGCATAATGTATGCCAAAATGTTTCATACCTTGCACATACTGCAAGATCTGCTTGGCTGCCTGCCAATAAAGCTCATGGGGCTACTATATATACCTTGATACAAAAATCATGGCATAATATATATCAGGCCTTGAGTGTGTCAATTAGAGTAGTGAACCAATCAACTGTCGATACATAGTGCAATTCTCAAGCGGTGTACTATTTCCCTCTTCAAGACTGATTCCTGAGAGGGATGGAAACGGAGCAGCCTTACATTCTACCATATTAAACTTTAATAGTAGGTCTTTAGCATATGTTTTCTGAGATAATGTGATCCCATCAAATTTTTGATCTATCTCCAAGCCCAAAAATTGCTTAAGCAAGCCCAAATCGCTCATATCAAAAGCTAGATTTAAAGCGGTTTTCAACTTGTTAATTGTAAGAAGAGTGCTGCCAGTAATGAGAATATCATCAACATATAAAACAAAAATTAAAAAAAATTACCTTTAACTTGCTATAGGTACACATTAGGATCAGATTTTCATCTTTTGAAATTCTAAGAAAGAAGGAAGGAGTTCCTCTTTGCGTACCAAGTTCTTCTGGCCTGTTTCAATCCATACAAAGATTTTTTCAATCTGCTAACTAATGATGGATCTGATATGTATCTTCTAGTTGTTTCATATATACCTCTTCATCAAGGTCTACATGTAGAAAATAACTCTTCACATCCATGTGGTGCACTTCCCAGTGCTTGGATGTGGAAATGGCCAAAACTAGGCGGATGGAATCCATCTTTGCAACCGGTGCAAAAGTCTCAGTGTAGTACACACCTTAGACTTGGGAGAAACCGTTTTCCACCAACCTAGATTTCTATTTTATGATAGAGACATCGGAAGAAACCTTCGTGCGGTAGATACACTTGCATTGAACTAATTCTCTTCCAGGTGGAAGAGAAACTAGCTCCCATGTATTTTTCTTTTGAAGAGAACTGTACTCTGCATCCATGGAGGTTTTCCATCATGGATCTTGGTGGGCATGATAGTATGATTTGGGATTTGAACCAATCATCAAATAAAATTTCTCAGATAATAATGGATCAGAAAAAAACAGAGCCATACCTACTCTTTGATAGTCTGCTCTTGTTCTCCTTGGATCAACAGGATTTCCAATGTTTGGAGCGGCAGATTGTAGAGTGTTTTGGGCACACTTTGGTAACTGAGGAGGATCATTATGGTCTAATTATGAACCTGATATGTCATGGACATTAAATTCTGATATAATATCAGTGATATCATATCCAATGCTTTCTTCATACTCACTTGAATCTTCTTCTTATGGAGGGTGCAGATCGGCAGTGTTTTCCTCAACTAGTTTCAGATCTGGCAGCGGTTCTTCAAACTTCACACTTCGCTATATGAACACCTTTTTGGATCTGATATTCATGAGTTTATATGCTTTTGATTCTTCCCCATATCCTATCAGGATACATTCAATACTTTGTGGATTCAAATACTTTATCTTATCAGAAGGAATTCTAGCCCATGCAGTGGAGCCAAAAACCCTCAAATTGGACACATCCGGTTTGCGACCAAAGAATGCTTCGAAAGGAGTTTTACCTTCCATGGATGAATGTGGAACTCGGTTTTGAATATATGCAGAAACATTAATGGCTTCAGCCCAAATATTTGCAGCCAAACCTTTTGACTCAAGCATGCAGGTAGCCATCTCTTTCAGTGACTGATTCTTCCTTTCCGCTACATCGTTCTGCTGGGGTGTGTAGGGAACTGTATGTGTGATCTGAATTCTGGTTTCAGCACAAAGTTGCAGCAACTCAGTCTTGATATATTCTCCACCATTATCAGATCTAAGATATTTGATCTTGCTCTCAGTGGCGATCTCAACAGAAGCCTTAAAATCCTTGAATTTTCCAAGCACTTCTGACTTGTTTTTGAGAAAAATACCCAAGTAAAGCAGGAAAAGTCGTCGATGAATGTCAAAACATACCTTGAACCATTCATAGAAAAATTTGGCAGTACAAAACTGATATCAGAATGTATGAGCCCCAAAATGGTAGAATCTCTGCTAGCTTTGTCGCAGTTGAACCTGTGCTCAGAGGGTTTCCCAACAATGCAACCGGGGCAAATTCCCTTTGAGGAACGGAGTTGCAGAAGACCATCAACCATGCAATTCTTTTGTAATAGAAGCAAATAATTGTATTTAAGGTGTCCAAACCTTTCATGCCAAATCCTACTAACCTCATTTCCATGGGTGAGGAGAGCAGTGGGCTTTTCGAGTGGCACAAAGTGATAAAACTCATAGTATTTTGCAGTGTGATTGGCCTTTCTGACTACAATAAGTCTTCCAGTTTTAATATCATAAATTTAACCTTTGTTAGGGCTGAATGTAACTTGCTTTGGTTCACTAGTGTGTGTCATTTGATACACAAAAAGTAGATTTGAAGCCAAGGAAGGCACATAGAGAACATTATGGAAGCTTCCATGCTCTACATGGATGGTACCTTTACCCTTTGATGAAATTTTTGAGTCATCTCCAAAATGGATGGGGATGCAACTGCTAGGATCAAATGAAAAAAAGGAGTCAATGTTTGCAGCCATAAGATTCGAGGCACTAGAATCTATCAGTATAGTGGTGGGTTTCGAAATAGTTTCCATGAGTGCTTGACCTCTTTTGTGGTCATCATTTCTATCCTTCCTCCGTGCACCGTTAGGCAGACATGTTATTCTTTTCCAAAAGGAGGGCCATTTGATCTATTGTTTTCTTCATGCATGAAATTTCAGGATGAAAGCCATGGTTTCAATATGAACATTTAGATTTTTTCTTGCCCTCTTTACCCTTCTGCTTGTTCCTTGAACCGGATGGTGCTTCCAGTTGCTTGCCTTTATCTCTTTGCTTGGTAGGCTTGAATTTGGGTTTATCTTTCCTTTGCTTTCCTTTACCATTCAAATTCTTGGATCCTTGAGCAAAGAGGGCTGAATCTTTGGATTTTATGGACCCCATTTGAATCAACTTATCATGCTCTTTTGTGACTGACTCAATGAAGGCATTCAAGGTATGCATCTTCCAATTCAGGGTAGTTAGCTGACTGGAATTGAAAGTAGAGACAAATACCAAGTAATCTTTCCTAAGCTTTGTGAGAATGGAGAGGATCAATTTCTTATCCTCTTTCACAACACCACTGTTCTTCAACTGCAATGGCAAGTGCTTGAATCTTGTGAAAAACTCATTGATGGTCTCAAAATTCTCAGGACTAATGGCATTCAATTCATTTTCAAATTGAAAAGTGCTAAGCTTGTCCTGCTTTCCAAAGAGATTGTCAAGTTGTTCCCATACTACTTTTGGAGTGTTCAATCTACTGAGATGGAAATGTAGATCCTTGGAAATAGAGAGGCAAAGGATCCCATAAGCTTCATCAAGCTTTATGTAGTGTTTGGTTCTTTCCGATAATGTGCTTGGATCCAATTCGAGGCCAACAGTGACTCTATAGAACCCTTTTGAGCACAATATAATCTCCATATCATCTTTCCATTCAAAATAATTGAAAGGAGTAATCACTGGATTGGAAGAAGTGTATTCCATCACAAATGGCGAGTGCACTTGATGTAGAAGAACTTGTCAAACACAAGAGAGCGAATGCAATTGATGGAGATGATTAACCTGCAAATCACAATCAAAACAAGAATAGTAAGATCAAACAATCCACCCTTTTAGAGTTGCATCACACCTGGGATTGGAGATCAAGAAAGTTGAATGAGTCCAATGTATCAAATCCAAAAATTATGTGGAAAAATCAAGCTTCTGGAGTGGATTGGAGTGTATTTTTCTGCTTTGCATGCACATGAGCGAATGCACATGAGATATTTCATGCCAAAACTTCAGTAATTTTGAGCAAATTCACTCAAATATTCTTGTAGAACACCTGTAGAAAAGAGATTTTGTCCCTACAATGGCTCCAATACCATGTAAAATTAGTCACAACAGATTTAATGAACAAGTAAATCAATCACAATAGAAGAAACTCGGAAAATATGGTGTAAACTTTGCAAAAAGCATGCATCAATGCTCTATATCCCAATAAGGGTGAAAATACATTACAATACTGTCACAATGAGTGAGCAATTCAAATTAACCAAGTAGGACATTCGAATTAACTGAATGGCATAGCTTGGATCCAACTAGGAGTCCTCATCATCAATCAGTGGTGGTCATCAATGCACAAGTCGCTGCCAAACAAGTGTCAAATTAAGTCTAATTGAGTCTAACTGAGTGAAATAAGTGTAACTAATGGTAAGTGGCACTAATACAGGGATGGAGGCTCAGTGGAGGGAACATGAGGGCTTAACTGCACTCAGAACTACCAGTAAAATTTCGTGACAAGTCATAATGTCACAAACTTCTATATAATTGTTTTCTTCACACATGTGATACAATCCATCAAAATATACAGTATGTACAATTACTCCAGCAAAATCTAAGGGATGATGAGATTCTTTTCTTCACACACGTGATACAAGCCATCATTCACCATTAGCACCATAAGGATAACCACCATTTCAAAATTTCATCGTATAAACCATCGCCATGGAAGCATACAATCATTTCCCACGGCATCGATTGGAGTGATACATGTACAAGTACACTAGAAAAATCTACGGCGAATATTATAATCTGTATCGACTGTAGATTTTTGCGATCAATATCCAGCCTGCTACAGGCCATTTAATGTGGTGGAAGCAGGCCGGTTGGCCATTGGATCTCAACTTGGTTGAGATCCAATGGCCAACCGGCCTGCTTCCACCACATTAAATGGCCTGCAGCATGTTGGATATTGATCTCCAAAATATACAATCAGTACAGATGATATCTATGACCACCATCCCGCCATACTATGATAATTACCATTCCCGATCTGTAACATCCAATTCCATTCACCAATTCACTAGACACTCAATATATAAATACTAAACTATACCCCATATTGTAGCAAAATGAAATATTTAGGAAGTCATGGCACTCTTCTTTACCACCTCTGTTCCATTTCCTTCGTTGTTTTATCATAAATACTTGAGTCTTATGGTGGATCCCTAGTTCTCTTCGTGATACATGAGCGTTTCGACAACATTTCCCTGAAAAATCCTCACTGCACCATGATATATGGGAATTTCAAGCACTGTCAAAGCCCCAAGCCTAGGATTTGTCTCTAATGTGACTCATAGCTTCTAGTTGAAGCAAAAATAAAGTCTAGCTTCTAGTTGAAGCAAAAGTAAAGTCTATGTATATGTAGGAGAAGAGCCTCTGTATATGTAGGAGAAGATTCTATGTTTGTGAGCTCAAGCTCATAGTCGTGAAATGTATTAAGAGCCCAAGCTCTGTAAAAGGTGAAATATTGAAGTAAATTCCATCTCTGTGTAATGCGGCGAAGTTGCACTGTTTTAACCCGGAATAAATTCTACTGATTTTGATGTCTTAGTAAGAAATTTTTTAATATAAATCTTGTAGTATAAGATTTTGTGTTTGTGAGCTCAAGCTTGTGGTTGTGAAATGTATTAATAGCCTAAGCTCTGTAAAAGTTGAAAGATCGAAGTAAATTCCATCTCTATGTAATGCGACGAAGTTGCCCTATTTTAACCCAGAATAACTTCTACAGATTTTTATGTCTTAATACGAAATATTTAAATATAAATCATTTTTAATAGTAGTGGGCTTGTCAAATTTGAATCTCGATAAAGTTAAGAGGTCCTATAAAGAGACCGATAATGAGCACTATTGTTGACATCAAAATGACCAACACAATTACTACCTATTCTTCCTATTCATAATACCTACACATTCATAATACCTCTTAATCTTATTTTTTTTAAAACCATTTTGCTCTGTTCCTGGTCTCGAATCCCATTAATCCTTTATTTATAATGCATCATTTAATTTTTCTCTATTGTTGGCTATGTTACCAGAAATGTGACGGAGGAGTGTGGTTTTTTGGAAAACGGAGTAGAAATGGGGATGAAATGAAAATGGTCATTTTCTATGCCTATTCCCATTTCTAGAATGAAGAAATTGTTTTTAAGGAAACGAATCGTTTTCTCAATTCGAGGTATTAATTGCTAGTGGGTAGTGAGTCAATATCAAGTAAATGCAAAAATTTACTCTCGGAGTTGGAGTGTTCTGTAAGGAAGTTGGCTTACTGTCGTGGGACGCCTAACACCTACATTGATATGGGATACCTGCTGCCCTCTACCTACATTGAAACTAAAAGTTCAAACTCTCTGTGTTTGCCAGTTTGGAGCTTTGTTTTCCATGAGGACCGAGGCACTCCGTGTTTTTCAATTTGGAGCTCTGTTTTCCCTGAGGACCAAGGTTTGCTTTGGCTGAGGTGGAACCGGGAAGAGTGTTGGGCGGCTAGAGCAGTAAGATTGGCTTGAAGAATCGACTGCTAGTTTTTCAATTTCCAGGTATTTATATTATTCAAACCATAAATCTAAATCTGTAACAAAGCATGCTTATTCAACCTCCAGGATCAAAATCCATATCTTCCATGGTGTTCAAAAATCAATCCAATAACAGTTTCAAGTTCACGATAATTTAAAGTCTCTTAATGTTTTAGATTATTCTTATCCTTAATCGGATCATCTCCTTTGCAGGACTAAGAAAAGTCTAAAATTTTATTGGAGCTTCGACTTGTACACATAGAAGCAGTAGACTCATCCCCTGCAACCACAAAAATAATTAGTCATTATTCCTCAAACATGTAATTTTTGCATCGGACTATTCCATCATTCCATGTATAATTTCGAAAACAAGCAACACATGCATGCCTTCCTAGACACACGATAATGCTAATTAAAATTTAAGCAGGATATTCTGTTGGAAAATGAATTTAACAGTAATGACAATGCAGATAGTGATGCCATTAGTTGGAATGATTCTAACTACGATAACTGTAAGCTAATACAGGTAAAAGTAATACCTATTTGTAGGATTATAGAAATGGCTTAAAATCACAAAGTGAATTATGGGGTGAACTAAGAAGGATTATCGACTGCGAAAGCTACAATTGGAATTACAATGTTACCTAAAGTGATGAAGGTAGTTTTCCATGATTGGGTTCAAGATCACATGTTCAAAATGGCCAAAATCATTCTCTATTAAGACTTTAATACTAAGGCATCTAGCTGTTAGTTTCAGTTATAAATCAACAGTAGTACAAATGAAGTATTCAGTTGCATATTATCAATTATGGAATAATCAAATCCACGTGGCACAATCTGAGCATTCCACATGTCACCTTGGGAAACTAGATTTCGACATTTTAACCACATAATTTATAGACGTTTTGCTACAAAAAGTTTGCTGGCAAGTCGAAATTTTGTTAAAGAAAGAGAGGTCGCTCTTTTGTTAGGTTGTTCTATTTCGTGGTGTTGGAAGTAGATGTTGAGGAGAAAGAGTGTCTGCTCCTTCCTCCAGGGATGAGTTTTTAGGAGTGGCGAAAGTAGATATCGACAATCTAAACACAAATTTCATAGGAACATTGCTTCGCACATTTTACTGGAAAGTGGAAATATCCACCATATAAAGAGCGGATGCTCTTTCTCGAAGTTTTATTTTTACAATTCCCTCGTAAAAGAAGGGGCGGCTGACCCTTCTTTTTCCCAATATTCTTTTCATTATAGTTCGAGACTGCAAGAAGGTTCGGTCGATCCTTCTTGTGTTCTCCATTATGGATATCGTTCAATTGCTAGATAAAGGTTTTCACAATTATCTACTAAACCAAGGGGCACCCAATCCTTCTTGTCAGAAAACGGAAGTCGGGACAAACAACTTTTATATGTTATAACTTAGTTGATGTCCTGTTTTTACACTTCTCTTGTAAATTAAGGGTCCGTCAGCCCTTCTTGTGCTCATTATTCTTCCAGTGTTCACCATTTTAGATATAGATGAATTGATGTTGTTAACACCCAAAAAGTGCTCACTAGCTCATTTACCACATTATATGGCTCATTTGTCCATTTTTCCTACCATATTTCCCTTAAAATCCCAAAAAATCCCATTAAAAAACCTCCAAAAGGCCTAAAATGCCTCCAAAAGGCCATAAAACCCTCAAAATAGCCTAAAAAAGGCTAAAAAACCCCCTTTTCCTCCAAAAATAGCAAAAATCCCCTAAAAAGGGAATAAAAAATATAAAATAATGAGGAAAAGGAGAAAAAAACCCTATACAGCTGCCCAAAACCATGTGTTTCCTAAAACCATGGGTCAGCACTCCACCACCAAAAAACTATAAATAGGTGATGGAGATCCCTTATTCCATATCCACAATCACAAGCACCCTTACTCTGCCAAAATCTCTCTCGAAACCCTAGTTCACCTTTGAACTATTTTCACCTTGAGAGCCACCTTTGGCCCATCCCCAACATTGGAGAAGGAGAAAGGAGCATTCTGAAGCTTGGAGCATCCTCTTGGACACTGCAAAGGGCTTCACCAACCTTGACACTCAAGGTAACATTAATATAAAACCATTTTTTACATCTTTTATTTATGTCTCATGCAATGTTTAAAGTAGTTTGTTAATTGTTGTTTTAGCTTAATCATTTAATCATTATTGAACTGCTACTAAGGAGTCCATTCTCCTTAGTAGGTGCTCATTGGCACAAGCTAGGGGTAAAACCCTAGCTACAGTTTTGGCGACTCCCCTAGTTTTCGAATTTCTGGTTTCCGTTTTTAAATTTTTTCCTTTCGGCTGTCCCTTTCGGCCGCCGCATACCGCGTCTTTTTACCTCTACAGTCGCGTCCCGACCGCGCCTTTCAGGCCTTTACCCGCGATCCGACCGTGGCTCTCAGACTGCTTCCGACGCTCTGCCGGCGGATTCAAGTCTGTTACCTGCGATCCGACCGTGGCTAATCAGCCTGTTTTCCGCGATCTGACTGCGCCTGTCGGCCTTTTTCACGCATCCCGACTGCAGCTTTCTGCCTCTTTCGGGCGTCCCGACTGTGCTTGTTAGCCCTTTTGCCGCGACCCGACTGTGTCTTTTTGCATTTTTCCTGCGTCCCGACTGCCACTGTTGGCCCGATAGCCGCGACCCGACTGTGTCTTTTCCCCTGTTTCCTGCGTCCCGACTGCCTCTGTTGGCTCGATAGCCGCGACCTGACCGCCGCTGTTTCCCTCAAACCCGCGGTCGGCCTGTTCTGATTCGCCACAGACCCGCGGTCTGATTTCTGCTCTTTTCCTGTTTTGAGCCCAGCCCCTCTTGCTGCAATATTTTCTGCATTTGAACAGCCCTCTGTCCTACCTGCAACCTACTTCCTTACAGCCTTTCTGCAACCAAATCTCTGTTCCCTTTCCAGAGTCTTTTTTAAAATTTCAGTATTTTTTAATTCAGAAAATTTTGCAAGTTCAAAGAATCAATTTCAGCATTATTGATAGATTGGAAGTTGCCCTCCCTTGTGGCACTTCTATTTTTGGGTTCAACACCTCACGAGCACACACTCTGTCACATAAAATCAAGTGAGCCTTAAAAAGTACCTAACTAAACCAACATTCTAACCCCACTTGGGGAACACAAAAGAATCATTGTAGTTAGGTAGGATCAGGGGGATAGGCTTCCAATAACACCCCTTGGTTATTTCACTTGAGACATAGTTGTTGTCCAAATAGGGAACCAAAATCCCCTAGTACTTTTTGGCACGGTCACGACCAGTTTATCAGAGGGCCTCTCCCTTAGGAGGGTTGAAGTCGGGAGACTGGTTCCGGAGGCCTGAGTGGAATACCGCACTCCATTCAGTAACCGAAGGGCTACCTTTCGCGGTTCGCGGGATATCCCTGTATAGGGGTATTGCGGTCAACGAACTAAACGGCAGATTCACCTTTCTGGACGTGTCATGAACAGGGTATCTTAGTTGCCATTCTTCTAGGATTGACTACCCGGTGTCCCTCCCGGTAGGGGGATATCATAGCCACTTGGCTTTCCTACTCATATTGTCTGACTTGGATTTCATCACCTTGCAGAGGATATGTTTAGTTGAGTCAGAATACTTTTAGCTAGGTGTTTGCATGCTCCTTTACCTCCCTTGGGTCTAGTGAGTCCACCATTTTTTCTTTTTAGGAAACCTACTGCTTGTTGGTATTCTGACCATCTTTGTTGTTACTCCACCTATTGTAGCACAGCTGCTGCAGTGGGTGTTTTGAGTTGATTGTTGGCCTGAGTGCCTTGCTTTTTAGCTCTCCTTCTGCACACTCGGTTGCATTAGGATTTTTGAGCTGTTTTTATACTCACCTCAACCCACAGAGACTAGACACCATCTGTCGCCATTGAGTCCCCGAGACATTCTCGGCGCCTCAGGGGCGAGCCCCCACAGCACGGTTCTCTTGACACCACTCGTCATAGATTCCGATCATTGTCCGTTGATACCACTCATCACAGATCTAGAGCCTTGTCACTTGACTCCACTCGTCAGCGACGTAGGTCTCCGTCACCAGATAGTGACGCACCTTACTTTACCTCTGATTCTGACGAAGAGTCTGAGAACCCTATTTATACTGCCCCTACTAGCCCCATGGCTGGCACGACTTCCACTCCATTTGTCATAGGGACCATTGGTGGCACATCCACCACTACACCAGTTACTACA
Organism: Larix kaempferi; assembly: GCA_027924585.1. NCBI lineage: Eukaryota > Viridiplantae > Streptophyta > Pinopsida > Pinales > Pinaceae > Larix > Larix kaempferi. Next base: position 329,730 of record BSBM01001508.1, read on the forward strand.
CCTATTTTGGGTATGCCCTCCATGGGGAAACCATCTACCGTTCCCCTCACGGTACCTATTCCCACAGCGGGAATACCTATCCCCACTACATCAGTGGCTCACACTACCAATGGTGGTGCTGGACCATCCTTCACTACCTCAGTTCCCCCACTTGGGGGCACCACCTCACATCTTGTCCCTCCACTTGGGGGCACTGGCCCCAACTTGGTCCACAGCACTCCTGTGTCACAGCCTTCTTCCAGTTTGCCATTCATGGCTAGCCTCAACCTACCTGACCTGGCCAGATTGACCAACGATCCTATTCGACACGACCCTATGTGGCCTCATATGCCTACCAAACTACCCTCTGACATCCCTAAGTTCGAGGGTAAGGCCGGTGAGGACCCACAAAACCATATCATGTCTTTCCACCTATGGTGTTCCTCTAACTCCATCGTGGATGACTCTGTTCGCCTCCGTCTCTTACAGCGCACCTTCACTGGCTCTGCAGCCAAGTGGTATATTGAGCAGCCTCATGGGACCCACGCCACCTTTTCTTCCCTGGCCTCGACCTTCCTGCAGTTCTTCCAATTGCCAGTCCGCTATGACGCGGGCGTTGAGATCCTTCTATCTTGTAGACAAAACACGGCTACCCATATCACGGACCACATCCATGAGTGGCGTAGACGCCGTAGCTTATGCAAGATCAAACTAGACGACCGTATCTTCCTCGATTGGTTCCTCAAGTCCCTGCTTCCTGTTATTGCTAAGGATGTAGCTTCAGAAAGACCCCAGTCTGAAGAAGAGGCCATCCTTAAGGCACAGCAGTTCGACCTCATTTACGCCCAGTCGGGTTACCTTTATACCATTATACCTGACGCCCCTCGCGGCGAGTCCTCCCATCATGATGCGCCGGGGGCATCCCACGCTGCTGATGGTATCATTGGCCGTGTTTCTTCGCATCCCCAACCATTTTCTATAGCACGACCTACCCCTGGCCCCGACCTGTCGAGGGCTACCTCCCAGTCTGGAGCAACCAACTCATATGCTCCCATGACACATCACCATTCCCATGGACCTTCGTGTCCACCTCAGTGCTTTGGGTATGCGACTCCTGCTTATGCTCCTCCAGTCTCCCCTCAGCCTTATTACCATCAGCAGACTGCCCCGGCCCCTGCGCCTTCACAAGCCCCACCAGCTTATTATCCGCCACAGGCAGCCCCTGCGGCACATCCACAACCTGCTCCACAGACCTATCAGCAACCCCCTCAAGTTGCTGCACCTGCCCAGCCTCAACCTACATATCATCCTCCGCAGCCTGCTCCAGCACCTGCGCAACCTCAGAATCCACCTGCTGCCCAAGGGCAAGTTTACGCCCAACAGAACCCGCAGCAAAACCAGAACAACCAACGTAACCAGGGCCAACAGAACCGCGACAAGGGCCGTAATCGGGGAAACAACCAACCTGTAGACCAAGCTGGTCAACCGGCTAATCCCCCTGACAATAACAATGCGGCCCCCGCTAATCAAAACCCTGATCGCCCGCCCAAGCAGGCTAAAAACCCCAATTTGCGAACGAACCACCCTTGTTCTATTTGCGGGGTCTATGGACACTACACACACGCTTGCCCACATTTGGAGCGAGCTCGGCAGCTCTGGGTTGACGAGGCCCATCGCCAAGGGCATGCGGCTCCCCAAGCACCGCCCAACCCCCCCCAACCTCAGCAACCCCCTTTGGTGCTGCAAAACCCCTTACCGACCCAAGGCGTGGTGAACACTCAGCCGTTGGCCCCTCAAGCTAACGTGCAACCCCAACAACAACAGATCACCTATGCCGCTCCTGATCAACCCATGTTCGACTCAGATACCCACCACTTACTGATGATGTCATCCGCTGACGTCAACCTCCAGACCCATCGGAACCAATATGGCTCCACCTCTGAAGCCACTCCCATGGATAAACCTGCTAACGCCCATCCCACCGATCAGGCGTTACGTATACCTCCACCTCCCATAGACGGCGCTGCGAAAGCACCTCGTTTCCCACTTCGCCGAATCAACAATAACCCTAACGCGCGTGCTGCGTCAAACTACAACATCGTAGACGACCTAGCCCAATCTCCCGCAGCCATGTCTGCGTTGGAAGTCTTGAAGAACTGCCCTTCCCAGCGCAAGACTTTACTTTCCGCCATCGGGGGGATTGACCCAACTGATTCACATTTGATGGCGTTTGATTTAGACCAGTCTGAACCACGCCTACCTTCCAGCTTAGCCTTCCAAGTTACAGTCTCCGTTAGGAATCTTGTTATCCATCGGTGCATCATCGATGAGGGTGCTTCCACATGCGTTATGTCTACATTTGTATGGCAGAAGCTAGGATCCCCTCCTCTCCAGCAGTCCACCACTGCGTTACGTGCCTACGACGGTCGTTCGGCCCAGCCCCAAGGCCTTCTACCCAACGTTCCAGTCCAGTTAGGTGGTAAAACAGTTCTTATTGACATAGAGGTAATCAATGCCCAATTGGATTACAACCTTTTACTTGGTCGCAGCTACATGTATGCCATGCGGGCGGTTGCCTCTTCCGTCTTTCGCACCATGATGTTCCCCCATGAGGGACGCATGGTTAAAATTGACCAGCTCACCTACTATGATCCCAGTGCTCCCGCGGCACCTGAAAACGTTCTCCCCATGGTTGAACAACCTGTTTCTCCTGCCACTACCTCGTTTATTTCCTCTTCGGGGCCTGGAGTCTACTCAGACGCGCCGATGACCTCCACCTTTCAGTCCATTCCTCCGCCGTCATCTACACCCGAAGTCTCTGACTTATGTACCTTGTCCCACGACAATCTACCACCTAACACTCAACCACCCTTGTTGCCTAAACCACCATTGGTACCTAGCCACATTGGTGTTACACCGATCCATACGATCCCCTTCCTAGTTCCTCCAGCAGGAGTAGTAAGCGCCCCGGTCATGGCTACCCTTAGCCTCCCTGGGTTAACCTTGGGATTACCTGTATGGTACCTTTCGCCTCCCGTTCGCCCGCCGACACCAGATGTCGTCCTCCAGCCGGTGCAACCCATGGCTACTACCACCCACCCACCTCCCGGGGTCTCTACCCCTTCGTCCTCCACGACACCTCCTCCTCCTCCTCAATCCACTGGGGGCAGAGGTCCTCAACCTTACACTGTTGTACCACCTCCAAAGACAGTCAAGAACCCTCCAGTGTTTCGTGCTCCTCCCAAATGCTCGCTGTGTGACGAGTTGGGCCATGCGACCCACCAATGCCCACAGTTACCCGCATTGCAGAAGCACATGCAAATGCTCGACGACAATCCTAACATTCCAACTGTCGAACTAAACCCTACTCCTAAGCCTAAAGATAAGTCCCTACGTACCAACCACTCCTGCGCCATCTGCGGTATTTACGGGCACTATTCACATCATTGTCCCGATCTCCCGGATTACAGAGCGGCTCTCTATGAGATGAACAATCTGGATCTTGAGACGGCACCACCTACCATTGAGGAGATCTACCCTCCAGACTCTTCACCTTCCGGAGAGGTTAATACCATCTATATGATCTCTTCCACCACTACTCCCTCGTCAACCGATTTGACGACGCAAACTTTCCGTACTGATGAGGAGATTCTTGAGGCCCTTACTGTCCCGGATTATCCCTGGGATGACATGCACCACCGTTCCTATTTCATCCCAGAAGCGTCTTCCTCTAGCACCGCTACCCAATACGCGGTCGAATCCAAAGACTTCCTCCCCACTAAGGTTGACTGGTTCAAGGACCCTATTCCTGCTCCTGATGCCTTCGAGGAAGGTAACATGGCCAACATCTCACCTGTCATCCAAATTGATATCGCTGCCCCAGGACGTGCCCCTGAACTCATCACTTTAGGAGCATTCTGCAGTAAAAAAGAGATTGAAGAGTACAAAAAACTCTTCCAAGAATTCCGTGATGTCTTTGCCTGGTCCTATACAGAGATGTCCGGTCTAGACCTTGCCATCATAGAGCACCACCTTGACACCTCTGAGTCAAGGGGCATAATAGATTCCCTTGACCCTGGGATAGGGGGCATGATCAATCATTTTGAACCTTCCCCATCACATCTATCTCAGCACATCGATGAACCCATTGTTCAAACCAACACATATGTGATCCACAATCACAAACCCCATGCACATAGCATGGGGGCAAGTCATTAACCCTGCTCACTTTTTCACATTTGTGATCTCAACCATTTTTGACGTCACATATCACTTGTAGATTTGATTTGATACGCATAGTTCTTTCCTTTGACCATTCCGGAGTCCTTATGACCTCCGTTTTTCGCACCATTTGCACTGCCGGATTCATTTTTCCGAGCTGGTGATGATGCTTGAGATCATTTCTCGCTCTCACCCCCCAGATTTTTCGGGCATTTTTCCAAAATGCCCCGTCACCTCGGTTTGCGTGCCACATCGGCCGTTACCCGTTTTTCACATGTTTTATATCATCGGATTCAGTTTTCCGAGCTGGTGATGATGCTTGAGATCATTTCTCGCTCTCACCTCCAGATTTTCCGGGCATTTTTCAAAATGCCCCCGTCACCTCGGTTTGCGTGCCACATCGGCCGTCACCCGTTTTTGACATCCTTTATATCGCCGGATTCATTTTTCCGAGCTCGTGATGATGCTTGAGATCATTTCTCGCTCTCACTTGGTACAATTTCAACATTGTGTCCCAACACCTTGCTTCCTCGGTTCGCGTGCCACATCGATCTCTATCGGATTGTTCCACATTTTTACATGAGCCATTCACTCCTGTCATACTGCAAATGTCTCGTTATTTTGCCACCATCTCATCTACCCCGCAAGGAGGTCCATCAGTGTTCCCACCTACCCTCGTTCTTGGTCATCATTACTCAACCTTGATTGAACATTTCCTCCTTGCCTGGCCATTCCTTTTGTTCGGTATAATTTTATCCCTTTTTCGGGCCGGACAACTCCTTTACGAAAAAGGCACTTAGGGAGTTTCCGTTAAGCTCTTTTCTGACTCCTAAAAGAATGAAAAGATCGCCGAGCAATCTTGCTTCCTTTCATGCTCGTTAAAGCACCTGAAAGGGCGTCTATCTGGTATAAGTTTAACCCTTTTCCGGACCTGGTAGACTAATTACGAAAAAGGAATACTCTAGTCACACCGGCTAGAAGAGTTCTTCATTGCATCCTTTTATGCTTCTTTGGGCCTTGGAGACTAAATCTACGAAAAAGCAACCCCCTGGAGTCTTCTTACTTGCTTTCAGACTCTCTAAAATTGAAAGCAACCACGAGCATGCGCTGTCCTGGGCTCGTTAAATCCACACGACAGTACCATTCCTTTACTTCAGAGTCTTCTTATCGCTTTCAGACTCCTTAAAATTGAAAGCAACCACGAGCATGATCTGTCCTGGGCTCGTAAAATCCACACGACAGTACCATTTTACACACACTTCTTCTAGTTCCTTAACCCATGAAGAAGTTTTCCCCCGTGCCTCCTGGCACTGCGATCGATCATCTCGGCAGCACCCCCAATCAGGTCGCCTTTGTTCAGAGTATTCTGCAGTCTCCTGCCATTTTATACCAGCTTGAGTCTCCCTCCGACCCATCACCCTCCCTAAGCCATTACAGCTATGATCCCTTTCCCCTCAGTCAGTTTCATATGTTGCCAGATCATTCCCATTATCATACTCTGAACAAAGGAAGTTTGAGTCCACCCGCTCTACTTGCCCAGTTATTCACCCACAGTTTGATCAGTCCTGCCATCAGTACTACCACATTTCGGTTCTCTACCTCGCGCTCCTGTCAAGGAAACATCATTGCCTTGATAGGGGCAGGTCTCCCTCTGTCGACGACAGCTCCTCTATTCCAGAAGATAGGCCCAGAGGTCCCTACGCCTTGGACTTATCACCATCTGTGGTAAGTGCCTACGGATCATTCTGAGAGGAGTCATCATTGCCTCTCCGAGTGGTTGTTCCTCACATGCTCGACTTCAGCACCTTGATCGCATCGTTGAGGATCGCGTAGGATTATATCCCATCAGTTTTTAGTCGAAGACCCCGGATTTCCCCCGACTCTAGCACATTGGTGAGTCACTTCGGAACGCCCAGTTCTATGTTCCTGTGGATGTCCGGGCTACGTTGGCGATTGTATTCGGAAGCCATCCAGCTATATGCTTCCTTGAGTACCCATTTCAGTTCCAGTTCAGTGTACCATGGAGAGTATGATCCCAGTCACTATGATCCAGCAGCTCATCAGTTCCTGTGGTACCACATTCAGTAGCACTGTTGATTATTCCAGTGTATCAGTTTTTCAGCACAGACATGGTCAGCTCAGCAGTATGTCCCAGATTTTGTGTCCCCTCTGGACCCTTATGATGTACACAGTGGCTATGTATCTTTCAGGTCCCCTTTTTCGGGCCTCACAGTTCTGTTCATGTATCTTGATACGAGCATGGGTATGCCCGCCTCGTCCATATATTGAGATTATTCCTCAGTCAGTATTTGAGATCATGTATATTTCAGGTCCCCATTTTTTGGACCTCATTGTTATTGTTATGTTATATCCTGATACGAGCATGGGAATGCCCGCCTCGTCCATATGATCAGATGATTCCTCCTCCCTTATTGAGGTTATGTACTTTTAGTTCTTGCAGTTGTTCGGGATCGTTGTTCCGGGCTTCAGTTTGTTTCTTCTCTCCTCTCCACATCCCAGGAAAACCATTTATGACTTATGATGTCCATCGGCCATACGATGAGCTCCTGACCTCGCACATCAGGGGGCAATCTGTTAACACCCAAAAAGTGCTCACTAGCTCATTTACCACATTATATGGCTCATTTGTCCATTTTCCTACCATATTTCCCTTAAAATCCCAAAAAATCCCATTAAAAAACCTCCAAAAGGCCTAAAATGCCTCCAAAAGGCCATAAAACCCTCAAAATAGCCTAAAAAGGCTAAAAAACCCCCTTTTCCTCCAAAAATAGCAAAAATCCCCTAAAAAGGGAATAAAAAATATAAAATAATGAGGAAAAGGAGAAAAAAACCCTATACAGCTGCCCAAAACCATGTGTTTCCTAAAACCATGGGTCAGCACTCCACCACCAAAAAACTATAAATAGGTGATGGAGATCCCTTATTCCATATCCACAATCACAAGCACCCTTACTCTGCCAAAATCTCTCTCGAAACCCTAGTTCACCTTTGAACTATTTTCACCTTGAGAGCCACCTTTGGCCCATCCCCAACATTGGAGAAGGAGAAAGGAGCATTCTGAAGCTTGGAGCATCCTCTTGGACACTGCAAAGGGCTTCACCAACCTTGACACTCAAGGTAACATTAATATAAAACCATTTTTTACATCTTTTATTTATGTCTCATGCAATGTTTAAAGTAGTTTGTTAATTGTTGTTTTAGCTTAATCATTTAATCATTATTGAACTGCTACTAAGGAGTCCATTCTCCTTAGTAGGTGCTCATTGGCACAAGCTAGGGGTAAAACCCTAGCTACAGATGTCTTAGCCTTCGTAGGTTGAATATTTTTACAGTTCCCTAATAAATTAAGGGGCGGCCCACCCTTCTTTTTTCCCAGTATTGTATTCATAATAATTCTAGAATGCAAGAAGGGTCGTTCGATCCTTCTTTCTTTCTCCATTCTAATGAAATTTAGTTCACACCAATATTTGATCAAGAAATTACACACTCTCACAAAATATCTTACACAACTAGTCAAGAACACTGAAATTTACTCACAAAAGATGCAAACTGAATTACTCAAATGAATAATATTACATCAGCCAACCTTAGGAAATTAAATGCCTATCATTATATAACTTTACATCAGATATTCGAATGCATAAGGATTCCATTCGAATTCACACAAAATTTGAGTTACTAAAATAATGCAAATCCCTCTAGGTGGAAAGTGTGTTCTCCAAGTCACACGAAAGGATCGCGAATTTATGATTTAGTGATCAGATAGTGATGTATGATGAAAAAACATGCCAAATCCCCAAAAATGGAAAGAATAAACATCATGGAGGATGAGTGGTCCAAAAAATAGTTTCCCTAGTCAACTAGCTTTTACCTTTCACCCAAAAAGTGGTAAAAAGAAGTAAAAGAAGGTAGTGCGCCAATCTAACTCAAAATTGTCTAAAAATAACCAGCATCTATTTTAAGACATCCATAAATAGTATCTAGTGGTTTTAGGAAACTTGTGGTCCACACAATGACTTATATGCCAACTATCTAGTCTAATACATAGTAATTAATCATAAAATGATTAATTAATGCTACTAATGTATTAATATGACATCGAAAATTGATTTAATTATTCCAACACCCCCCCATAAGTCTGACTTTATGTGCTAAAAATCAGAAATAAAAACTAGGGCCGAGTAACAAGACATGGTCACCCTGTACAATACTGCCTGGTCCACAAAAACAAGGATAGAAGGAAAACCTCATGGGAAAAACCTTCCCTCAAAACATGGAAATATCAAAATTGAAATATTGATGATCAATCCTTCACTCCACCACATGTTCAACCATCCTAAGGAGTGATCTAAGATAGTTGAAAGTCTTCTAAGTAAAAGCTTTGGTGAATATGTCTGCAGTTTGCTCACCTGTTGGGCAATACTGCAAATCAATGATCTAGTGATGCACTAAACTCATTATGTAGTGCATATGGATCTCAATATGCTTGGTCCTTTGTCTCTGTACTGGATCACTTGAGACCCTTATAACACTCTGATTTTCACAAAAGATGATAGTAGGAGTACTAAAGGCAATCTCAAACTCTGAAAGAATACCTTGCAACCACACACACCGAGTAGTAGCATTCATTGCTCCTCTGTACTCGGCCTCTACTGAAGATAGTCCAATTGCACTCTATTTCTTGCTAGACCAACAAACAGGACCACCTCCAAGCATTAATACAAATCCATATGTGGATTTTCTTTCAATTCTATCACCAGTCCAACCTGAGTCAGTAAAGCCAAGAAGATTTAGGCTAGAATATGCAACATAGTGAATCCCATCAGTCTTGGTGCCTTGCACATAATGTAAGATTATTTTTGCAACCCTACAATGGAGCTCATGTGGTTGATCCATCTACCTTGATTCCACACTCATATAATAATCAAGATTAGGTCAAGTATGAGTCAAGTATAACAAGCTTCCAACAAGCTGCCTATACAAGGTGTTGTCAACCGAAGGTGTAGATTCTTCTTCTTCAAGTATAAATCCTAAAAGGAAAGGACTCCTTGAAGGCTTGAAATCAGCCATCTTGAACTTCTTTAGCAAGTAAGATGCATATTTGGAATGAGATACCTTAGTTCCATTCTCTATTTGAGAAATATCAAGCCCCAAAAACTGCTTAAGAATTCCCAAGTCACTCATGGAAAAAGCTTGATGCAAAGCAGTCTTTAATGAAGCTATTTGATCAGTGGAGCTACCTGTGATTAGTATATCATCAACATATAACACTATAATCATAATTGAACCATCAATCAGCTTCATGTAAACATTAGGATCAGATTTGCATCCCACATAAGATTGTGACAAGAGAAAGTTGTCCATTTTGGCATACCAAGCCCTGGGGACTTGCTTAAGCCCATATAAGGACTTCTTCAAACTGCACACATAGTTAGGATCAGATGTATATCCTTTTGGTTGCTGCATATAAATATCCTCCTCAATATCCCTATGGATGAATGCACTCTTCACATCCATGTGGTGCACTTGATCCCAACGCTTGGATGCGGAAATTGCCAAAACTAGTCTTATCGAATCCTTCTGTGCAACTGGTGCAAAATTATCATTGTAGTCAAGGCCATGGAATTGGAAGAAGGCCTTTTCCACCAGCCTATCCTTATATTTCCCTTCTGTACCATCATCTGCACACTTGGTTTTGTAGATCCACTTACACCTTACCAATTTTCTACCTAGGGGGAGCTTGACTAGCTCCCATGTCTCATTCTTTTGCAGTGAATGAAACTCGTCATCCATAGAATCCTACCATATTGGGTCATGTGAGGCTTCCTCATATGTCCAAGGATCAGAATCCACCATCAAATAACATCTCTTAGAGAAGTAAGGATCATTCACATTGAGAGCAGTCTCAAATTGGATCTAGTCCTCCTTGTAAACTGAGGATTTCCCACCAGTTCACCTGCCGCTTGCAAAATATTAGCAGACCATTTATGATTTGTTGGTGATTTCAGATCTGTAATAAAATGGTCCTCATCATCAAAAATACCAGAATCAAAAAATTCAAGAGAAGCATCACTTACTTCTTTAGGTGGTGGTGAAGATGGTTCTCCAATTTCAACATTCTCAGAGGGTTCTTCTTCGAATTGAACACTTGTTTCAATGAAGTATTTTTGAGTAGCCATGTTCAGGAAATTATAGCCTTTGGATTCCTCTGAATAGCCAACAAAAAGACAAGGTTGGATTTGGGGCTTCATAGCCCTCCTCTTCTCAAGAGGAATCCTAGCCCAAGACTTGGAGCCAAAAATCTTGAAATGAGAGATATCAGGTTTGTGCCCAGTCCAAGCCTCAAAAGGAGTGATTCCTTTGAGAGCTTTGTGAGGAACTCTATTTTGAATGTATGTGGCACAATTTATTGCCTCATCCCAAATTCTTGGAGATAAATACTTTGCCTCAAGCATGCATGTGGCCATCTCTTTCAATGATCTATTCTTCCTCTTAGCAACACCATTATGTTGAGTTGTGTATGGAACAATGTGTTGCATTTGTATGCTTGAAGAGGAAAAAAATTGCTGAAACTCATATTTGATGTACTCCCCACCATTATCAGATCTGATAATCTTGATATGTCTACCAGACTGGTTCTCAACCAAGGCCTTGAAAATCTTGAACAGATTGAACATTTCAGACTTTAGTTTGATGAAATAAATCCAGCAATATCTGCTAAAGTCATCTATGAAGGTAAGGATGTATTTGGCATGGTTCAAAGACTCATGGGGAAATGGACCTGATATGTCACTTTGAATAAGCTCCATGGGTGCTGACGTTTGGCTCTCTATAATTTATGGTCAGAATGCTTTCCTAGATTGCAGCTTTGACAGACACCTTTGGAAAACTTGATATTGGGAAACCCTATGACCATTTCTTTCTCATGGAGTTGGGAAAGGTATTTATAATTTAGGTGACCAAATATTTCATGCCATAATTTGCTTGATTCATTAGCATGGGTTAATAGAGGAGAAGGTGAGGGGAATGGTACACAATGAGAAAAGCTATAGATTCTTGAGCTATGGTTAGCAAAACCTAAAGCAACAATTTGGCCTATTAACATTTCACAAATCTGAACATCATTAGGTGTAAAGACCACCTTTTTGGGTGATCCTGTGTGGGTCGTCTGGTATATTGACAAAAGGTTAGTAGCAAGTCCTCGAACATATAAAACATTACTGAATGTACCCAAATCTAGATCAATGTTGCATTTACCTTTGCTTGAAGTTTTAGAATTATCACCCAACACAATGTTTGGGCCACTGGAAGAGTCAAGAGATGAGAAGCTTTCTCTTGTGGACACCATGTTCCTTGAAGCTCTTGAGTCAATAATGAATGAGGTAGGCCTTGATGTGATTTCCATCAGTGCATGTACTCACTCCTTATCTTCAGAATTTTGTCCTCCATCCTTCCTCCTTGCGCTCTCAAGAAGAGGAATGTTGGCTTTCTACTGGAGTTGATCCATTTGATCAATGCTCTTCTTCATGCAAGAGATTTCAGGATGAAATACCTTGCTGCAATAATTGCACTTTGTTCTCTCATTCTTTTTGTTTGGATTTCGCTTGAAACTAGAGGAGTCTTCATGAACTTTCCACTTGTCCTTCCTCTGATCAGTGGGCTTCTTGAAATTTAACTTCTTCTTCCGTTTCGAACCCTTTGAATCTCCAACATTCAAAAAGTGATCTTTTGATGGATTTTTAATGGATCCCATCAAGACGAACTTGTCTTGTTACTGTGTAAGAGAATCCATGAATTCTGAGAGTGTGGGGATCTTCCAATTTTTAACTGCCTTCCTTGTGGAGCAGAAGGTCGAAAGAAAGACTGAGTAATCAGGGCCATGTTTGGAGAGAATGGCCAAGATTAGGTTCTCATCCTTTTTATCAATACCAAATTTATTCAACTATAGAACAAGTGACTTGAATTTCGAGAAGAAATCCTATAGGTTATTGAAATTATGTGGACTCAGTGAAACTAGTTCATTATCCAATTGGTGGCCTCTTAATTCATCACTCTTTCCAAACAATTCTTGAAGCTTTAGCCAACTTCATTGGGAGTGGTAAGACCATCGAGATGGAATAGAAGATACCTAGATTTAGTGAGACGCGGTAATCCATAGGCTTCATCTCTTCAATTATGCCAATTTGATCTATCAATTGCTGAGCCGGTTGGCTCAGCTTCAGTTGCCATAGTCACCCTGTAGAGGCCTTTTCTCCTCAACATGATCTCCCTCTACTCCTTCCAGTCAAAGTAATTTAATGGAGTGAGTATGATATGATGTGACTGGTACATGGAATCTCTGAATTAGCTTTTGGAGTGGTTTGGGTGAGCCCAAAGATGATTTGTTGCTCCCTCTGGATGATAGAATGCACCATGTGGATGAATTATTGCGCTCTCCTTGAGACTGGTTGGATCTTGCAAGAAAATAGAAGGAGAAAGGAATAGCTTGATAGCTCTGATAACATGTGAAATTTATTTAACACCAAGATCTGGTCAATAAATTACACAATCTCACAAAATATCTCAGACAACTAGTAAAGAACACTGAAATTTACTCATAGAAGATGCAAACGGAATTACTCAAATGAATTTTTTTTTCATCATACTCAAAAGATGACTTACTAAAATAATGCAAATCCCCCCTAGGTGGCAAGTGTGTTCTCCAAGTCACACCAAAGGCTCACAAATTTATGATTTAGTGATCAAATAGTGATGTATGATGAAAAAAAATTCCAAATCCCAAAAATGGAAAGAAGAAACATCATGGAGGATGAGTGGTCCAAAAAACAGTTTCCCTAGTTAACTAGCTTTTACCTTTCACCCAAAAAGTGGTAAAATGCAGTAAAAGCAGCTAGTGCGCCAATCTAACTTAGAATTGTCTAAAAATAGCTAGAATCTATTTTAAGACATCTAGAAATAGTCTCTAGTTGTTTTAGGAAACTTGTGGTCCACAAAATGACTCATATACCAACTATCTAATCTAATACATAGTAATTAATCATAAAATGATTAATTAATGCTACTAATGTATTAATATGACATAGACATTGGATTTAATTATTCAAACAATTCTAGATATAGGTGAAATGATGGATATAGTTGTTCACATGTTGGGTGTGGCCCAAGTAGGCACAATTTTGATAAAGACACAATTTTGGGGAGTTACGTAGTTTTGGGCTGTAAAGTCAGAAGACACGGTTTTGGGGAGTGTGCAGCTCGGAATGCATATTCAATCTTGACACAGCTATGCTAGTGTGCAATGCCAGTGAAACAATTATTTTTGGTAAAAGAGTATAGAGGAAGGTCGAGCCGAGTAAGTGACCTATTTTGGGTAAGAAGCAGAACGGAGAAAGAGGAAAGCAACCTATAAATGGGAGTTGTGGCAAGTAGTTAAGGAGCTAGGCTACTAAATCGATGATGACATGCAGGCTAAAGGGATGGAAAGTGACAAGCTACAATGCAGTGCAACCGTTTTAGTGATGACTACGGCTGTTAGAAGGTCATTAGAGCTGTGAGTGTCCCATTCAGGCAGCCGAAGCAAGTGAATTAACCTAGCGATGACAACAAGAAGGGTGGCGATTATCTGCCCCAGTTTTGGGAACCTTATGATTTTTACGTATGCATTGTAAAGACATGATCTACAGGCATGATCTATAAATGGACACATTTTGTAAAGAGAAAGGGTTGAATAATCTTTATTGTTGAATCTTTTGAGTATGAATCTTTGTTGAACATCAAACTCTATTGAGAGAACATTGTAAAGGATCTACAAGCTGTGTGCGCAGAGACCTATTGAGAGAGAAGAGAGTATGCAGTTGAGTGCGTCGACTGGAACTGTTGTACCCTTCTTGAAATAATATAACAATAGTTCCTGTGGATGTAGCTCCCATCCTGGGGGTGAACCACATTAAATCCTGTGTTGTGTGATTGTTTGTATGTTTGCACTTGCTTATTTGCTTACAATGAATGCTTGAGCTCCTACTTGTCAACTTATGTGTTTTACTTTTATATGTATTCACCATAAGAATGAGGATGGGAATAATATGTTAAGTGTCGCATATGTGGATGATTGAAAGATGAACAAGTATTTCTAAGTATGTGAATGTATGAATCGGTTGGACAATCACTTAATAGAGGAGGTCTATATAGTGTGCAACACCAGAAATGCGCAGTATATTATGTTTGTCATATTGCATGAATCATAACATAAATAATACCAGGTAATTGTGGATGCATAATATTCGTTAAGTACCATTGATTGAGGTAGTTAAGTATCAAGGAGGAAGCATAGTTATCAGTGGCGATGTCGTACTATTGAATCAGACCCGAGCCGCGCAGTCCTTGGATGTGTCAGTTGCGCAGCATCCTAGCTCATAGAAGTGTCAGTCTGTAGCGCAGGCTCCATAGCGTAGGCTCCACGGCACGCTGCCTTTCACATCTATTTAAAGCCCTCATCACGTCGTTGTGGAAACTTGATTCCATAGCCCCCCATAGCTTCGCCTCAGGTGAGACCTTAGTCTGCTTGCAGATTGTTGAAGAAAGGGCCGGTGAAAAGGGGTTTTGTTGGTTCCTCGAATCGCTAAGGACATGGGTATACATTGGAAACCTATAGAACAATCATTCAAGCCAACAAATGGTTTCATTACCGCGCTAAGAATCTGTGATGAGTTCCATGCTTGAAAGAGTGATGTGCGACAAAGACAAGTTCCCGCTGATTGGAGAAAATTGGCATCCATACAAGAAAGAGATTTGGGACTGGTGTGACAAGACAGAGAGATACTTCGCAAGAAAGGAGAATAGACACCCGTGTCTCTCTGACATCCAGTGGTTGAACAAATACCTATAGAAAGATGTTAACGAAGTTTTCTGGGAAATATTTGGAAACGACTTACACGAATGGTTATCGAGGCTCGCAGAGCATAAGAACTGTTTCCAACCAGGAGAACCTACCAAGTGGACTCCAGAACTCATTCAAAGACTTAAAGAAATATTTAACCCAATCTCGAGAGTAGTCAACTTCTGGGTTGACAGTACACTAGAGAGATTTGTGATGCAGCTAGTTGTGGATATGCTAAAATCCTACAACGCAACAGAAGCAGAGTTTTTCAAAGGGTTCAGAGGTAAGTACCTGAACAATTTGATTTTATACATTAAAATTCTTTTAGCAGAGAAAGGCGTTTTAAGAATGCAGTAAAAGTTTACAGAAATTTTTGAATCTGTAATGGTCAATAGCATTTATAGTGATTCTGACAAAGAGACACATAATTTGAGAAGTGGAAAAAAAAAAAATATATGCCTAAGAATGATTCCAGTGAACATGGACTCCACGTAGATATTGATTCACAAGTCGAACCTAATAGCCAAACTGCACCTCCATCTTCCACCTATCAGCCTATTACTCTGCATAATCCACCATTTCAGAACCCCCTAGTTGTGAATATCCCTAGCACTTAGAATATTCTGAATTAGAACATTCTACACAATACCACGTTTATTTTTGCCGCTCCGAACCCTGCACAGATCCCTACACCACCTAGAAGAAGGATGACTGGTGATATTAAGATTCCAATATTCAAAGGAACGGGTCTAGAGGACCCTGAGCAACATTGGTTTCTATGTGAAGCCGTATGGAGTGTTAAGCAAGTCCATGATGATGTTGTGAAGTGAGCACAAATCATTACCAAATTTAGAGACAGAGCCTCGAATTGGTTCATTAAGTACTCACAAGGACAACGGAGAACCTTACTGGAGATTAAGGATGCACTATTGGGTGAGTTCAAGAACCGAAGTCAGAATCCCAATGTATCACAGAGTTAAAAGAAATCAGGCAGAAACCTAATGAGACAGTCTGGGAATTTGACCAGAAATTTAAGACACTATTTGACGAAGTAAGTTTCGTCATAGCACCACAACAGCACCAAGAATGGTTTATAGTTGTGTTGTTTCCCCATATCAAACTGTCATTGATGCAACAGAATGTGGCTTTGCAGGAAGAAACCTTGGAGATCGTGATGAAGTTAGAAGCTTCACCTATTGGAGAAACTAGCACTGGGATGTCTCAAATTCAGACCTAGTTGGCTACCCTGACACTACAACTACAGGATATGAAGAACGAAAAGCAAGAGAGATAAGAAGTCTAGTGTACAGGATGTAAGGGAGAAGGACGCACTAAGGATCATTGTCCTTTATTCCAAGGTTTCCTTAACGTGGGTGCACCAAACCCATTAAATCAGAACCAAGGACCATGGTGTGAGATCTACAGAACTAGAGGACACTGTCCAGAGAACTACTAGTTAATTCAGAAATATGTAAGAACACCTAAAAACCTACATTGCAATTTCTATAAGTCATTTGGGCATTATGAGTCCAACTGCCGCACATATGAGCTCATGTTGGAAAGAAAGAAAGATATCGAGCATATGTATGGAGGAGTATATAGAGTCCAAGAAGAGACTCCACAGAAACAAGATAATGCGCAGCACGATCAAGGATCATACCAAGGTCGTGGAGAATACCGTGGAAGAAGAAGGAATGTTGGCCCAGCACAAGGAAGAGGTCGAGGTCAAGTAATATGTTATAATTGTGGTCAGCTTGTCCATGTATCCAGAGACTGTACCAATGAATGCACTACTTGTATCTATTGTAAATCCTTTGATCATGTCATTGAGGCATGTCTAGTATTAGTAGTAGAGATGCAGAAACAGAAGCAAGATGCGCCGAACCCGAACATTCACCTGATTAGAGCACAGAGAAGGGATGCTGACCCAAGCATCAATGTAGTGACATGAAGTGGCACTGCGACAGGAAGAGATAGGGGAGCAGAAGCTTCGACTTCAGGAGACTTTCATACTAAGTAGACCCTGTTGAAACAATTTGGATTAGAAAATCTACTAGGAAGGAATCTGCCTTCAATCTAGAGAAAAATAAAGAAGTATTTGAAGAAGCGCCAGACATTCTCAAAGAATAAGCACCCAGATTGCCAAGAATCTCATTGCAAAGTGAAATACTGCATATAGAAAATATGCCAGATGCTTGTGATAAAATGTGCCATGCAACAGAGACATGCACCTCTGTTGCGCAGTTCCTAAGGAGCTGCATGAAATTACTGAAGAGCGTAGATGTTGTGGCGGAATTAGAAAATTTATTGAACCAGTATGAGTTGCACAGTGAGATGGAGACTTCCCAGAGTGCAGTTCATCAGATCAAGAAACACAAAATATTAGGGCAAGAAATGTGTCTTAGTGCACCGATAAGAGACTATGAAATGGACGAGATCATCCTTGATATTGGATCAGAAGTAAATGTATTGACTAAGCATACATGGCAACAAATGGGGAAACCAAAGTTGCTGTGGTCACCCATACAGTTTAAATTGGAAAACCAGCTGACAGTGATACCTTTTGGGACATAGGCCAATGTTATTGTTGATATCAACGGAGTGTGAAGCTATGCAGACTTCAAGGTCATTGAAATTATGGATGATAGTCAGCATTATCCAGCATTGTCATGTATATACTGGGCAATGGATAGCCTCGCTATTATAAACCTAAAGAAAAAGAAGATGATCTTTGAAGGTCAGGACATAAGGGTCATCGCCCCATTAAACCCTTCAGATGGAGAAAGATACAGTGAGCCGATCCAAGAAGAATCCAGAGCTCAAGACCTCGACCGCATATACAAAATGACTATGAATGATGCTGACTATATTAATCCTACTACGAATGGAACACTCAGTTGGAGATGTGACAGTTCTTGCATCTCAGACTCGAATGCGGGACTAGAGAACTGGAAAAATCGTATGCACGAAGTATCAGCAAAAAGATGTGCGCAGGTCACGAAGTCACTATGCTAGATTGGAAAAGTGGCGAGTCCAATTCCCACCTATGATGGTTCATCTAATGTTTATTCCTTTATCAAAGAATATACTGTCTTAGTTGCAGTTGAGCATCGCTTACCAGCATTAGACATGGCACTACGTGAGACACCTTCCAGATGGTGGGCTGCGCATAAGAAGACATTGACCACATGGGATCAGTGCAGAATCAAGATGCAGATCATGTTTGCTGAGAAGGTTGCACTGGCCTTTGAAAAATATATCGGACAAACGGATGCAAGGGATCATATTGAAATTTGTTCACAAGTATGGGCAAAGAGACCACAGACAGAATGGGTTCATCTGTTTGTACATACACTGGAGGAGCAAACTCCAAAGAAATGGTACCTAGATACAGAGTTGTACAGGGGAACTACAGACTGGTCTACCCTAGCTGTGAACTTCTAGAAGACCTTCAGTTTCAAGGACGAGAGTCCTAGCATAAATGATGCTTTGCATATTATTAAGGAGAGAATATTTAGACCAGAATGTCCACATAGAAACATGACATTAGAGGAATTCTTTGGAGATACAAAAGTACCTGTAAACCTACAGCTAGAGTCGACGAAACAGATAGAGCATACCATGGAATTTTATAATCTAACTGAAGAGTCCAAAGATAAAGACGAAAGTGATGAGGAGGACCCACACAACATAAACATGCCTGAGTCAGAAGGAGCGCGTGACGTGGAGGGACCTCTGCTGGAAATTCCAGACATGAGTGGACCTGTCAAAATGAGGAAAGTGAACATTGGCACCAGCGAAGAGCCGAAGTTCACATCTATCGGATACTATTGGGATGATTAGATGGTCGTGAAGATCGAAGACCTATTACATGAGTATTAGGATTTATTCCCGACGAAGTTTACGGAAATGAAAGGTATTCTGGGCAACTTAGGGGTTATGAAGATACCTCTTAAGCTAGGCACGAATCTCATTCAGAAAAGGCCCTATAGACTAAATCCGCGATACAAAGAATGAGTCATGGTAGAACGCGATAAGATGCTCGATGAAGGGATCATCGAGCCAGTTGAAGAGTTAGAGTGGATAATCCTGATGGTTTTCTAGGACAAGAAAACTAAGGGTGATATCAGGATCTACGTGGATCTCAGAAAATTGAATGATGCTTGGATGCATGATCCATTTCCTACTCCCTTCACTGATGAGGTGCTTGATAATGTTGGAGGAAATGAGGAATAGTCTTTCATTGATGGATTTTCGGGATATCATCAGATAAGAATTGATCTAGTAGATAGACACAAGACCACTTTTTCCATTGAATGGGGGTTGTTCCAGTATACAGTAATGCCTTTTGGTCTAAAGAATGCACCTGCCATATTCTCTAGAGTTGTGGTTGTAGCATTTAAAGATTTCAAGCATAAGTTTTTGGAAGCCTATTTTGATGATTGGACAGTATTTGGGTTGCTGAAGGACCATTGTGCAAACCTCAGATGGATGTTAGAAAGGTGTAGACAGCATCAAATTTCATTGAACCTGAAGAAGTGTGTCTTTTGTGTACCTTATGGAATTCTGTTGGGACACATTGTGTGCAAACAATGCTTGATGGTTGACCCTGCAAAGATCACAGTTGTTGTAAACTTGCCAACACCGAATTCAGTAAAGCAGTTGCGCACCACATTGGGGCGTACCGGTTCCTACAAGAAGTTTATAAAAGGTTATGCATAGATAACCATCCCAGTGGAGAAGTTATTAAAGAAAGACACGTAGTTCATCTGGAATGCAGGATGTGAGCAAGGCTTTGACACATTACAGGAGAAAATGGTAATTGCACCGATCTTAGTGTTTCCGGACTAGGAGAATCCATTCCATGTACACGTTGATGCTTCATGCATAACATTGGGTGTTGTATTAGCACAGCCATGAGAGGGAGGTATTGATCATCCCATTTCATTTTCGAGTCGAAAGCTCTCATCTGATGAGAACAATTATACCACCACTGAGAGAGAAGGCCTAGCTATGGTCTACGCACTACAAAAATTCAGACACTTTTTACTTGGTGCGCACTTCTCTATGTTCACTGACCATTCTACTTTGAAATACCTGGTCAATAAGCCAATGTTAGGGGGGCGAATCTGTATATGGTTGTTACTCTTTTAGGAGTACGAATTTGAAATAGTGGTTAATCCTGGTAGATTGAACTTAGGACCTGATCATCTTTCAAGGATCAAGTCAGGAGAAGAACCTACGAACCTTGAAGACAATCTTCCCAATGCGCAGTTGTTTGCTATTCAGATTGTTGATGACTACTATAAAGATATCATAGACTTCTTGACTACTGGGTTGGCACCCATAGAGTTTACTATGCAGTAGAATAAGCAACTGGTAGTAAGAGTAGTACACTTCACCATAATTGTCAGTCAGTTATACAAATTGGGGCCGGATGAAGTATTGCGCAGGTGTGTCTTAGAGCACGAGAATCCATTCATACTCAATTATGCACATTCAGGAGCAGCTGGAGGTCACTACACAGGACGAGCCACTATGCAGAAGATATTGCGAGCAGGTGTTATTGGACAATCCACTCGAGAGGGAGTGAGCTAGATCTCCCTAGCTCAATGCGAGTCTAGAAAAAATAGAACAAACTACAAACACATTTCCTATATCTACTTAAGGATCAAGTGCTAGACGTCTTATCTCTTTGATCCGCTATCCTTTCTCCCGAATGTTGATCCATGTCCCACAGTCGTCAGATCCAAACTGCAAGACTTGTTAAGACAAAGAAAAGAGAAACGAGTAAAGGGCATCTATACAATAAGAGATCTATGTAAATAGTCAAGTAGGTAAACAACACAACATCATTATACATAAGAACAATATTGGTGGAAATCATTTGTATTACTGTAAATAGAGGAGTACATGATAGAGATATAGGACTACAACCAAAGACTTAACGTAGTAGCCCTTCTTCGACCAAGCCAATTGCCATGTTCTTCCGAAGAAGTATGAGTTATCCAAGAGGTGAATGAATGTGTCTTAAGAGATATTTCCCAGCATGTAAGCACTATAGGCTTCCTCCCAAGATAGATTTCACCAGCATGTAGATACCATAGCCTTCCTCCCTTTGGTATGGGAGTGAGCCTCACTTATATAGGACTAAATGGATAGGGTATGGATAGGATAGGTTGAGGAAGGGTAGGAGAGAGATAGGGTATCTTCCCAAAGAGTTAGGGGTTGAGTACCAGCTCTCCTAGAGGTCAGGGATAAGCCTCCAAATGAGCAATTTTTGAGAAGGATCTCGAATAAGTTATTTTTTCCCATTAACAAACCTCGTCGTACACTGTAGTGGAGCAGATTGCGACATCGCATGTTGCTATTGTGCAACATTCGAAGACCCTTTAGAACCTAGCACAACTGAGTACAAACCCTCCCAGGATGATTATTAGTCCAAGTATATTCAGAGGTGTATACATTGAATCTGATGATGAGTATATTTTGGGTGTAACAAAATGCCCCCCAAAGCATGAAGCTGTTAAGGATGTACAAGTGAAATGCTTTGATAGAAATAATGGCAAAAGACTTGTCGGATGAAGGATGTTGCTGCAGTATAACTGAATCTGAACTGACAATCTCATATGAAGTACAACATGGCTGCTGACCAATACATTGCAGATCCATGGTAGTAATGACTGACTGAACACAATCATGGCTACTAGACACAAGCATAGATCCATGATGAGATGATAACACAGCCACGACCAATACAAAAGTGGATCTGTGTAATATGACTCAATACAAACTCCATCGCAACCTGGGTAAAAATGAATCCCTAGGTTCTTCAAGCTGAACCCACAATGATACAAATCTATCCATCCGATTACAAGTGTCTTGACATCGAACATGGTAGAAACAACTTGATTACCAGTCATTGATGTAAACCGTTAACAAGTGCAAGGGAGATCACCATTAATGTCAATGATTCCCAAGGTATCATAGTACATATCATCAAGATCGAATAAATGGGTTGAAGTCGAACGCAAGATGAAATCTTTCAATCAAGAGTCAATGATGTAAACTCATGATGAAAGCAAGGTAACCTGCCATTGAGGCATGCAGGGCCAAGGTACTTGACTGGTTTCTAGATTTAATCCTTGGATGATAAGTTGAAGTCGACAAGGATGAACCCATTGGAGGGCCATGATGAATCCCCCATCAATCGACACAAAACACGACAAAAGATGTGTAGAGTGTATTGGATGGTACAGTAACATGTGAGATTGACTCAAAGTAACAACAACTTGACGACGTGTGTACTGACTACAATTGATAGATGGTGAATGTGTTCTTGAACATGGGCATGGCATGACTTGGCAGTATTGATATAATGAGAATGACGCAAACTTCTAATGCAACTGATGATGGAAGCTTTCTCTGAATGACTCATAGAAGTAGCAGGACTCAGAAAGTAAGCAGGGACTCATAGACAAACAGATAACCCAAGTGCTGTATGCAAATGCAGATGAGTGCCATGTTCAAGAACGACTATATATTGCCACTAATGTATGTAACACAAACACTTTCCTTTTTCCCCATCATGAATGATGAGTGCCTCATGTGTTTTTTACGAGCTTGATGAGGGTAACTAGATGCTTGGTATAGCTCATCTCATAGATGAGTCCAATCCAAAATATTTTATGAATCTAGGATAGGAGGGGTTCATCCCATGACGGGCCCTTCAATGTGAAAATTTAACGAGTCCATAGAAGGTAAACTCGGTTGTCATTTCATGTTTAGAGAGTCTGAAAATAACTAAAGAAGACTCCAATGGTCCTTTTTCGTAAAGTTAGCCTCATCGCCCGAAAAAGGGTAAAACAACACTGGAGAGGACTCTTCCAGTCATGATTGGCTAGAGTATTCCTTTTTCGTAATTAGTGCCCCCTGGTCCAAAAAAGGGGTAAACTATCACCAGGAAGATGACCATTTAAATACTTTGACAAGCGTGAATGTGACAAGTTCTCTTGGTGAGCTTTTCAATTTTAGGGAGTCTGAAAATAGCTTAACTATGGACTCTAGGGGGTGTCCTTTTCCATGGAAGTTTAACGAGCCCGAAAAAGTGATATACCATAACTTGGTACTTATTCTCATGGTTGGGTGAGTATGAGAACAAACGAAGAGTAAACTCATCCTCATGCAATAATTATGACTTAACCAAAAATAATAATGACAAAACATCAAAAGGGGCGTTCATACATGTAGTTACCATTGGTAATGCGAGAAACGACACAAAAAGACCACTTTACGACTCCTATACACTAGAAAAAGTGTCAAACAACCCCAAATATAATGACAAATGGTCGAAACTATATTAAATGGCCCAAAAGCATCAAAATATTTGAAAAGGAATATTCCATTCTATTTATAAATAGAAATATGGGCCAAATAGAAATATTGTTCAAATTGCCAATTTGGCTGGAGAAGTACCAATTTGGAACCAAAACTTCTTTTGCCGATTTCTGGAGCTACGATCCAGCATTTCACCAGTCGTCCAGACCAGGTAGGCCTAAATATTATCCAGCAACTTTCGAGTGGTTTACTTTTTGATTTTTTGTTCATTTTTTGGGTTTTTGGGTGGTTTGTGGATGGGCCATTGCGCCCTCGGCTTGTTGCAAGTGGCCCTTTCGAGACTTTTGACGAGTCCGGGTCGTCGCAAACCTTGAAAATGAGACCTTTGATGACATCGCAGTGTACCTTAAGGTATAGTGTGATGGAGGAAACCCAAATCCCAAACACACAAACTAATCCAAAAAATGAGCTTGTGAATGCTGAGGAATGTCCTAACAGGGTTTAATTTCCCCTTTTGGAAGGTTACTACCAAGCAAAAATGGTATTGGAGTGGCGAGAGAGAGAACATGAAGTGGAAGATGAGCAAGCTACAAATGATCCACTATGTGTGGAAGCTTTGAGAAACTATGGGTTGCTCAAATTATTTGAGATACAAGGGATGAGAGCCCAGATCCCATTCCTGACACACATGCTCCAGAGTTGGGATGTGTCCCAACAATACTTTGTAATAGGTGAGCATATCCTCACAATTGACATTGAAAATATCTACTTTCTGATCGGTTTGTCCCGAATAGGGGACACTGTACATCTCACTGGGACACGGGCCAGTAATCATACAGTTGAGGACATGGTGTCGCAACACTGCATAGCTACTTCTCGTCCTTCCAGCGGGAAGATACTCATCAGATATGTGGCGAGTAGTCCACTAAGGACCATACTACTCACTATTATTAGGGTGGCGGGTAGCCAAGATCCACATATGGCTACCTAGACTCAGATGTTGAATGCGGAGGATTGTATGTCCCCCATGGTTTTCAACTGGTGCGAGGGTCTCCTTGCCAACATCCGAGCTCAGCTAACCAAGTGTTGACGTGGGGAGCTCAAGCAGTTTGGATATGGATCGATCATGGTATCGTTCCTCTTGGAGAGGGTTCCTCTCTTGCGCCCATAATTGGTACTGGATGACAAGGATCTGAGAGATGCTCACATGCTCAGGTGGGAAGAGGTGATGACCCGCCATGGTGGGGGTCCCATCATCAGTTTTGGTCCCGAGTTCTTTCGTTAGCTGGAAGGACAGTTACTTATGGTCGAGGAATTTCCATATGGTGGCACGGAATTTCGAGAGGATCCTAACTTGGTGCTGCCAGAGGGTGCAACATGGGGTGATATCGGTAAGAACAAAACCTTTGTATTTTTTAGTTTTGTATATATATCATTTTTTTGATGTAGTGCTGGAAAGTACGTAATATGTGTGTGCAGATGTGGGCCCCGTGCGACCAATAGGTCTCTCCTTTATAGCGAGGAGAGACAGAGGTGGGGAGGCAGTGGTTCCTGCAGGTGCTCATGTTGCCATCAAGGAAATGGAGGAGGTGTATCAGAACCTGTCCCAACTAACCATGGAGGTACCTGAGCTAGCTATCGATGACCTACCGAGGCACATGCAGAGATTTGGAGTTGGAGCATCAGTGCGCTTCAACTTCTTACTCCATAAGGTGGCTCATACTGTAGAATGCTTTCTCACCTAGCGACAGAGAGATGTTATAGCTAGGGGTGGTGTACAGGTCAGGCGTCAGGCCTGATGACACTACTATACTTGTACTGAGAGCTTAGAGGCCTTAGATTTTGTACTTACTGAAAGCTATGATGCTTCATATTTTTGTAGAGACTCACTGAAAGCTATCGTGCTTCAGATTTTGTGCCAACACTAGTTTTGAGTGATTTATATGTATATACATTATCCATGGTTTATATGTTATGTGTTCTTCAAATGATTAGTGATGTGATCTTGTTCATATGTTTGCTTCTGTACATTATATTTACATGTCGTGAATGCTTTTACATATTATGAGTATTATGTGTGTGCAATGTACCAATCCAAAATGAAATTGGCCATCGAGTAAGCAACTATGTTTAACTCTCCTGGAATGTGCAGGTATTGAACATATTCAAATGACCTTTCCAAGAGACATACTTGTCTGAAGAGACATAGTAATATGGGATCACGGATGGTGTATACCCGGTTGAGATGGGAAACCACTAATTGAGAATCCATGTGGATGACAATGTGGTTCATACCCAAGGAAATGGCATTAGCTAGGGTTTCGATTACTGCCTGATATTCTGTGGCATTGTTGGTCGCGAACCCTACGAAACTTCCTCCTGAGCTAATGAGCTCACATGTTGGAGAATATAGTACCCAGGCTGCCAAACCAAGGTTACGAATATGCCGGTTGGTGCCATCAGTGAATGCATAGCACGTTTCCATCTGCACACGTAGACAGAAAATGATATGAGAAGTGGAAACAAGATCAAAAAACACTCGAAAAGAAATGTGTCACAGCACACAAAAACACGCCATGTACAGTATATACAAGCAAGTTTATGCATGGGAGATCAAGCGTAGTATCTCTTCAGGTAAAGCCCATTGTGGGGTTCACCAAAGAGATTCCATCATAATATTCAAGCTCGTAAGCACCTTTTTCCAACACACATTTTATAATGTAAGGTCCATGCCACATGGACTCGAACTTCCCTGCTCCTAGTTTGTCATGCTTTTGGTCATAAGTGAGGTTAAAGATACGAGGTTCAACTGACTTATCGTATTGGTCTTTGATTCGTTTCTTGTGCGCTTCATAGCAAGAGCGGCATCTCGGCGAGACTCATCAAGTTTTGCGAAGTGCAAGAGACGTTCTTCCTCAGCAATAGTGTCAGGAAGAAGTTCAATAGCGAGTTGTAGAGATGGAATTTTGCACTCTATCAGAAGGACAGCCTCCAATCCATATACCAATTGGAAGGCAGTGTAGCCTTGGCGGTTTTGACGGAAGTTCGGTAGGCCCATAATGTTGAAAAGAGCATGTTGTGCCAATTGGACTTATGTGTCCCTACCATCCTTTGGACCATAGTTTTCAAGACCTTGTTAATGGCCTCGACCTGTCCATTGGATTGCGAGTAGTAGGGTGTTGAATTCTAATTTCAAAAACCCAACCTGTCACTGAATTCATCAATCATATGGTTCTTAATGTTAGAACCATGATCGGTAACAATTTCATGAGGAACTCTGAACCACGCTGTTACATGATTGAACATGAAGAGTGCAGTAGTTTTGCTATCATTCTGGTATGTAGGCATAGCTTTGGCCCACTTTGTAAAGTAATCCACAACTACAATGATGTAACTGTGCCCCCCGACCGAGGCAGGCTTACAATGCATAAAATCAATGCCCCATTTTTTGAATGGGCCAACGGAAATAACCGGATGTAGTGGGGTAGGATGAGGGCATTTCTTTGTATGTAAGTGTTGGCAAGGAGGACATTTTTTTAAGGCCTCAATACAATCTTTGAAGATAGTCGGCCAAAAATATCCCATGCGCAAAATCTTCTGGGATGTAGCCATCCCAAAGAGATGACCGCCACATGCCCCAGTGTGATAGTCATTCAGAATGCATTCAGCCTCATCGTGAGTGAGACAACGTCGAAGAATTGAATCAACACCACGACGGTACAAAGTATCGTTGATGATTAAATAATACTTTGCATGGTGACGTATGTTATGACGGTCATCGTGAGAAAGTTGAAGGTTGAAGCATTGGGTTTGAAGATATAATAGGATATCTCCATACCATGGATCAGTCGTACTAATGAGA
The DNA here is from genome assembly GCA_027924585.1 of Larix kaempferi. NCBI lineage: Eukaryota > Viridiplantae > Streptophyta > Pinopsida > Pinales > Pinaceae > Larix > Larix kaempferi. Next base: position 357,026 of record BSBM01001508.1, read on the forward strand.
AACAATGATTCATCCGGAAAGGAGTCATTTTGCTCAACTTCTACATCAAGACGGGGAAAGTCGCAAATGAGCTCGACAAACACCAAAGAATTCTTAGACTTGGTTTTCTAAAAAAGAAGATCAAATTCTTACACTATCATGATCTAGCGTGAATACTTGCCCCCAAGCACCTGACATGTTAGTACGTGGTACATGGGGTTCGAGTCGGCGATGATAGTGGTGGTGCAGAGCAAGATGTAGTGACGAAACTTTTGGACAGCAATGACTGCTGCGAAAGCAACTTTTTTGACATGTGAATATCTAGTTTCAGCGTCATCCAGACCCTTACTTGCATAGTATATCACATGTTCCTGGGCATTTTGATCCTCCTGTACCAAAACCATGGCAATAGTGGTAGCAGAAGCGGCGAGATATAAGATGTAATCTCGATAATAATTAGGCGGTTGGAGCACGGGGGCATGCATGATGGCATGTTTGATACTGTCGAAGGATTTTGAGCTTGATCGTCCCAAATGAATGGGACATCCTTGTTGAGAAGTCTCATATAGCCCTGGGTCTTCTCCGCAAAATTACAAACAAAACATCTTAAGTAAGTTTCCTTCCCTTGGAGACTTTGAAGTTCCGTAACATCTGTCGGGGGTGGTAGGTTGATGATGGCCTCCACCTTTAAGGGATCAATTCGGATCCCATCCTTCGAAATGATAAATCCTAAGAGGCGTTCGGACTCAACACAAAAGATACACTTATGAGGATTCAGACAGATATTGTACCGTCTGCATCTGAGGAAAATGGCCGTCAGATGATCAATGTCGAACTCGCGCTGCTTTGAATGAGCAGGGAGATTGTCCAAGTAGGGTTCCACAAAGTCCTTAATAATGTGAAAGGCGTACGACATAGGCCACTGAAACGTGGTGCTAGCATTTTTAAGGCCAAATGGGAGCTTGCGATAAGCGAATGTACCCCATGGGCAGATGAAATCTGTCTTATGATGGTCGGCCGAATTGATCTCAATTTGGCTGTAACCAGAAAATCCATCCATGAATGAGAAGATGACGCTTCCGGAACAATTGTCGATGATCTGCTCGATGAAGGGGGTCGGGTAGTTGTCTTTTGGACAAGCCCAGTTAAGGTCCCGATAATCAACACATACGTGAATGGTGCCCTTCTTTTTGTTCATAGGAACGATGTTTGAGACCCAATCCGTCAATGGGACAGGATAAATAAAGCCAGCCTTTAAGAGCTTTTCAATTTCTGTCTTTATTTCCGTAGTCTTCCGGGGGTGTACTAGTCACAACTTTTGACGTATAGGTTTGATGGTGGGATAGGTTTTTATTTCATGAGAAACAATTACAGATTCTATCCCAAGCATCTCCTCATAGGACCAAGCAAACACGTCTCGAAATTGCTTGAACAAGGTCGTGCTAGCAGTGATTTCTTCAGGGGAACACTTCTGGCCTATGTTAATGTGTTCAACTATACTAGGTTTCACCGAGATGTCTACTGGGGTGGTTGTCTCAATGTTGGCCAAGTTTCTCTCCATGTCCGTAAGACATGTAAGGATGGGGGACTGAGGGGATGGGTAGATATCTGGTGAAAAGAGGGTAAGAATGTTGTTCTTTATGTATTCCAAAGAAGGAAGAAAAGATGACCTATGATGGAGATCATCCCATGGACTGTCGTCAACATTCATTACTTCCATGATGGACTCATCTAAATGAAAAGTCTGAAGTAAGAGATTAGGTATGGAGGACGTCCATCGTAGAGAACGGGATGGGGAGGTCATGGTTAAATGGTCCTCCGGTGCTAATTGGATAGCCTTGTAAATGCGTTTAGAGGGTGAAAGAGGCATCATTTCTCCAATCAGGGGTGTTGTGGCTTCATCCGGTACAAGCCAAGCATCATTTGAGAGAGATAAAATCTCAGTGGAGATCATGTTCACCATAGGAACATGATTAGGGGGGTCCGTGGCTAGAAAAACGTCCATGAGAGATGAATCTTTCAAAAGGCCAACCCCTACACTCTCATAGGGTGGTCCCCCATGATAGGGTGGTGCTCCACCATGATAGGGTGGTCCCTCGTCGCCTCCGCCTGGAGGGGGTGGTGGACCATTCCTGCCACCGTCGGAGGGGTGGGGGAAGTTGTAAGTAAAATGAGGTGGGACTCCACCAATGTTCGGTGGGGGCCCGCCACCTTTAGCGGGAGGTGGGGGAGGACCAATCGGGGGTGGTGGTACTTGAGGGATACTCGATTGGGATCCGTGTTGCAACACAAGTTGTTGCCCCCATAGCGTGTATGGGTTCCCGGGATAAGGTATCTTGTATGGTGCATTTTCGGGATTAGCTTGGCCCAGCACAGGGTTAATGGAACCTGGATACGCTTGACTCTATGAGGGTTGGGTTACATTTGACGACCCTCCAACATGAGATAATCCTGTGGTGGACGGTCTAGCGAGTTGGGATGGTCCAACAGAAGGCCCATTGGGGTTTCCGCCACCTACGTTTTGGTTAGGAAACGGGGGTTGCCCCCCAGCCACAACAGGTTGACCACTAGTCAAAGGTTGAACCAACGTATGTTGTTGACTAGCTACCGTAGTAATAACATTACCAATAAGATAATCCGTGGGAATGGAATACCCTCTCCTCGAATTTTGAGGTGGGGGAGGAATTGGTAATGTAACTGCGGTAGTGATAGGTGTGTTAGATTGTTGTCCTTAAATCGGTTGGTTCACTTGAGGTGTAGGACTGGACTCTTGTGAGGGTTGACCAGTCTTATTAGTGGTCTCGCGGTGGGGTTGTTCAGGTGATCTGAAAGATATCAGATGAACTGGGATGGGTTGGTAAGGGGGTAGCGATGGGTCTTGAACCCTCCATTGGAGACTTGACTACCGAAAATATTCATCCATGGAACGAAAGTGAGCCAATTCGCCACAAAAGTAAGCTAAAGTGTCTTCCGGAGTAGTCTCACCGAATGAGGATGAGATGGAAAAATGAGCCACTAGGTGGTCTGTAGAAGATGTCCAATAAGCTGCTAAAGGACCAACAATTGCAGTAGGGTCACCCTGGGGTTGGTTTATCCATTCCAATGATCTAGGTTCTCCCAGGATGAGGGGAGGAAGGTTTCATGAAGTGGGGGTGCGTGCTTCTTCATCCCATGGGGGAGGAGAGGGAGGTGAATCCGGAGAAGTTTGTGATAACAAAAATCCTCCAACATTCAAAGTGGGGTTTTCCACTTTAGTAACTACGACCACGTTACGCTGATCCATTCTTACCCTCGAAATAACCTCCGGATTAAGGGGATATTTGGGTGGTAAGTTCAAGATCCTATGGGACCTTCTCCAGGGAAAATCTGTCAGAGTATCAGGAAAATCAGCCAAAAAGGGCCGAAACGACGTTTCTCCTAAAGGTATGCTAAAAGAAAAGTAGTCCAGAAAAACCTACTCAAACTAAGGAAACAAGCAAACTCATGTGACAGAGTGGATTCAAATGTCTGGAACCTCACGGGATTATCAAGGCATTGCAAACCGCGATATACTACAGGGTCCAACAATATGACATGACAAGGAGGATTGGGACCATACCCTTGCCTACATACCCGATTACCTGGATAGTACGTGCGTGCTAATCTCCCCGAGTGTTGTTCTCGGTGTATTTCTTTGCCAAGATGGCCAAATGGTTAACTCGGTTGGTTTCAGGAATCCTAATGGTGTCTCCCAATAACGCAAGGTACGTGGGAGTTCAAATCCATAGTGGTGTTATCTAATGCACAGCCGTTGGCACGAGACCTTTCAATATACATGTCGAGTACGTGATACACCCTTCGATATACGCCAAGTATGAATTATGGTACTTGTTGGGTACGTGAAGGAGCTCGATATGCCGATGTACATGGAAGACTACAATACCCCTGGATTACAGTGCTGGAAAATAACGACAACTTCCACGCTTAACGACGCGGGAACACGTCTCTAACTTACACACAAGTTGTTAAAAATTTTACCTAGTTCTACCGTTAATTTTATCTTGGACGGTTAGGTGAATGCATGAGGTGAGTACATAATTAGAAGCATAATGCAAGCCCTATCTACATGCACGAAATATTATTTTCTTTTCAATGAATTCTAGCTATAGGAAGGAGAAATCTTTTTCCAATGGTATTGCCAAAACAAACTCAATGCAACACAATCTCAATTCAAACAAATTTGACAATGAAAGTATTCTTTTCCTTTTATGCGAAACGCAAAAGCACAACACTACTAAACCAAATAAAAAACAAATTTCTTTTCTTTTTTCTTTTCAAAGTAAAATGACCCTAAATGATGAAAAGAGAGGATTCTGAAACGAAATATGCAAGCTTTTCAATTTCAATTTCAATGATTCTAAAAGCAACAAAAGTTAAAAATGCATCTATCTTTCCTTAGCATGGAATCAATTTTGCAAAAATCAAAGTGTACTTTGATCCTTTCAAGAAAATTAGCAATCCATCATTCAAGAAAAACACAATAGATCATACATTCATTCAACTTTTCCAAAATATAAACAAGAATTTTCCAATGCACAACGATCTTTCTTCAATAATTTTTTTTTGAGAAACAATGGGAAAGAAGCAATTTTAAAATTTTCAATGGATGCATCGAAGAATAGACTTGATAACAACCTTTATTTCAAATCTAAATGATTGAAAAGAAAACACTACTTGCAGCACTCATAGGCTCAGAAAACTCAAGAAACGACAAGCACTCATAGACTCAGAAAACTCAAGAAACGACAAGCACTCAACCAAGCTGAAAGACACACTTAATTCAAAATCAAGCAACAGCAAGCAAACTAAGCAAGCAAAGCTCAAAACAAAAGTAGATGAGGTTTGGAAGCTGATCCAATGTACTGATCAGATCAAAGATGGAAGATAGGGAATGCAAGAGTGAACAGATGAAGGTGGAGGAGACAAAGGTATCCACCACTATCGGTTTCAAGCTTGTCCAAAACGGAACCCAAAATCAATCCAAATGAAACCAAACTCTCAACACACAAATCATAAATGGGGTCTCTGGATGGATCTTGCAGCACAGAGGGAGTTCACACATCAGACCAAGGCTGAAACTGTCAGATGAGAGGATGGATACCTGTATGCCAACTTTTGGTAGATCGGTGCACTCTGGCTTCACACACAGTGCGACGTCATAGTTTTCCTTCATGGGAGGTGCGATGATATCGCAGTGTACCAATGCAAAGGTTGCGACGGGTAAGAAACAAACAAAGGACAGAGACTTGGAAAAACACAGTGTCGCTCTGTTTTCACTGCCCAGGTGCGACAGGTGAGTTCTGGATTCAAAAATGAATCAGATCTCTCAGTAATAAACCATGACAAACTTGGAACTAATTTGTGAGGACTCAAAGGAAGAAGATTAGGATCTTCAATGTGAAGATATGAAAGTGAATGGAAAAAATGATAAACAGGCTCATGTCAAGTAATCTACTGAAAATGACTTCCAGATTTAATGACTACTAAACAAAACAAACACTACTCCCCAGTGGAGTCATTAGATTTGTTATTGGACAATCCACTCGAGCGGGCACGAGCCGGATCTCCCTAGCTCAATGCGAGTCTAGAACAAATGGAACAGACTACAAACACGTTTCCTAGATCTACTTAAGGATCAAGTGCTAGACGTCTTACCTCTTTGATCCGCTATCCTTTCTCCCAAATGTTGATCCACATCCCACGGTCGTCATATCTAAGCTGCAAGACCTGTTAAGACACAGAAAAGAGAAATGGGTAAAGAGCATATATACAATAAGAGATCTATGTAAATAGTTAAGGAGGTAAACAACGCAACATCATTACACATAAGAATGATATTGGTGGAAAGCATTTGTATTACTATAAATAGAGGAGTACATGATAGAGATATAGGACTACAACTAGAGAATTAACGTAGCAACCCTTCTCCGATCAAGCCAATTGCCATGTTCTTTCGAAGAAGTATGAGTTCTCCATGAGGTGAGTGAAGGTGTCCTAAGAGAGATTTCCCAGCATGTAAGCACTATAGGCTTCCTCCCAAGATAGATTTCACCAGCATGTAGATACCATAGCCTTCCTCCCTTTGGTATGGGAGTGAGCCTCACTTATATAGGACTAAATGGATAGGGTATGGATAGGATAGGTTGAGGAAGGGTAGGAGAGAGATAGGGGATCTTCCCAAAGAGTTAGGGGTCAAGTACCAGCTCTCCTAGAGGTCAAGGATAAGCCCCCAAATGAGCAAGTTTTGATAAGGATCTCGAATAAGCTATTTTCTCCCATTAACAGACCTCGTCGCACCCTATAGTGGAGCAAACTACGACGTTGCATGTTGCTAGTGTGCAACCTACGATGACCCTTCAGAACCTAGCACAACTGAGTACAAACCCTCCTAGGATGATTATTAGTCCAAGTATCTTCAGGGGTGTATACACTGAATTTGATGATGAGTAGATTTTGGGTGTAACAATAGGGCTATGGTGGCCTACTATTCACAAAGACGCAAAGGAACATTGCCAAAGCTGAAATATCTTCCAGAGGACAGGAAGACCATCACGGAGTGTCGAAATGCCATTAAATCCCTAGTTAACACTTCAGGAATTTGATAAATGGGCGATTGATTTTGTGGGACCGATCAACCCGCGGGGAAAATGGACTGGTTCAAGATACATCATCACTGCCACCGATTATCTCACTAGATGGGTAGAAGCAAAGCCATTAAAGGACTGTAGTGCAGGTACTGCCATGCAATTCATATTTGAAGACATCCTGACCAGGTTCGGATGTCCGAAGATCTTGATGAGTGATCAGGGAGCTCATTTTTTGAATATAACTATTGAAGCCTTGACTAAAGAGTTCCATATTTACCATCATATAAGTACACCATATCATCCTCAAGAAAATGGAACTATGGAGGATTTCAACAAAGTATTGGAGCATGCACTCACAATGGTATGCAATGTGAATCGGGATGAATGGGACTTGCACATTCTAGCTGTGTTATGGGCATACATGACTACATGCAAGAATTTGACTGGCCACACACCTTTTAGGTTGTCTTATGGACAGAAAGCAATAATTCCTATGGAGTACATTGTTCCCAGCTTGAGGATAGCTACGTTTACAGGCATGGAAGATTAAGAGTCACTAGAATAAAGACTTCTACACTTGGTTGGGTTGGAGGAAGATTGCTTCATTGCAGGCTTTCACCAGCAAGTGCAAAAAGATAGAGAAAAAAAATGGCATGATCGCCACATCAAGAACAATTCTTTTCAGGTAGGTGATCTAGTCCTGCTATATGATGGAAAATTTATGAAGTTTCCTAGAATGTTTAAGATGCATTGTCTTGGTCCATATACTATTGTACATGTTACTAATGGTGGCGCAGCTCAGTTAGCCATGTTAGTAGGAGTCAATTTACCTCGATTAGTCAATGGAAGGAGCTAAAAACCTATTAGGATAGCCCTACTTCGCAACATCCTCTATAGACTAAAAAAAAAAACCACACAGCTCGAAGCTCAAAAAGGTAGCTAGGCCACCCCAAGGAAGCAGAAAACATACAAAGCTCATAGCTAAGAACTGTGCAGTACGAATCTAAAAAGGTAGTTGCATCGGTCAAATGGAAAAGGACAACTATGGAATATGAGTAGCTATGACGAAAGACATAAAGATGTAGTGCAGCTATGCAATTGAAGACATGAGGGCAAAGGATTCCAGCAAATCAAACTGTTAGAATCACTAGTGCATCATGACAGAAGTGGGTGCCCATGACAATTGTCGACCGGTTAGTGAACCATTATTCAAAAAATTGCGGCACCGACACAATCCCTCATTAAAGGAATATCCTATCCATTCGGGCGTAACAAAGACTGAAATGATTGAGATCATAACGGGATCCGAGAAATGGACTTGGCATTTAATCATTCGCTAGGCTGTCATATGGCTTCCAGTACCATTACACCTCATCATTTTAATCCGATGCGACATATTTAATGGAGGAAAAGATTGAGACGCCAACAAGATCTCATCCAGCAGACCTAGCACTTATTTCCTAGTCTAGTCATTCCCGATACATTCAATGTCACATAAGGTGCAGATCCATCTGGGATTGGGTAAGCAGATTTAGCATTAAATCCCTCAATTAACCATTAACAGAAACGCTGTTGGGTAAAGGATCTATAAATATTGACCAACTCTTCCTTATGCATTTTACCATGAGTTTGAAATTTTACTGACCGTAAAGATCGTAATAACTTAGCAACCAGAAGCACAAGTGTTCGCCTAGTTGTTGTCCGAAGAGCAGACATTCGAAGAGATCCTTCGAACCTTCAACTGCGCTGGTATAAGTGGAGTGATGAAGAAACCACCAAAGAAGATGACACCAAACCGAGGTGGCTCGTCTAAGACCTCGAAGCCGAACCAGCTGCAATAGTAAAAGAAGAACAAGCAACCAGCCACCACACAGGAAAAATGAAAGACACTAGGCCCTTCTGAGTCAGCGGATCCACAAGGGAGCCTGCCACCACCTGTGGGGCTCATTCTAGAGTATATCAGTCCAATAAAGAGAAATGCCCCAGAAAGGAAGTTGGAGAAAAATGCATAATACAACATCCCATTTCCCTCGATGTCGAAGCATGTCCAGACTAAGGAAGATTTGCTGGGAAAAATTCCTACCTGCAAGTTTACCGATTACATTCTAATGGATGCTAAGAAATTCCCACACCTACAGCCGGACAGGTACATGTATAGCAAAGATGATGGGACCACAAAGTAAGCAGAGGTTGTTCGCCAATGGACTGGGTAGTGCCATTGTCCTGGGATGGTCTTCTCAACTTGCTAAGGATCCCCCATTTTGAATGCTGCAAAAAATGCAAGGTTGTGGTGCGTACACTGCTATCTTGCATGCACCAGGGGTACATTTGCATGGATTTTAAGGTCAACACCACTGTCAACTTGATATCAAGAATTACTGGTTTGAGCAAGAGAGGCGATGACCCTGCTAAAGAATTTGTCGACAAGAAGGATGATCACGAACTAGTTGTGAAAATAAATACCGAATTCAACTTGGTAAGAGGGAGTAGAGGATACGAAACTGATCCAATCACAATTGAACCTCTGTGGTTCACAATTCAACTTCTTCCAAGAATGCTTCCAAGGAAAGCAATGCCAAAGGAAGTTTCAGCATCAGTAGTGGCCCTAGTTTCCAAAGCCATGGACGGACATGAGTATAATTGGGCAAACTTTCTGCTCAATGAATTTTTACTAGAGGTACAAGATACTCAGGACAAAGGGTTACCTTTCCACTTTAGTTGGTTGATAATTTTGATTTCTTTCGTAGTATGGAAAGAACCTTCACATTAGAATGGCCTGCCTGTAGCAGCAGATGACTTCCACGCGGTCCACTTTGCGAACATGTGGGCATCCACATATGTAGAGAAGCAACGACTCAACGATCTGCAATTCTTGATGTATTTTGAGCAGTTATGCACAGTTATTAAGAAGACCCCGTGCATCACACAAGAGGTGACAACCACATATAATCCCAAGATGATTTTCAACACTGGATTACATTGTATCTACATATAGCCACGCATGTTATATGAGACATGGTTTGAAGGAAAATATCAGTTCGACACACCAATGATCATGCTACTCATTGAAGACTGGCCCGAGAGCTGGAAGGAAGATGCACCAGAAACTGTTATCACTACATCTTCGGAGGAGGAAGACGAGGACCAAATGGACAAAAGTATCGAGGTCCAAAGTACGCCAATCCAAATTCCTGCGACGCAGGTCGGTGAGAAAAGAAAGGAACTGGCTACACGGACACCGGAGAAGCCACAAAAGAAGAAGACCAAAGCGACAAAACCACCGCTTGACAAAATGATGCATGATGACGACTATGAATATATCGCATCATAGGTGTTAGTGCACCTAAAGAATAAGGAAGAACTGGCACAAGCATAGGTAAGAGAAAGCATCAATAAACTGACCAGTCTGGTCTTACGAATGGAGCAAGTCCATCGCAACTTGACTAAGGAACTGGACCATAATGGCCACTTAGGGGAGTCAAGTGAGCCATTGCACAGGTCACCTGCCTTTACAACACGGACGTGCATAGTCAAGATTGCGCCAATGTCCATTTTTTTCTCGACAGATGAGATGACAGAAAATGTGAGGTTGCTCGCACAGTTGGAACTTAGTGTAGCTATGCTACCAGCAGAAGGGTTGCATGAGTTGCACACTCAAATATTGCATGAAATACACAAACGAGACATCATCTTGCACAATTAGTTCCATCAACTTGAAGAGAGTTACAGAAAATTACAAGGAGAATATGAGCAGAAGGAAAGGGAGCTTCAGCGCATGCAAGAGAAGCAGTGCAGGGTAAAAGGAGTAGTGTCAGTGGTATATGCGAAGCAACCCAAAATTGAAGAAGAATCATAAGTTGAGGTGGCTATCCTATAGATCGGTGTGGTTGTGGATAGTTTGCAAGAAAAAATGAAGGGATTAGAAATTTCCCACATGGAGAAGTTTACAGAGATGGAAGCGGCCCATCAAGTAGAGGTGGTCGAGTTGGCAGCTTGACGATGATTTTATATAGCACAGCAAGTGGAAGAAGTAAGAGCAGAGGCACTGAGGGCCTCTACGTAGAGCATCTGTGCAGCAGTCGCGCGATGCAAAATACTGCTAGATGATGTGTCAAACATCTGGAGCATATTGCAGGATGAGTCAGAGTTGCAAAAGATCCACAATGAAATACAACAAAAGCAGCAAGAAGTGGATTCCACAGATGCTTCTATGAAGGACTTGTCGGTATGACAGAAGAAGCATGTTTTTGAGAAAACGAAGGTACTTAGAAAGGAACTTGAGGCTTTAAAAGAAAAGGAACCTGAAACCTCTTTGAGGTTATAGCCATTACAAGAAGAGGCACTCACCCTAACGGAATGAAATTGAAGTAAAGTTGCAAGAACTTCAAGAAACAGAGGCTCAAATCAAGGAGAAAATTATGTAACCTACCTCATACGAGATGCTAAACATGGTAAGAGGATATGAACAATAAATAAGGGAAGTAGTTGCAAAGCTAAGTGCAATTGTCCAAGACTTTACTGCGTGATCAGGTATTTCAAAGGATGTGCAGATGGAGCAACTGGATTGAAGTGGCTCGGGACAAGCCACAAGTCAGTGTTAGGGGCCTGTTGGGCATGACCCAAGTAGGCACAAATTTGATAAAGACACAATTTGGGGGAGCTACGCATTTTTGACCAAAACCTTCATCTCTATGTGATCTACAATGGAAATTTGGGGTATTCTCCCACCAATCATGGTCAACTGATTTAAAATCTCAAAATCATCTGAAATCTTTTCCAATAAAATTTTCCCTGTTAAAACATGAGTTAAACCTTCAAACTTTTCATGATTTTTTTTGACCCTAAATAGTAATTCCTTGTAATTTTTTTGAGGGACTGGAGCCCACACCTCTCATATTCCATGATATAAGATTTAAAAGTTAAACTTCTTTGTTTTTAAAATATTAAACATAAAAACTGCAATAATTGGATCATGTTCCCTTCCTTGCATCGGATCAACATGAGGGGACATGACACGACCCTTCTAATTGACTTATTTGATAATATATACTAGTGGAAAAATTATTCTTTGTTTAAAATAAATATGATTTTTAATGTGCTCCTGCAATTTTATATTTCATAAATCGCTTATGTATTGGATTTTGGTTCTAAAAAATATGTCCTGTTATTTTATATTTCAGATATCATTTATGAAATGGATTTTGGTACTCAACAATGTGTGGACCTCCTTTTAAATGGATTGAAAGTTGTTGAAGGAATCTCTTTTCCAGAAATAAAAATATTGCATAATATCAACATTCATGATGGATGTATCATTGTAAATGTTACCAAGACTTTAAATGCAAGTCTTCGATTTCCCTATCCATCAGAAAATGCATATACATTGCCAGAGGTTGTTGGTGGTTATATTTAATGGCCCGTATCTGAGATCGTTAACCACATTGGGTCTGCTCTTCGCTAGAATGAGGTGAATGATATAGCAGATTCTACTTCGTCGAGTGTAGCACATATCATAACAACTAAGAATAAATCTTCTTTTATTATGAGAAAAGTTAAGTTGTTACATAAGTGTTCAGAAAGAAAGGAGTGTGTTTCCATAGGTTTTGTAACAAATGTGAGTGGGACTGATCTTGTTGGGGGAACATTTTTGGGTGAATTCTCCTTTGGTATTCGAGTGGATGAAGTGGTGTTTTCTTGTATGGCATGTTGTCCAGGGTTGAGCAGTGGAGGTTTTGTTGTATGCCCGATTAAAATAATCATAGATTTTAATACAGAAACATTGCTTTCTGTTGAAAGCAATTTCAACAATAAACAATCTGAAACTACTTTGAAAGTATTAAGAGAAAATCACAATGTCTATTTTTTGGGAGAAAAAGTTAATTTGATACATCAATGTTCTTTAAAGCCACAGTATGTTCCTCGGGGAATAGTGTTAACTGTTTTTGAGGGAGACATTGTACAATTCAAAGCACTAGATGCTGGTGAGTTTGGTATTTTTGTTCATACTGTCTTTTGCAATTGCGAGGATTGTGGTGTATTTGAAGGATCTCTTATAATATGGCCCGCAAACAATTTTCTTGACCTCGATGATGTTCCTTTGGATTTTATACTAAAAAAGAAAACAGACGAAGATATGGTCAACTTTTAGAATATTTTTTAAGAATGTCCTTTGTAGATGGTCCTTCCAGGTACTCCCCATTGTGAATATACAGATGTTAAAGGTAATGGAACAAGGCCATACAATTCCGTAAAGAGGCAAGATGGAACTAAAATTTCTGAAAGAAATTCAAGATCGTTACCTTATAGGCTTGGAATTGATCAGGGTGCATTCCTTTCAAAAATTTTCACCGAACATTGTTGCGCAAATATGTGTATGTAAAAAATTTTACTTCAATCGATAGCTGAATGTGTGAATAAATTTGATAGTATGAATGGAAATTCAAGAGGAAAGTATGTTATAAATTCTATGGGATCAAATTATCCTATGGACAAAGATGGAGATGATAGAAAAAGAAGCATGTTTACAACGAGATTAGACACAATAGACGTCTGTCAAAATGCATTGTATAAATGCCATGGGATAAAAAGGACAACTTTCTACAATTATAAAAGCATGTTCTTGAATGGTGATGTGAGAGCTATGCATGGTAACAGTGGCTTGGAAAAATCTAGGGTGAACACTGTTGCACTGGTAGCTACTATTAATAAAATTGTATGAGACAATTCACACAAATATCCACATCTTACACAATTAATCAATGAATATGGAATAAGGAGAACCTTGAAATTATTGCCATCTAATATGTCCCATGGTTTGCTGCAAAAAATGGCTAATGATGAAATCAAAAGAATCGGTTTACCTCTAGTATCAAAATCCTCCTTTAGTAAGGTGATGAGAGAATATTTTCGAGATGTTAAAATTTCTAAATAAAACTCCTTTGCAAGGTGTAATGAGTGCATTACAATACAAGATAGGCTTACAGGGACCACTGATCCAACTGAGGTGGAAAGGTTGCGAGGAAATCAAGCAGCTCAAAAATATATCACAAGTTGTCGCCAAGTATATTATTCTCACAGATTAGCTTCAAAAAAAAATCCAAATACTTTTCTGAGTATTGTTCGTGACAAAATGGATAAGTCAAATACTTCCATTCCAAGGATGGGCAAGAAGGAAAAATATTTTAGTAATGTTATGAATCTTCCCATATCATTGACTGGAATGTTGACTCATGGGCACAAGACCGAGGGTTTTGGCCATTTCAGCCTTTCATTTTTTGAGATGGGATCGAACTTCACTATGACATCCCTGGCTAAATGCTTGAAGTGTCTTGAAGAACCAGTGGTTGATAAATATGGTGATTTTCTTCTCTACAAAGGTGAAACATCTAAGCACCAATTGCATGATGCTCTATTGCAATCAGACTCATATGAAAAGTGTTTTATATACAGACAAGATGTAATGCAAGATGATGTATTGTGTGTTGATGGTACTAATCAATGCATGCCAAATAGAAAACTACCACCCATATTGTTGTTGCAAATGGATAATTGTTCAGGCAATAACAAAAACCGCTTTGCATTTGCATTTTTATCTCTTTTAACAGCAAGGAGAGTGTTCGAGATAGTTGAAGTTGGATTCTTCCCAATCGGACACACCCATGAAGACATAGATGGAACTTATGGCAAGTTATCAGTAAAGCTAATGCGCAAGGATATATTTTCACTCTCAGAAATTATGGATATGTATAGGACATGTGAAGATCAATATTTCTATGTCCCTTATCTAACTGATGAACTTTGTGATTTTAAGAGTTTTGTGAAACCCCACCTTTTGGATGGAAATGCCAAGATCATCGGTATCAAAACATGCCATTTTAAAAAAATTCAGCTCATATATGACATTCTAGTCATGCAATGGAGGGCATCACGTTGAGCTGAAGCTTGGTCGTCTCCTATTCATCTCTAGCGTACATTGCCATATGGTAGCTCAGACTTGTTGGTGGGACAACCTAGGTTATTAAATCTGCAATAAAAAAGGCCTTCAAACATTGACGAAAAAAAAAAGGAATATAAACATATATTTCATTATGGAATTGAGGGATTGATAAGGGAGGTGAAATTTTTTGGCATCCCATGTTAAATTAATGGGAGGCTCTAGAGAAATATTTGGATAGTCCCTTTGAGAGTGTTGATCAGTCATCAACTAAATTTTGGCCATCGACAAGCCATGATATTCATAGTAGTGAACCCACAATATCTAAAAATGAAATTATGGATTCCTATTTCAAGGAAAATGTTACTACTTTGCAGGATGGCTATGTTGGACCAGTATGCAACAAGCCTAGAGATTAATTCATTCCAAGAGTGGATGTTGTAAAGGGCCAAATGGTCATTGTGCAATCACCAAAGCCAGATTGTGCAATCTGGTTGGGTAGGGCGATTGGTAATATTTATCAAGATTTAGATGCTAGTACTGTTGGGTCTTACAAAGTAGAGGTGCAATGGTGGAAGCCAATAGTAGCATCGAAGGATCTGAAGGTCTTGTACAAAAAATTCTTAGATAGAAATCAACAACGGGTTGTTGGTGGAGAATAAAATATGATTATTGATGTAAATAGCATCATATGGGCATGGTCACCAAGACAAGGATGGACAAGAGAAAAAAATAGAATAAACGAGAAGGGCCTTGTAGCAGTTAAGGCACAAAGAGAGCATATGGGGCATAGTGTTCAGAGTGGGATGGATGTTAATTTGGATATCATTTGATGTGATATTATCCCAAACAATTTATATTTTGTTGCAATCCTTCTAGTATTTCTATCAACCTGACTGGGTCTTTTCTGTGCCGATCATTTTGATGTCAAATAGTAAGGATTTTTGTTCAGTATCCAAGGTTGATAGTAGACATGGGAATTTCTCTATATGGCAGGTTTTGTCTCATAAGTGCAATGAGAAAAGAAGATGGATGTAATATTTTTTACTAGTTTATACTACAAAAATTCTCTTTTTTTGCTTTAAAAAAAACAATCCTTTCAATAAACAAGAAAACTAGCTATATGTTGGACACAATGTTCACATTAAGAATGGGGGGGTGAATCAGTGTGAAGGAAATTTTAAAACCTTTTTCGACTACTACTATTCAATCAAAAATTCATCAATGCATCATATTACTCTCCACATCAACATTTCATAATCTTCCATCATCTAATCAATTCTGAACCATAAGCATGTAAATCATTAAGCCATAACAAAATTACAACACACAAGAACACAAGACAATTTAAGATTTGTAATCTTTTTGTATTTGTTTTGGACCGGTTACAACTATTAAAGTAAATTAGCACCTACTGATACAAAGAGCACCAACTCCTCATCTAGGACCCAGCCTAGTTTTCTTAGACCCACCTAAGAATATTTGAGGTTTCCAAACCCCGGATGCAAGACTAGCTTGCATTTAAAATACAGTATACTTGCTCATGTCATCACGCACAAATACATATCTTCATCCATCGTCATGTCTCATCATCAAAAGTCAATCTGTCTCAACCAATCTCATCACCAACTTTATCACGGTCTTGACCCAAATTGTCCACATCAATAACTCTCAGCTAGCTGTCATATATCTGGGTTGTCACTATCTTCAATTTGAGCACATCATTCTGTCATCAAGGAGTACATTATCAACACATCTTCATTATGTCAACGGCATTCATCATTATTTCATGTCATCACTTTCTCTAGGAGTATATCATAATCATTCTATCTAGGAAGTCACAATCACCATTCAACACTTCATTATTTACTATAGCATTTTGGCAGCCCTGAAACTCAGATCTACAAGCAATAAATCCAAGAGCATATTATCAGCACTTTCTTCAGCAGTACATCATCATTTTGTCCAGCACATCAGTATTATCAAAATAGTCATCATAAGTATCTCCAATCAGTCCACATCCAAGCTTTAGGGCTTCATTGTATCTTCACAAAAGGAAAGAGAACAATTTAGAAGATGTAGGTCATTTGTTGTTTAACATGTCTGCTTCTGCCCCGTAACTTCTGACCCACGAAATTAGATCTCAACACCAATCACCGAAATCTTCACATAAAATCTACTTCTCAAAGTAAGAGCTCCTCCTCTATTTATAATCTTCTTTTTCACGAAAATCGGGAGGCCAACTTGTCCTCTTTATTCTTATTTTATTATTAATGAGATTAAATAAATCAAAAATGATTTATTTGATGTAACCATCCTTTATTTAAGGAGATAACCCAACCACGCCATGTCATTTTCATTTTATAATAATTTTTCCACATCATTTTCTCCCTTTCCATTAATTAAATAAACCAACTTGATTTATTTTATCCTTAAATTATTTTCTTAAGGATGACCAACCCCATCAAATAATTTCCATTTTTATCTACCTCAAATTTGTTGCCACATCATCCAACACAAATGCCCGCAGGCTCCAATTGAAATTCCCGCAAGGGCCCGACACAACTTTCTTTAAAATGCCCACAGGATCCTTTGAAATTCCTGCGTGGGGTTCTTATAGGATGCCCACAAGGGATATAAATATGCCCACACAATGCCTCATGCTCCTCTAGCAAATTCCCGCATGAAGCATTAAAAATGACCGCAGCAAGGGTTTCATTGAGATGCCCGCATTAATCCAACAAGATGCCTACATGGGCCTCTTTAGGATGCCCGTAGGTAGCCTTCACACATGCCCACAAAAGGGCCTTCCAGGATGCCTGCGAGGATTGTTGTTTATGTCCTTAATATGCTCGCAATAGACTTGTTCATATGCATGCAAATGGTCAAAAAAATGCCCATAGGCAGAGTTTGCATTAGCCAATAAAGATGCCCGCAAGAGTTCATCAAAAAGATTTCTTTCATAGCCTTGTCATCAATCCTCCATGTCATCCATGCATTTGTCATTATCTCATGCTTGTCATTCGTCATACATCATGTCCTTGTCCTCCATTGTCACCTTGCTAAGTCCTCCACCTTTCCATGTCACCAAGGCTTACTTGTCTTTTATAAGTCTTGTTATAGCAATATTATACCTTAGTACCTTAATCATTAACTAATTAATGGTTATTAGGTGCTAAACTGGTTAATAATACATCCCTAGGTGTGAAACTGGTTATTATGAAGTGGTTTGGATTTATCTGGATAAGTGTGAGCAAGTTCATAGTGTATGAGCCAAAGTATGGACCAAGAGGTGATCAAACTAGATGTTAGGCATGCTTATCCAAGCATTTATTGCCCCAACATGCCTAATGGACCCTCCTTCCCTATTTTAAGGAAATGCATTGACCAAGGGCTCTCATGCATTGCATGTGGACAATTCCTACTCCCTAGGCCATTTTTGGCATGCCTAAGCCTAACCAACTTCCACCCAACCTTATCCTCACATGTGTGAACCTCATTATGACTTCCCATGCTTACTCAGTGTTCACATGCATATTTTGAACCTGTTTGGGTTATTTTGGAAACCATTTTGGTTAACCTAGGGGGGATTGGGGTAAATCTAAGCTAGCTAAGTGTGGACACTCCAAGTGGATATTTTTCCTTACTATTTCTATATAAGGATCCAAACTCATTGTAACATTTGATAGTTAATAATATCTCATCTTTTGATCATTTGTGCATTTCTGGAATCTGATCATTTGTTAAGAGTTTTTTATCATTTGTTCGTTTCTGTAATAGTTTGCACTTGTTTACTTGCTTAATGAGTTAATCTTTCAGTTGTGAGGAATCCATGGTAGCTAGGACCTACTGTGTCATAGATTTTACATGGTATCAGAGCTCTTGGAGCTATTGTTAGTGTAGATCCCTCCCAAGTATTGAGAGTTTGTTATTGCGGGTACAAAAGCTTATACATGGATTCGAAAGTTCCTCTTCTTACTCCATTCGGTTATGCGTAATGGAAGACTGAAATGTGTGCATATCTCAAGAGAAAAGGTCTCTATGATTTGTCCATTGGTGCTGAGAATGAACCAGAGTCTTATGAAGAGAAAAATGATTGGCTAAATGATTGTGACAGAGCATTCGAAGCTATGTGTGTTGCCATTTCTCCATGCATGCACTACTTGATTGGTTTTGCAGACTATCCATTTGAGCTATGGTGCAACTTGGACAAGTCTCTTGATAAGAATAAGAATGGTGCATTGAGTGAGCCTATGGAAACCTCTACATGTGCTCTTCCTCCTACTGATTCGGCCTCTCCTCTCTTTGTTGAAGCTGTGCATGAAGATCGAATGGAAAAATATTCAACCCATGTTCCTATTGTTATAGATCTCTTTGATTTGAATGCTTCCTCTACAGATTATGAAGTAGAATGTGAAGAGACATCATCTATTGCACAAGATGTTGTTGCAAATGATTAACATACAACAAATGGAGCAGCCATTGATGAAGAAGAGATATCTCTACAATCAATGTTCTCCAATAATTCTTCAAATGTTGATTGTAAGGATGATAATCTAGTTGTTGAAGATCCTTTGCATGCTTCACTAGATGATGGTGCAAAATTTTCTGATATTTTGGATTATTTCAAGGCTGCATCAAAGTGTGATATGTCTGCAAATTCACTCACCAATTATGATCTAAAGCCTTCTACCTATTCCTCTATGGTGACTAGCACATTTTCTCACAATTTTATTGAAGAAGGAGACATTGCCATTGTCTTGGCAAGCATTAAACCTTTGTTCCTCTCACTTGGACCTAATCATACCTATTTTGGATCTGATTTTCTTTCAGATTTCAAGTCCAAATATCATTTGGAACTATTGTTCATTGTTCTTGGAGCTGCCATAATAGTTCTTGGTTCAAAGTTTCAAGAAATTTCAGTTTCGCTTTATGCTGATTTATCCACTTTTGGTTCAAAGTTTTTGGCACAAGAATATCAAGACTCATTTGGATCTGATTTCATTCTGAATTTAAAGGCTAATGAGCAGCCACATCTTCTCTCACATCAGTTTATTGAATCTGTTCTACATGGCTACATTCTCCATCATGCAACTGTTCATGTTTATGATCTAGTTGAGCAACAATCTCTTCTTCCAAAGAAGAAGGTTCCTCCAGACATATGATCAAGTTCACACCTACTTGAGTTTTGGAGAAGTTTAATTTTGGTGTGCTTCATGTCCATTCTTGAGGGAGGATTTTCCCCATGTGGTTTTGCCTCTTCCCTCGTTTTACATGGACAAATAAATTTCTGTTGTAAAAGGTGACTTGAGCCTTAGTTGCCAAGGCCTTATTTTTTATATTCCACTAAGTCTAGCTTATGGGGGGGTGTTATAGAAATATTATACCTTAGTAACTTAATCATTAATTAATTACTGGTTATTAGGTGCTAAACTGGTTAATAATACATCCCTAGGTGTGAAACTGGTTATTATGAAGTTGTTTGGACTTATCTGGATAAGTGTGAACAAGTTCACAGTGTATGAGCCAAAGTATGGGACAAGAGGTGGTCAAACTAGTTTTTAGGGATGCTTATCCAAGAATTTATTGCCCTAGCATGCCTAATGCACCCTCCTTCCCTATTTTAAGGAAATGCATTTACCAAGGGCTCTCATGCACTATATGTGGACAATTCCTACTCTCTAGGCCATTTTTGGCATGCCTAAGCCTAACCAACTTCCACCCAACCTTATCCTCACATGTGTGAACCTCATTATGACTTCCCATGCTTACTCAGTGTTCACATGCATATTTTGAACTTGTTTGGGTTATTTTGAAAATCATTTTGGTTAACCTAGGGGGGATTGGGGTAAATCTAAGATAGCTAAGTGTGTACACTCCAAGTGGATATGTTTCCTTACTATTTCTATATAAGGATCCAAACTCATTGTAACATTTGACAATAAATAATATCTCATATTTTGATCATTTGTGCATTTCTAGAATTTTATCATTCGTTAAGAGTTTTTTATCATTTGTTCATTTCTGTAATAGTTTTCCCTTGTTTACTTGCTTAATGAGTTAACTTTCAGTTGTGAGGAATCCATGGTAGCTACGTCCTACTGTGTCATAGATTTTATAAGTCTTTTCATCACTTCAATGCCATGTGTGTTCTTCATGTCAACATTTCAGCCTTTGTCATTGATGTATTGTCATCAATGACAATCACATTCTTCAATATCCCCCTTTGTCATTGATGGAAACCTTATTTCTCTCCTCCTTTGACATTAATGAAAAAGGGATAATTGGCCATTTAAAGGCTTCACAATACCTAAGAAAAAATTGTATCTTTAAATACATCATTAAATTATATGATGAATCTTCTATGTCAAATTGTGATCTGAGCCTATTGTTGTTTGATCATCACTGCCATCTTCACATTTTTCGTAAGTATATATATATATACTTCCCCTTTGTCTATACTTCTGTTATACCACAAAAAATAGAGGATATTCATGACTGTAGTATACCCAAGAGAGTCTTCTTCTAGATCAAGGATTTGAACAAATTAACCACTATGCTCCCCCTATCAGGTTTATTGTTGTAGCCCCCCTTTGAAAAAACTTCTTTTTTCGGTTTCTTATACATAAATTATTATTCAGATACTTCTCTTTTAACCAATAATTTCCACTCATCATCAATTGTCTTCAATATCAATTTAGCTTCTAATAATGATGCCACAATTGTATTCAGATTATTACTTCAAAGAGTAATTAGTATACTCAATAAACATCCAATAAATTCATAGAAAGTGAGTATGTATCAATTTTCCAATTATACTGATTGCTATCCATACTCCCCCTATCATACATATTCATTTTCAGCTCCTTGGTCTTCATAAATGTACTGCTTTATTGCTTGCTTTAGGATAAAAAAGTTGACCACCGTGCTTTTTATTTTTGCATATTCATATTTCAAGTTCAACCAACTTGGATCCACTCTTGCTTCTGAATATCCAAATTCAAACAAATTTCTTCTTTTTTCTCAATGAACAATTCAAGAACTTCAACTCTGATCTTGTATCACTTCATGCCTGGGGTTTCTTCATAACTGCTTCTGACATTCACACATACTGTCCACACGAATTATGCTATTTCTTATCGGATTCCTAGATCATCCAATGATTTAGTCCTTCATATTTTTCCTTCAAATTAAATACTGCCATGTGCTCTAGTAAATTCATAAAAGGCAAGCATGAATCAAGAAAACATATTCAAACATCACCAGATTTACCAACCATACTCCCCTATTAACATGCCGCGATCCTTGCACCTGTTACTTGCTTGGAGCAAGCATCATTTACCCATTGAGTCCATCCTCCAATAATGAACTCATGGTGTACTTGAAGTCTTTAACAGACATCAAGTATGGATTTTCATATGGAAGCCATATTCACTTGTGCACTGATCCTTAATTTCATTCAAATTTAGCACAATATTTTTCTTCATCCACACTTGCTTCTTGGCATCTATATTTTCATCATTTTATCCATTATATTTGTTGGTTTTATTAGCTGATCCATATGTTAATATTCTCATAGTATTCCAAAAATATTGAGCTTTTTCCCAAAGCGATTTCAATCATGACATCCCATATTTCGGCAATATGCAGCTATGTGACCAAACTGGTCATTTCATGACCAACACCTAACTGAGCTGGCGGAACTTCCATCACTTTTCCGATCAACTTCTTTTCTCCATCCTTGAGAATGTTCCTGACTGTAGGTTCTTGTCTTTTGATCTTCAAATCTTCTTGCATTTCTCTTCTTCCAAGGTTCACTTGTTCTTCTTGTTGATGTGTACAAGACACTTCTTCTTGAATGATTTATTTGACTTGCACAATCTTGGGCTTTGTGACCAAACCCACTACATATGTAGCATCTTAAAGTGTGATAGTTGGCAGCAATATGTCCATCTTGGTTACATGTCCAGCATCTAATCGTGTCACTAGGACTTCCACCACTTCTTCTTCCATAGGATCTACAATCCATAGCCTTGTGACCAAAGTTAGAACAAGAAAAACAATAGCCATTAAATCTATTTTCATGCGTGAGACTTTGGTTCCATCTTGGGGTTGTTTCTTTTCTTCGCTTGCTTTGAAGACTGGGCCTAGCTTCTTGATGCATACTTGATCTTTCAAACATTTTTTTGTCTTGTGCAGGTTCCTGGAGAGTAGCATTGGATGATGATGGGTTTGCTTCTGGAGTCTTGGGAGACCAAGTGTCTTGTTCTTCTTTCTTCTTGAAATGCCCAAGACCTAATTTGTCAAGTGAAGACCTTTGACAATCTAATATCTCTTCTAGGATAGTTGAAATTTTCTTAAACTTGAACAAGTAATTTTTTTTTCATTCTTCTTTTTTAATTCAACCACTTCCCTTTCGAGCTTCTGACAGGTCATCTCTTTCTCATCCAGCTGATGTTTCAAGACTTCTTCTATTCTTCTGGATTCAACCAACTGAGTCTTTAAATCAACATTGTCTTTTCTTGATTCTTCAAGGATTTTTGAGTCACCACTAGGCTCACCTTGATTGACAAGATTAGTTTTTAGTCTTTCAAATTCATCAACTTTGTCTTCTAACTCATCCTCGAGACTTGTTATCTTATGATTGAGTTTCTTAAATAGATACATTGACTTTTCATGGTACTCTTCAATGAACTTCTCAATCTTCCTTTTAAGCATCTGATCATGTTTGATATCTTGTACCTTCAAAAGGTATGCTAGGATATTTTTCTTAGCATCTTCAAGATTGTTGTCAATGTTATCACATTAAGAATTATCACTGACATAAGTGTTCTTTCCTTCACTTACATTTGAAGCTTGTTCCTTCTTTTCTCCTAGCTTCTCATCTTCAGAGATCTTGATTTTTTTTTCTATGTATTGAACTTTCCTTTGATGCTCACCTTCCAGCTTAAACCAAAGATATTTGGCAAAGGTGTATTCCCCAATACCTTCTTTGACTGAATTTGGAAGTTCATCCAAGAGAAACTTCAATGTTGTCATATTGTCCTTATTTGCATCTTTCTGTGTTGTTTTTTTGCCCTTATTCTCTAATAGATTGGGTGGATTGATCACAATATCCCAAAATCCAAAAATTTTGAGTTAGGCTTTGATCTTGCTCCTCCAACCAAAATAATCCTTCACATCAAACCTTGGTACATCATTGATGAATTCTTCTTTTGGATCCATACTTGTGTCCACGGATCTCCTTCAAGCTTGCTAGGCTAGTAGTGAAGCCCTGCTATGATGCCAATTGTTGGACACAATGTTCACACTGAGAGGGGGGGTGAATTAGTGTGAAGGAAATTTTAAAACATTTTTCCACTTCTACTATTCAATAAAAAATTCATCAATGCATCATACTACTCTTCACATCAACATTTCATAATATTCCACCATCTAATCAATTATGAATCATAAGCATGTAAATCATTGAGCCATAACAAAATTACAACACACAATAACACAAGACAATTTAATATTTGTAATATTTTTGTATTTTTTTTGGAATGGCTACAATCGTTAAGGTAAATCAACACCTAGTGATACAAAGAGCACCAAATCCTCATCCAGGACCCAACCTAGTTTTCTTAGACCCACCTAACAAGAGTTGAGGTTTCCAAACCCCAGATGCAAGACTAGCTTGAATTTACAATACAGTATACATGCTCATGTCATCACACACACATACATATCTTTAGCCATTGTCATTTCTCATCAACAATAGTAAATCTCTCTCAACCAATCTCATCATCAACTTGTCACTGTATTGACCCAAACTGTCAACATCAATCACTGTCACCTAGCTATCATATATCTGGGTTGTCATTGTCTTCAATCTCAGCACATCATTTTGTCACCAAGGAGTAAATTATCAACACATCTTCCTTCTGTCAACAACATTCATCATTATGTCATGTCATCACTTTTCCTAGGAGTATATCAGCATCATTCTGTCTAGGAAGTCATCATCACCATTCATTACTTCATTCTATAGTATACCAGTTTTGTGGCCCCAAAACTCAGATCTACGAGAAATCTATCCAGGAGCATATTACCATCACTTTCTTCAGCAATACATCATCATTTTCTCCAGTACATCAGCATTATCAAAACATGTCATTAGAAGTATCTCCAATTAGTCCACATCCAAGCTTTAGGTATTCATTGTATCTTCACAAAAGGATAGAGAACAATTTAGAAGATGAAGGTCATTTGCTGTTTCACATGTCTGTTTCTGCCACGAAACTTCTGACCCACGAAATCAGAGTTCAACACCAATCACCGAAGTATTCACATAAAATATACTTCACAAAGCAAGAGCTCCTCCTCTATTTATACTTTTCTTTTTCACCAAAATCAGGAGGCTGACTTGTCCTCTTTATTCTTATTTTATTATTAATGAGATTAAATAAATAAAAAATGATTTATTTGATGTAACCGTACTTTATTTAAGGAGATAACCCAACCATGCCATCTCATTTTCATTCTATAATCATTTTGCCAAATCATTTGCTCCCTTTCCATTAATTAAATAAACCAACTTGATTTATTTTATCCTTAAATGATTTTCTTAAGGATGACCAACCCCATCAAATAATTTCCATTTTTGACTCCCTCAAATTTGTTGCCACATCATCCAACACAAATTCTTGCTGGCTCCAATTGAAATTCTTGCAAGGGCTCCACACAGCTTTCTTTAAAATGCCTGCGGGGTCCTTTTAAATGCCCGCATGGTGTTCTTATAGGATGCCCGCAAGGGCTATAAATATGCCCACACAAGGCCTCATGCTCCTCCAGCAAATTCCCACAGGAGGCATTAAAAATTCTTGTAGCAAGGGTTACATTGAGATGTCCGCATACCTCCAACAAGATGCTCGCATGGGCCTCTTTAGGATGCCCACAGGTAGCCACCATAGATTCCCACAAAAGGGCCTTCCGGGATGCTCGCTAGGATTGTTTTTTATGGCCTGAAGATGCCCGCAATGCCCTTTTGGATATGCTCGCAATAGACTTGTTCATATGCACATAGATGGTCAATAAAATGCCCATAGGCAGAGTTTGCATGAGCCAATAAAGATGCCCACAGGGCTACTTTAAGATGCCCGTAAGAGTTCATCAAAAATATTTCTTTCATAGCCTTGTCATCAATCCTCCATTTCATCTGCCATGTCATCCATGTCTTTTTCATTATCTCATGCTTTCCATTTGTCATACATCATGTCCTTGTCCTCCATTCTCACCTTGCCAAGTCCTCCACCTTTCCATGTCACCAAGGCTTACTTGTATTTTATAAGTTTTTTCATCAACTCAATGCCATTTCATTCTTTCATAAGTCTTGTCATCACTTCAATGCCATGTGTGTTCTTCATGTCAATATCTCAGCCTTTGTCATTAATGTATTATCATCAATGACAATCACATTCATCAATATATTCATACAACCCTTCTAGCATGAAGGAATTTAATTAAAAAAAGATAATAACTAAAAACACTTTTCATTCTTTTTATGAGATTTCATTCTATTTAAAAAAAAAGAAAAGAAAGAATGCTTCTATTTAAAAAAAACAAAAGGAAATAATGTCTCTATTTAAAAAAAAAAACAAAAAGAAAGAATGTTTCTACCAAGGTAATTTTTAAGGGCGAAATTTCGCCAATTGGCTATTTTTTGGCCTTTTTTTCAAAAAATAAATTCGCTATTTGGTCATTTTTAGTCTCTAATGTCGCCTATATTTACATAAAATGTGTTTTTTTATCATGATATTCGCCAAAATTTACACATTTCAGTAGTAAATTGTATGTTTCATATTTAATATTCTCCTACGTATCTATATACATGTTTTTTTCAATCCAAAATAATCGCCTAGGATACTATACTTAAGTATAATATTAGAATCCTTAAAAAATACCATGGTTTCTACTTAAAAAAAAACAAAAAGAAAGAATGATTATATTTTTAAAAAGATAGAATAGTATTCGTATAATGCTACTATAGTGATACTAATGTAAATGTGTATAGTTACTTATTTACAATTACTTCGATAAGTAAAATTCAGTTCAACAAGCATTATGGAACACCATCGTTAGGAGGAAGAGTAGAATATAACCTATGGTCATCGCAGAGTTTCTCGTGCTCATAAGACAGTTTGGAGGCAATCTAGGGATCATACGATTAGTGGATTAAACAACTATTTCATTTAACGAAAGACTCTTCGAAGTTCAGTAGCTACAATTGAAATTGTTAGCGGATCAAAGTTTTATTTCAAACTATGAGCAGATCCAAGGTTTAATTGAAACCATGAGTAGATCTCGTTGATTCGGCCCCTTCTCTCACCTCTTCTCTCAGGTCAATCACGGGCCTTGCAAACGGAATGACGGTCCTAAGGTTCCAGTGTGGAAGACATCAAACAACACCTGCTAAAGATTTGTGAGGAAGTTTGCTTGGGAATCAAAGCACACAGAGAGTCATCCGATGACATGAGGTATATCTCTCCGCAATTAACCTATCAGGACTCAAGAATTGATGATTTGGAACGCAATTTGATTGAAATTATGGGGATAGTGGATGTTATAAAAGATGAAATTTTGAAGATGGATAGTATGTCATACTGCAGCCACTACCAGGAATCCCCCTCCGTGGACATGAGAATTGTTGAGGAAACCTCTGTTCAACGGCATAATGTTTTGTAGAAGAGATCCCTACTTGGATGAGTTGTTACCTCCATTTTGGAAAATTTGAATGTTTTTTTTCATCTTGTTAAATTTACAGAGCCATACTAAGAAAGCTATTTATGCTCTCGGGCTCTCCTTTTTTTAATGAATGGTTGTGCACATCCTTTTGAATAAATCCATCTATATGCTTCAATATAATTACAGAGAAGTATTTTATAGAGAAATATGGTCAAATGATGAATATATCTTTTTAAATATAACTCATTGTAGACAAAAATCTTGTCAATGGAAGAAGGAATTTTAACTGCATCTCAATTTATGGCGGCAGACATTTTTCTTTCCCTAAAGGCTTGCAAGCATTTTCTATCATTGTTGGGGGGCATTTTTCTTGACCTTACATCAACTGTGGGCATTTCCTTCAGAATTGCGGGCATTTTTCCAGGCCCTGTGGGAATTATCACTTGCCATATGGGCATTTTTATAATCCCACAGACAATTTTTCAAGCTCTGTTGGCATATTATTAAGGCCCGCGGGCATCTTTACTAAGTGCATTTGCTTCACACAAAATGTGAATTTCTAGGCATATTTTATATCCTTTGTGTGCATTCTCCTCACACAATTATTACCTATTCCAAAAATTTATAAGGTAAATACATATGTTTATATTGAAATAGTACCATTAATATACTTAATATTCGTTTATACAATCTTTTATATGCCACATGTCACAATCTGAGCATTCCATGTGTCGCCATGGGATACTAGATATCAATATTTTAACAACAAAATTTATAGAAGTTTTTCTTCAAAGACTTTGCTGACAAGTGGAAATATTCTCATAGAAGGAGCGGCCTCTCTTTCTCCAAGGTGTTCTATTTTTACAATTCCCTCGTAAATGAAGGGCTAGCTGACCCTTCTTATTCCCAATATTACTTTCACAATAGCTCGACATTGCAAGAAGTGTCAGTCGATCCTTCTTGTGTTCTCCATTATGGATATAGCTGAATTGTTGGATAAAGGTTTTCACAATTAACTACGAAAAGAACGTGTGGTCGATCTTTCTTGTCAGAAAACGGAAGTCGTGACAAACCATTTTTATATGTTATAACTTCCAAGGTGTTCTATTTTTACAATTCCCTCATAATTGAAGAGTCGGACGACCCTTCTTATTCCCAATATTATTTTCATAATAGTTCGACACTTCAAGCATGGTTGTTCAATCCTTCTTTTTTCTCCATTATGGATATAGATGAATTGCTGGATAAAGGGTTTCATAATTAACTATGAAAAGAAAGGGCGGCCGATCCTTCTTGTCAGAAAATAGAAGTCGGGACAAACTGTTTTTATATGTTATAACTTAGCCGATTGACTTGTTATTCAAACAATGATTGAATATTTTAGACATTAAACTTTTCACCTTACAATTTTGAACATTTACAAATGAAAATTGCACTTTTAAAAAAAATCCATTTTTTAATTTGAAATTCACACTTTTCAAATCAAAATTGCATTTTTGGATTTGAAATTCATGCTTTTCAAATGAAAATTTGCATTTTTTTATTTGAAATTCACACTTTTCAAATCAAAATTTGCATTTTTGATTTGAAATTCACACTTTTCAAATCAAAGTTTGCATTTTTTGATTTGAAATTCACACTTTTTGAATTGAAATTCATAGTTTTATAACAAAAAACTGCAATTTTAAGGTTCATAAGTAATCAAAAAACACACTATTCGAATTAAAAAACACACTTTTCAAAGCCAATATTGCCACTTTCAGAACTTGCTTTTGCACTTTAGAAAGGTTGATATTGACACTTTCAAAGTCTAATTCATACTTTCTTAGTCCAAAATTTTCCTAATATGTCCAAATTTAATGAAATTGGTATTCTTGGCCTGATTTACCTTGTTTGGCCACCTCTAGCCTCGTAGGCTTACACACATTTATACAAAAGGATTCTAAAACAAATTATGTTTCAGATCCAAAAACATCTCAATACACTCCTACATCACATCAACTGAAATCTAATTTTAGCAAACTCTCAATCCTATCTCTATGACTCATAAAAAAATGATCGAATACTCCCACTATTCGTGTACTTGGTTTCATTACTCACACTTTGACTCAATGACCCATCATTCACCTAATGACTCATCATCTATCTCGAATCACACTTAAAACATAGTATTGTTTACAATATTTCATCAAAGGACCACTAATTCAAAAAATGAAGACCCCTTCTAGGTCTAATCAAAAGTACAAGGTTTTGAAGGAAGGATAATCCTACATCAGACTCCCCAAGAAGAAAGAAATATGACCTACTGGTCATAATATTCAATCTTCAATATGCCTGGGTCCCAAACTTTATATTGAATCTTTTCAGTTGCTTCATGGCTATCTTGTTGTCTTATTACTGACTGCAACTCTCCTGACTTCCATACTTTTTGTTGCAATGCTCCACTAGCCTTTCTTTTGCGATCTTCCTCTGTTGCTTGTCTTCTACTGTTGCTTGTATTTCTTGCTCTGCTGATGTAGATAATATTTTTCTCCTCATGTCTTCTCTGAGACACCTTCACCATTAGCATCCTTATCATCTCAATTTCATTATCCAATCTATTCACTGGCTAGTACACCTTGTTGTGAACTTGTTGTTGTTCCTTTCTCAACTGCATTAGAATTTCAAATTTTTTATCTTGTTCCTCCTTAACATAGATAATATCATATATTTTCAGGGCATTTAAATGTATTCTCTCTTGCTTCCCTATAACATAATTACTGTTGTCTCCCTACTAAAATGTATTTCTATTGCTATCTATTGGTTGTTGTATCTCTTGTCCAACTATGCTACAGTTATATGGAACCCCGATGTGTTTTTCTAAATCTCCTTGAGATATCACTTCTTCGTCTTTCTTTTTCTCTTTCTTTTCCTTCTCCAAATATCAACCAATCTATGAGTTCTTTCGATTGCCACAAGTCAATGTTTCCCTCATTAAAAAGGTACTATTCATCATACTTGACTTCAATACTTTCATCAATGACATCTCCTACAATCACACACAAATTATCATATTTAAAAATATAAAATTGTTCGGTCCTCTCTATTGCTTGTAGCAATAGCTCCTCATATTGTTATGGACTTTTCAAAAAGTTCTTGAGACCTCGTCCATGTCTCCCTTTAGCATCATAATGTTTCTCTTCAATTTCCCTTTGGTTATTTGCATGAGCCAACACTTCTTCTTATTTTGTGTAGCAATAGCCTTCTATAACTATCTCTTAGCATTCTCTTTATTCAATGGTGTAGGGTTTTCCCTTTGGTTGTCTTTGTGAGACACCATAGCCTCTCTTTTCATCAGAATGAAATTATGATCTTGTCCTCCTAAAATTTCTTTATACATTTCTTTTTCTTCCTTCACCTCTTCAAGTGATTGTCCATCTTGATTGTCCTTGAATACATATTCAGTTAAGAAATCTTCTATTTCAGTCATCTCTTCTAGCAGCACCATTTCTTCACGAACATCTATTTCTCTTATAGTTTGAACTACAAGATGAATTACCATTTCCTCCTCCTTTACAACAGGATTGTGTTCTGTTGCTATGCCTTTGAAAATCATTTCTCCTTCTCCTTCATTTTCTCTGATAGTCCAAGATGATTGTTGATGCAGGAGCCTTGGGGCCTAGGCGAAACAGTCAAAGTTGATCGATAGAAAGATGTCGATGAGGGGGATTTTCGATGAACACTAGTGCGAAGGAGACTAGAATTCGAAGTCAAGTAGTCAAGTGGGAAGCTGTCGAAGTATGGTTTAAAGGATGCGGAAGTCGAAAGAGTATAAAGTTGACAGGATGGTCGAGTTGCGACATCTACAGAAAATGATAGAATCCAAGCGAGGAGGACGAGGTGGATTTGAAGGTAGCTGTAGAGACTAAGTGAAGTTGACAAGAAAATTTGAAGATCAACAAGTTGAGATGATCCATGTGGTGAAGTGCATATTAGTCGAAGAGGAAAGTTAGAAGACCGACAACTATAGAAAGTTAGAGAAGTGTTGTAGTTGAGGTGATCGACCTGCAACCGTTGAGAGTTGTTGAGGAATTTATGGCAGTTAAGAAGGTGGTTGAGACCAGTCCGGGTTTCACCATAGGAGGAGGTTGTGCAGCATGGTCAGAGGATGCTAACAATTGTAGATCAACAGGATCAAATCCATAGTGACGGATAAAGTAAGGACGTCTCAGGGAACAGAGTGGACCTCAGGAGAAGCATAAGGGAAGAGTAGAAGACTGGTGCGAAGGAACAGAGGGAGGGATCCATCTATCTAGAAGCAATCACCCATCGCTCTTTCATTCTTGCATTTAGCATAGAAGTGGGAGGAGGAGAGGATCACACAAGGAGAAACACACTATTTACTAATGTACGGTAACAACCTCAGGCCGATTAGTTTAATAGATTTCATGTAACGTTGTAATTCGATTCAAGTAACAGAGGAAGACAAATTCTTGGCATTCCAGTTCACATCTAGTCTTTGTGAGTGAATTTTTTTGTTTGTTGTGTGTTATTGTTAAGCAAGAGAGTCCGTTTAGACCCTCCCTTGGCCAGGTGGTATCATCGAAGTAGTATCATGAAGATAGGATGAATCCCAATACCAGATTGCATAGCGTCAAGTAGTAGTTGAGTGGAAGAATCCTGAGAAAAAGTTGAATCTGTGAAGGCATGAACAGTTCAAGCTGTGGTTGGGTAGAATTGTGCGCAAGTGGTAAAATTTCGCTTGCGATTGGATGAGGGAATAACCTTAGTTGAAAGAATGGCACAAAAAGGTATAAATGTTTGTGGTGTAGGACAAAGAGCATGAGGCATAGGAGTTAAAGTCGATCGCGAGATGTTTGACGAGTGCATGAAAACAATAATAATATTGATTAATGAGTTCGCAATGATAAAAGAAATCTAGAGGTGTGGATGCATTCCCGATGCACTTCACCCTAGAGACAAGGAAGTTGAAGAAGTGGAATCCCAAGAATCAGTCGAAGAAGAGCCAGAATATAAGTTCATCAAGCTACTGACATAGATGAGGGGTAAGGAAAAAATGGATGTACCTACCTACTCGGGAAGTTTGGATCCAGAAGACTTGATATACTGGTTCAGAGAGATGGAGAAATAATTCGACATAGAGAAGATAGAGGATCCTAAGAGGGTTAAGACTGCATGTCTAAAGTTGAAGGGTCATGCCTCATTGTGGTGGGATCATGTACAGGCTGACAGAGTAAAAAAATGCAAGGAGAAAATCAAGTCTTTGGACAGAATGGTTTCCAAGTTGAAAGGGAAGTTCTTTCCTAGTGACTATGTGATTTTCTTGTTCAAGAAGTTGCAAAACTTTCGACAAAAAGAGATGACCATGAACGGATACATAAAAGAGTTCTATAGGCTGTTGATAAGATCCGCTCAAACTGATCAAGGCAAGGAAGTAGTCGCAAGATATGTAAATGAATTGAAGTATGTCATACAGGATGAGTTGAGCCTGTCAAAGTTCAGAATGGTTGGAGATGCCTACCAACTAGATCTGAAAGCGGAAGAAAAGATATCAAGGAAAACCACATCAAATAGAGGAAGGATGACTGTTGAAGGTACGAAGACTGTTTTCTCAAAGGGAAAAAGTAGTAGAACTAGGGGAGAAGCCGTCGAATTCAATCGACATGCAGAAGGGACAGGGACCAGAGAGAAGGAATAGGGAAACCGATGGGATGGTCGAGAGACCCACAGTAGGGGTGTGTTTGGTCTAAGCGGTCCAATGGAAAAGAAGCGAGCTGATAGACCAATGATTGTATGTTATAAGTGTCTCTTTGTGGGACACAAATCCTATGAATGACCAGATAATCTACACATGGCAGAAGAGTCAAAACTAAAACATAGGCGAGGTGAGCAAGTCGATGAAAGGATATAATCGACATTTGACATTGGCGAAGAGGGCATGGGAAAAGGTCAAAACATGAAGGCGAAGAGAATGTTGGTTTAGAACGACTAGCAGAAGGAAGAGGAGCCGACACAACGAAAGGACATCTTTCGCACCAGGGTGCTGATTGCCAACAGGTATTGCAAGACCATTATTGATGGTGGTAGTATAGAGAATTTGGTTTCGACAGAGGTCATCGACAAGTTGGGTTTGAGATGTCAGCAACAACCAAATACATACAATATGTCATGGTTACAGAAATCACATCATGTGAAGGTCCATACATTGCATGATCAACTTTAAGGTTGGAAATATTGAAGATAGTATACTATGCGATGTAATCCCAATGGAATCTAGTCATATGTTGTTAGGGAGGCCATGGAAATATGATTGGAAGATGATCTATGATGGTCAAGCCAACATAGACATAGTGTGGAAAAATGGCACGCAGAGGATGTTGAAGCCAAAGAAAGAGAATCTCGCTGACTGCAAGTAGGGCGAGAGAAACTATTGGGAGAAGCAAGTGCTAATGTGCTCAGTGAATAGATTCCTCGTAAAGGAGGAGAAATAGTGAGGATGTTTATCCATCATTCCGAAAGTACCAATGGATGCTTGTCATGTGTTGTTAGGGAGTCCATGGAAATATGATTGGAAGATGATCTATGATGGTCGAGCCAACACAGTCATAGTGTGGAAAAATGGCACATAGAGGATGTTGAAGCCAAAGAAGGAGGATCGTGCCAAATGCAAGTTGGGCGAGAGAAACTATTGGGAGAAGAGAGTGCCTATGTGCTTAGTGAATGGATTCCTCACAGAGGAGGAGAAACAGTCAGGATGTTTCTCCATCATTCGGAAAGGACCATGTGTCGAAAGGTCAACGATGGAGAGAATTATGGTCAAAGTCAAAGAAATGCTTGATGAGTTTGAGAGCATAATAGTCGACAAGGAAGCGACAGGATTTCCACCGATGAGAAGCATATCCCTTTAGATTGACTTGATTCTAGGATCAAGTTTTATAAAAAAGGCACCGCATAGAATGACTCCGCTAGAGGGTCAGGAACTCAATCGACAAGTCCAGGATTTGTTGGATAGAGGATTGATCAGAGAAAGTCTAAGCATGTGTGTGGTACCACCAATATTAGTGCCGAAGAAGTGTGGATAATGGAGGATGTGTATAGACTCCAAATCCATCAACAAGATCGTGATCAAGTATATATTTCCATTTCCCATGATGGATGACTTGATGGATTGTTTGAGTGGACCGAGATACTTCACCAAGATCCACCTGAAGAGTGGATATCACCTGATCAGGTTCAGAAAAGGTGATGAATGGAAGACAAACTTCAATACGAAGGAAGGATTGTATGAGTGGTTAGCCATTCCCTTTGGATTGACTCATGCACCCAATATGTTCATGTGCTTGATGAACGAAGTACTGAAAACATTCTTGGGAAAGTTCGTCGTAGTGTATCTCAACGACATCTTGATATTCATTTGAACCAAAATGGAACATTTGGAGCACATTCAACGAGTATTGTGGAAGATGTAGGATGAGAAAATGATGGTGAATCTGCAGAAATGTTTCTTATTGAAGGAAGAACTGGTGTACTTGGGATTGATAATCTTGGGTAAAGGGTTAGTGATGGACCCATAAAAGGTGAAGGCTATATTGGAGTAGCCATAAATGACAAGCACGACCAGAGTGTAAAATTTTCAGGGATGTGCTAGTTTCTATAGGAAGTTCATCAGAGGATTCAGTCGGATATGTGCACCATGGACTGAGTGCATGAAGAAAGGGGATTTTAAGTGGATAGAAGAAGCCCAGAAAGCCTTCAACAAGTTGAAGCAGAAGGTTACTGAGAGCCCATTGTTAGCTCTCCCATAATTTGACAAAGTTTTCCAAGTATATTGCGATGCGAGTGGAATGGCAATTGGCACATGTTGAGCCAGGAGGGCTAACCAATTGCATTCTTTAGAAAAAAGTTGGATGAAACGAAGAAAAAATATTTGGTCTATGACCAGGAGTTCTATGCTATTGTGCAACCATTGAAGAAGAGGAGGTATTATTTGTTTCCCAGAGAGTTTGTGTTGTATACAGACCACCAAGCATTGGGGTACTTGAATACTCAATCGAAGTTGAATCAACGACACACGAAATGGGTTGAATTCTTATAGGGATATACCTTCATGTTGCAAAATAAGTCGATTAAGTTGAACAAAGTTGTTGATGTGATAAGTTGAAGAGTTTCATTGTTGAACACAATGACAGTTCAGGCGATAGGAATAGAGTCGATAAAGATGGAGTATGAGACCGACGAGGATTTTACAGAAGCATGGGAGGCTAGTAACGAACCATGGAGTGTTGATAGAAATCCATTCTTGGATTATTTCATCCAAGAGGGATACCTATTCAAGAGACAATAGTTGTATATACCTAGGGGATTCTTAAGAGAGAACCTAATCCGAGAACTACATAGTGGCGGATTAGCAGGTCATTTCAGTGTCGACAAGACCAAGGTGTTGGTTGAAGAAAAATACCATTGGCCAGGGATGGTGATATATGTTAGTAAGTGGGTATGATAGTGTCAAATTTTCCAGTTGGAAAAGGGATGAAGTCAGAATATGGGGTTGTATGCACCATTTCCAGTGCCAAATGTCCCATGGGAGCACTTGAGCATGGATTTTGTGCTAGGATTTTCGAAGACACAGCAAGGTAACAACTCTGTCTTTGTGGTAGTCGACAGATTTTTGAAGATGGCACACTATATTCTGTGTCAGAAGATAAGTGACACCACAAGCATTGATGTACTATTATTCAAGGAGATAGACAGATTTCATGGGTTACCGAAGAGTATAACATCAGACACAGATACCAAGTTTATGGGTCATTTCTGGAGAACCCTGTTGAAGAAACTGCACACGAAGTTGCAATTTAGTTCGGAATACCATCCACAGAATGATGGAAAAATCGAGGTAGTCAACAGAAGTTTGGGAAACCTTCTGAGGTGTTTGATGGCCAATAGACCCAAGCAGTGGGAAAATGTTTTGGCGTAAGAAGAATTCACATATAAAAACTATGTGAATCGATCGACAGGTATGAGTCCATTCCAGATTGTTCAAGGTCGAAGCCCACATGGTGTGGTGGATTTGGTTGTGATACCAACAAAGACCAGAAAGAGTGGATTCAGAAACGTTCACAAAGAATATGAAAGAAGTGCATGAAGATGTGTGCAAGCGCATTGAAAAGAGAAACACGACATACAAGTTGAGAGACGACAGAAAGAAGAGGCTACAGTCGTTCAGTGAGGGAAACTTAGTCTATGCGCACTTGAGAAAAGAGAGATTCTCGAAAGGAACATATAACAAGATGAAGCTGAAGAAGATTGGACCATGTAAGAGTCTAAAGAAGATTTTGGACAATGCTTATGTGTTGGATCTACCAAAGGAATTGAAAATTTCTTATACATTCAATGTATCACATTTGTATAGGTATGAATAAGGTTCAACAAGTAGCATCGTAGAAGTGTTGAGTATCGACTGGACAGGGAAAATTCCAGATCGACAAAAAGAAGAGGTCGTCGAAGTAGTGGATGAGCATGAAGTCGGATGCACATGGATTTCATGGAAGAAAGAATATTTATTCTGATGGAGGGATGATGATTAGAATGAGGCAACATGGATTTCAGAGGAAGAATAAAGAAGACTGGCGGAGCAGTCAAGTTATTTTTCACCTAGGGAGTCTGATGCAGGAGCATTGGGGCCTAGGAGAAATAGTCGAAGTTGATCGACAGAAAGACATTAGCTAGGGGGATTACCAATGACCACTGGTGTAAAGAAGACTGGAAGTTTAATTTAGGTAGTCGAGTAGGAAGCTATCGAAGTATGGTCAACAGGATCCATAATTCAAAAGAGTTGAAACTCGACAGGATGGTCAAGTTGCGACATCGATAGAAGATGACAGAATCCAAGCGAAGAGGACGAGGCATATTTGAGGTAGTTGTAGAGACTAAGTGAATTCGATAAGCAAATTCAAAGATCGAAAAGTTGAGATGATCTATGCAGTGGAGTGCAGATCGGTCGAAGAAGAAAGTGACAAGACTGAAAACTATAGCAAGTCATAGAAGTGATGCAGTCGAGGTGATCAACCTACAACAGTTGAGGCTTGTTGATGAAGTTATGAAAGTTAAGAAGGTGGTTGAGACCAGTCTAGATGTCACCACAGGAGGAACTTGTGCAGCATGGTCAGAAGACACTGAAACTCCAGATCGACAAGATCATAGATAGAGTGATGGACAGAGTAAGGAAGTCTTGGGGAACGGAGTGGACCTCGGGAGTAGCAATAGAGCATAGTAGAAGACTGGTGCAGAGGCATAGAGAGAGGGATCCATTGATCCAAAAGGGACTGCTCATCTCTCTTTCATTATTTCACTCAACACAGAAGTTGGAGGAGGAGAGGATCACACACAGAGAGAAACACACTATTTACTTAGGTATGCTAACAGGTTGAGGCCGATTAATTTAATATATTGCATGTAACTTTGTAATTCAATTCAAGTAACAGAAGAAGCCAACTTCTTGGCATTCCAATTCACATCTAGTCTTTGTGAGCACATTTGTGTTTTATTTTTAATCAAGAGGGTCCGACCAGACCCAACCTTGCGCCAATTTTTCAGTTTCTTCCTTCATAAACACATCACCTAAGAGTTATTCAATACCTTCAATCATACACAAACCATTAGATTTAAAAACATAACGCTCCTCATCTGAAGACTCAACCATATTATATTCATGTGGTCCTGAAATTATCAGAGAGTTCAGAAAATTATCTATAATCCCTTCTTCATCATCCTCATTCGTATATTCTCCAAGAAAAGGTCCATGTTCTAGTTCATATTCCCAAAATTCCATCTCAGTCTCAGTTGTCCTAAGTTCTTCCTTTAATATGGCATACATCCTTTTCTTTAGCTTCACCTATAGTGAATGCCATCTCACTTTATTCTTCTAGTAGACTAACATGTATGCTTATTTCAGCCAATTCCCTCTCACACTCCTCTTGACTAATCCTTTTGATTCCTTTTTCCTTGGTATCTTTTCTTTTGTTGCGGCTTTTCTCACAACCTCTATAATGACTTACAATAGTCATTGTGTCTATGTCATATTCCTCTGTGAACTTCATCTTGTTCACTTGTGGACTACTCTCAAGTCATCCCTTAGCAAGTATTCATACCTACTATACCTAAAAAATCTATCTCTCATTGAGCTTGTCCTTTTGGTATCCTTGGCTCCTTCTCCTTTAGAACCTCTTGAGCAACTTCCTTTTCTCCTCTTGGTATTCTGCAGATCCACTTCCTCTAAGAACATTCAACTTGTACCCTTCTTGTCCAACCTCTGTTGGATCCTTAGGTTCTTCCACTACTTCTTCTTTTTTCTAAGAGTTCACAAACTCTTCTCATCAAGAACATACCTGTTCTCTGTCATAACTTTCAAGTTGTCTTCTACTATCAACCTTGTCACAAGATTCAATTTGCAATAATCTCAAACCAGAGTTAATATAAACATATCGATCAATCTCTTATAAGATTTGTACCAAGATCTTATCATTATCCCTTTTGATCCAAATCCTTTGGACCAATATTTTCCATGAATTATTCTTTTAAGATCACACCAACTCCCACTATTCTCTATAATAACTCCAAACAACAACTGAAACCATCATTTTCTTTTAACATAAATTCTTTATTTGATTCAACTCTGAATACTTCCACTTGAGCAACCTTTTCAATCTCAATCTTCACTTTTCCACTTGAAGCCTACAATACATAATTAATCTTTGTCCAAGAAGAAGGAAACTATTTTCTCTGCTTCACATAGCTGTCAGTATTAAACTTCAACATAAATTGAAAATCAAAATTTGATTTACCTATCTTTCCTTCGTGGCAGCTTCAATTCCCCTTTTTCTCAGATTCTTCTTCAAACAAGAGTAATTGCTACTCTGATCTCCTTTCATTGCACGTAGAATATTTTTTTCCTGCTCTGATACCACTTGATGTAGGAGGGATAACAAAACCAATCCAAATCGCTTTCCCCAGGATTGGTCTAATTCCAAAATTAACATAATCACCAAACTTACCAGACCTAGATATGTCTTCTTATAAACAATCGTTGATCGGTGGATTTTGGCGGTGAGTTGGATTTCATAAACATTACGGGTCTCACCTTCCACAATTATCTTTCCTCAATTACCTTTCGCAATCACCTTTCCGCAATTACCTTCCTCAATCTCCTTTTCGCAATTACCTTCCACAATCTCCTTTCGGCAATTACCTTCCACAATCACCTTTCCACAACTTCCTTCCTCAAATTCCTTCCTGCAATTTCCTTAGATCGTTGGATCCATATCAATGGTGGAATCCAAATATTATGTGCCAATGCCATAAAGTATTTTCGCATCCATTCTAGCCATTAACCCCCCAACTCTTTCTCCTACGAAATGTTGTACAAGTTGTTGATAATTTAGCGGCTCCCCTCGCCCATTGATCTATGATCAATGCAGGACGTTCACTTTGGAATTTCAGAGCTTTTTCTTCCACACACTTCACCTCAATGAAATCCTATGTGTCCTATCGATCTCCTTGCTTCGATCTAGACCGTTCAACCTCTATCAAACTCAATTGATGTGACTATGCGTTGATTGATCAGAGAATCAATCAATCAAACTCAACTGATTTTCACTGCACTTGATCTCCCTTGCTAAACCTGCACATCACCTCTTAGAAAGAATGGAAATTCAATTAAATTCATTCAATTCAACTTCATAGGCTCGTTTAAGTCCAACCATGAGCTTCAATTGCAACTTCATAGGAAAAGGAGCATCGATCCTTTTAGTGATCGATGACACGTGCTTTACACTTCAAATTACAACATTTACTCAAGCACCCATACATAGAGATCAGTAAAACATCCTCTGCAACATTCAATTCTCTAAAACCCAATTTCAGGCTACTGCATACACACAGAGTAATCCAGTATTTAATAGATATTCAGACTTTGAGCAACTCATAAGTCACACCTAGGCAATTTCTTCCTTATCACATTTTAGGAATATAGAGAATTATTATCTTGTCACATAATTCACATATGAATTCATCCATTCATACAGACATATGCATAATTATCCATCTTCATTCAATCATAAGAAACCAATACATTCACATCGATTCAGAACCCGTGTTCTGATCTTCATAAGCCTTATACAACCATGATCACCTTCCTTGGCCTAATTTACCTTGTTTGGCCACCTCTAGCCTCATAGGCTTACACACATTTATACAAAAGGATTCTAAAACCAATTATGGTTCAGATCCAAAAACCTCTCAATACACTCCTACATCTCATCAACTGAAATCTAATTTTAGCAAACTATCAATCCTATCTCTATGACTCATAAAAAAAATCATCGAATGCTCCCACTATTCGAGTACTTGGTTTCATGACTCACACTTTGACTCAATGACCCATAATTCACCTAATGGCTCATCATCTATCTAGAATCACACTTAAAACATAGTATTGTTTACAATATTTCATCAAAGGACCACTAATTCAAAAAATGAAGACCCCTTCTAGGTTTGATCAAAAGTACAAGGTTTTGAAGGAAGTATGCTCCTACATCACCTATGCACATATTATATGTTTATTAAGTGAGGATCATCGTCATAACAAAGTATAGCATGCTTATGTGGGTGATCAACTCTTAGTTGGGTTGGTTGCTTAAGTGTGTCAAGTACATATGTGTGTTACAAGGTGAATTAGGTGGTGAGAGTTAGGGGGTTAGTGGTTTATGTATTATGGGGTTCAGGAGTAGTGGGTTAAATAAAGGTGTTTGAGGTTACAAGGGTTTAGTGGTATAGGGGTAAGGGGATCAAGGTAGTGTTTTTGGTGTCCCTTATGTGGGATACATAAGTGTGTGAAATAATTGTATTGCATAGGTCTATCACCTATGTGTTCCCTTTAATATTTCCATTATGTGCTTATGTGGGTTTGACCTTTTTGGGTATTAATTACTTTCGTTAGATGTTTATGTGAATTCCTTAAGTACATTGTGTGCTTATGTGATTTAGGCCCTTACATGGACTATATTTGTTTCTAGGTGCATTACGTGCTAAGGTTAGTTATTTGACGGTAGTGGGTGATATGTAAAATAAATATAAGTTATGGGGTTAATTCCATAGGGAATTGGTGGTTTATCATAGGGTTAGTGTCTTAAAGGTTCAAAATAATAGATTTGGGGTACATATGTGTGTGACATAAGTGCATTTCCTAGTGTTTCCATTAATATCCCTATTGGGTGATTATGCAAGTTAGGTGTTTATGTAAATCATTGAGTTTTTCTAGTTGATCATATGCATTTTTAAATTCATTAGGTGTTTATTTGGGTTATAAAAAACAATTTTTTTTCTTGGGTGGTTTCTAAATCCTATGAAACCCTAACAAACTTTACCATAATTGTTTCTTGAAATAAAATATTCCCAAGAAGTGGCTAACTAATAAATTTTGAAATATAAAATATAAATTTTGTCTCTGTCTCACTCATGATGATAAAAAACTAATCAGCTGATGAGAAACTCATTATAAATCTCAAAATTTGTCCTTGTCTATTCTTGGCTGACAAAATACTCATGAGTGATCTAGATAGCACATGAAACATAACAATCATCCTTGGATATTGTCTTTGTTATTCTGGCGAACTCGTCAAAAACTAAAATAATGTAGCATCAAATTTAGTGTATATCAATGCCACAGTAGAGAGGTTTCTATAGCACATTGTATTTCTATCACACTTAGTAGTAATTCGTTAGTAGACTCATCATGAACTTGTAAACACACTACATAGGAATTATTTATACTGAGAATACTTCCCAAAAGTCAAATCCTTTGCAACAAATATGAATAGACACTAGTATTTTCCCGCAACAGAGATCGTATGTGCCTTCAACATATAATGATATACAAGAACTCATCCATTCCATTCAAAGAATCCATAAAAGTTATCAAATGCATCAATTTACAAGGATTTGGTAGATAAAACCTAAATCACTATAATATAATGGAATACATAAGGGACAAAAAAAGATATTTAGGGGTTGAATAATCATGAAAATGTTAAAAGAATATTAGAAAAATGAGATATTTGTTAGTCTTTCACTCCCCTTACCATGGCTAAGACCTCGACATGCATCCTTGGTGCACAAAACCTCATATTGGCACCCATATCCATATCAAAGGGAAAATATCACATCTAAAAGGCTTTTGTAATGGTTCAAGGACTTGTTTATGGAGCATGAGACTTAAAAGT
This sequence comes from Larix kaempferi, assembly GCA_027924585.1. NCBI lineage: Eukaryota > Viridiplantae > Streptophyta > Pinopsida > Pinales > Pinaceae > Larix > Larix kaempferi. The sequence goes on from BSBM01001508.1 coordinate 399,565, forward strand.
TAATCTAGATCCTAATATGCTTTATTTACTCCCATGACAATGGTCAAGATCTCAAGACCCATCCATTATGTCTAAAAATTTCAAATAGTTCCAATATTGCATTTGGAGGTCAATCGCTTCATCTAGAGGAATGGATATGTGTTTGAAGGTGTGGTTAATGGATAGGGACCCCTAGAACATTAATTTATATCCTACCTTCATTTTTTTCCTTAATCATCCATGGTTAAGGGACCAAGATCAATGCCTAGTGTAAAAGTTCCCATAATAATCATGCCCATATCCCACCAAAAGGAAAATGATTTGGGTTTTTGTGGTGGTGTGAGGCCTATTTTAAGGTCTAATCCTAGAACCTCACTACAAGAAAAAAGGTCATTGGTTAGGGTCCAAAAATGTCACCATAAGCTCATTTGGTGATGGTCAAGAGGGGTCTCGTCACCAAAACCTGAGCATCGCCAAAGGCACCGTCACCTTAAGTGGGGGTATGTCGTGACATTCAAGGCCTGTCACCAATAATTATGATTATTCCAGGTTGTGACCATCACCAATCATTATGAAGTATTGGTGATGGACCTTCTTTGACCCTCACCATTTGATGCGTATATGGTGACGGCCAATGACCGATCATTGGTGAGGGTTGAGACATGTCACCATAATCTCATCGGTGATGGTGAAAAAGGAGGGTGTCACCAAAATGTGAATGTCACCAATGGCTGTGTCCCCAAAAGTAGAGGTGGTGTGGTGACATTCAATGTTTGACACTAATAAGGATTATTAGTGACAAATAGTTACCCTCACCAATTTATATGAAGTTTTGGTGATGGACCTAAGGGCCTCTGTCACCAAAAAAACTGAATGTTGCCAATGACATATGATGAGGGCCTTGCAATGACCCTCACTATTGAGGATATTTCCATTAACATATCAATGGTGACAACTGCTATGAGATTGTCACCACTTTTCATTTTGAAAATCTTTTAATGACGCAACATAAAGGATCGTTGCCATTTCAAATAAAATTGTAAAAAAAATAATTATAATTATAAATTGTCACAAGCAGAATGTAACCCTAGTAGATGGTGATGACCAATAGCCTACTGGATGACCAATAGCTTGCTAGAATAATTTGAACATTTGTTTATTATTATTATAACATTTTACTAATTTGAAAAAGCAAAAATATCACATTGTTATAAGTAAAGTAAATAGAAATGATTCACTAACATGTTTACATTATAACTAAAATAGATATATAAGATTTTTTAAGCATATGGAAACAAGATACCAAAAGATTATATAAAATGTTGTAACAACAGTTTAATAACATATATCTATAGGCTTGGCCCAAGCCTGTAACATGAGTTGTTTTTTACACTTTAAGATGCACAAATCGAAATCAGACATATGGGCCTTCTTTGGAATCATGTCACCTAGCTCATCCTCCTATTTGTTTCTCCAAGTTCATTCTAATGTTAACTGAGGAGTGGATTTATTGCAGACTGGTCACATAACAAAGGAAGCATAGTTTATGCTTCCGTTGTGATGAAATGCTATGAAGGTTAATGGAAACTAAACAAGCACTATAAATCAACACCATTGACAACAACATAAGCACAAGAAACTATTCAAAAAGCTATTAAAACAACGTTTTTGAACTCCAACGAAAAACATGAACCATACCTCGGTCATTATTGTTGAGATATTGTAACTTCAAAGAATATTATAATTGTACTTTATTTATTCCGGAGATGTTCCATACCTCCGATGTGATTATACTATGAATCCGGAGATGTTTATTCCTCTGAGAAGTTGTGGTAGCTAGGGTTATTAGACCCACCATGTGGGGGTCGTCCCAGTCAGTTATAATAGGGTATTTAACCTAATGGTTAAATACGAGCCTACATGTACTTATGTAAAATATATGTCAGTGTAGTGTATAAATAGAGGAGGTGTGTTCCTCATTTGATACACACACTCACTTGAGAGAGGCGCACTTGTGGAGTTGAGGTATGCTATGGTGGAGGAGGAGATCATGTCTTTGGTTTGCATCTTTGTATATTGCTGGTCATCTATATTGAGGAAGCTTTGCTGGGTTTTCTACCCCATGAGGGTTTCCCAGGATAAATTTGTGTCTCTTGTGTTTATGCTATGCTTGTTGTTTCTTCAGTGATCCTGTATATGCTATTATTGTGAAATGGAATTTAATGCTGCTATTTTCTGTCTTAGCATATTAAATCTTAACAATTATTTCTACCAGCTATTTGACAGTGACCTCATTATTAGGATTGCCAACATTGAAAATGTGACTGTTTTCCCTGGAAGGAATTTCCTGAAAAATGAAATAGGTAAGTAATATAAATATATAAGCACTGTGCAACAAATAACATTATGGTCCTCAAAAGTCATTATTTCTCTCTTTTGCTTCATATTGGATCATCAAATTTTTATGGTCCTCAAAAGTCCTGCTCTGTGCAACAATAACATTAACATTGGATATCATTCTCAAAAGTCTTATTTAAAAGAATACTTGACCTCATAATTTTTTTAAGTGTGGTTCTGAAACTTGCATGATATAATTCAAATCCAATCTTCCACAATATAATATGCACAGGAATTTCAGGATTCAACAAACCACATGGAACTCAACTTTGAGCCCAACTGCATCGGTTAAAATCTAGAGATAGACTATCCAAGGTGTTTTTCAAAGCTTTGGATACTAAACATGTACATCAAAGGATAGTGGATAGAGGTTGTGAGATGAGTGGGAGGTCTCATCATGAAAATAAGAGATTGAAGAGGAAATTGTGTCTTGTGATAGGATTGTCTTCCAATCTCAAGCTTAGATTGATGAGAGGAAGGTGTCCTCATAATTGGTCTCCCACAACACCGCAGCTATAAGCATAGGGATTATATTATGTCCCCTTTTTTATTAACTTGTTCTAGATTTGAAGAATCACAAAAGGTGTTTTGGGTTGTCTGGCATACTATTCAATCTCTGCTTGCACAAAAGTTTAGATGGCATACAAGTTAATGATAATTGATTCATGCAAGCAAAAGCATCTAGACTCTTTCTATCATTATCCAAATTTGCAATCCCTAAAATTTAATGGGCTAGCCAATATTATCAAACAAAAAGAATTTAGGGTGGATGTTTTGGAATTTGGTTAGAAATACTCTCTTTATAAATGAAAAGGAACAAGTGGTGCCTTGCTTATGAGATATTGTTTAGTTGCTTCCTGTATTATGCCATTCACTTCAGGTTCTTTTTTCTTTTATTTTCTTTTCTCCAGTCTATTATGTCATTTCCTAGTTGACCTAAATTTGGGGGGCTGAAATCACATTCTCCCAAATTTGCTAAACTCCCATCACCCTCGGCCACTGAGCTTGTGGAAGCAGGCCCTTCACCTAGATTCATCCCATCAATTTCTATACTGTATTCAGCCGCACAAATCTCTAAAACATTTTTTTAGAATAACCATCTACTTGACTGCATGGAGCCCCATGAGCAGGAGGATAATTTATTATTACATCATAAGAAACACTCACAGGGACACTGTCTTTCCCTGCAGATCCCATTCTCATTTGATGGTCCCCCTAGTTGGATGGTTGACCACTATCTATATCATTTAAACTAGACAGAACCTCAGTTTGCTGACATTCAGTTTCATTCTCACACTGGGTGTTGCATCTTACCTTCTCATAATCTCCATTACATGTTTCTCTCTCACTTGTGGTCACATCTTTTGTTTTCCTTGTATTCTGCGGTATTTGATGATGGGAGGTGGATGGGAGAAGTTTATCACAAAGGTGACAACTGGAAGAAGTGCCCCTCTGCTTTGTTATGATCTCGTGTAAGGATCTTCATACTATTTGCATTCACAATGTAAAGCAATATGATATTTGGGAACACATTGACTTCATACTTCTAACTCAGGAAAAAAAATTTGTCATTCCTTTTGAGAAGAATCAACATTCTTTGGGTGCTTTTCCTCACAATATAGATGGTTAGTGTAATGTCTTTTCAAGGTTTACTCTGACATATGATCCAAAGTTATCTGCAAGCAAGGCAGCACTTGAGCTTACTAGTTGGACTGACAAGGTACAGTCTAAGGGGGGTGAAGATCTGGAGTTACTTCCTTATGCGTATGCAACTAGAGATCAATTAGAAGAAAGAAAAAATGCATGGACTGAATGTCGTGCCTCAGAATATCTGAGTGGTAGTCCACCACTAAAACAACAGTTTATAGCTGAGGCTAAAGCGGGTCTTGGTAAACTCAAGATTGACAGTTCTAATTTAGGATGTCTCACAGAATCTGTGAAATTAAAATCCGGGGATGACATTACTTTCTCTAATCATGAATCAAGTCATCAAGTAACAAAGAGGTCAAGAAGTTATCTTAGTTGAGTTGTTTTTTACATTTACAAATGCACAAATGGAATTCAGACATATGGGCCTTCTTTGGAATCATGTCACCCAGCTCATCCTCTTGTTTGTTCCTCCAAGTTCATTCTAATGTTAACCGAGGAGCGGATTTATTGCAGACTTGTCATAGAACAAAGGAAGCATAGTTTATGCTTCTGTTGTGATGAAATGTTAATTAAGGTCAATGGAAACTAAACAAGCACTATAAATCAACACTATTGACAATAACAAAAGCACAAGATATTATTCAAAAAGCTATTCAAACAACTTTTTTGAACTCTAGCGAAAAGCATGAACCATACCTCAGTCATTATTTCTGCCAACTGCTTGATAGTGACCTCATTATTAGGATTGCCAACATTGAAAATGTGACTGTTTTCCCTGGAAGGAATTTCCTGAAAAATGAAATAGGTAAGTACTATAAATATATAAGCACCATACAAGATCAGTATAAATCCACAAAGGATTGTTGTTACTTACCATCATCAAGAGAACAGGTCAGCTAGCATATTGTGCCCCATATGTTTAAAGACTATTTATACAATTCCAAGCATGGAAAACCAACACAGAACACACTAATTTTTTCCTTAAAGAAATCTATTGTCAAATAACTCCAAGTTAATGATTTAAAAATAAAAAAACAAATGCAAAACACAACCAAAAATACACCACTATAAAATGATATAATTCCATACCCAAGTTAACACATCTAGAAAGTCAATATGAAGCAATTACAACCACATAGCAGTCCACTTACTTTCCAAGAGCATAATCAAACATAAAGGATGAGCTGTAAATAATCCATTGGATAGTCCAACAACATCTTAATTCAGTCCAAGACAAAAGATGAAAACTAGCATTTATCAAGAACATCATTCATTCAATGTAAATCCAAACCATTAGTGACCCAATATGCAAAGTCTGCAAATGTATAAACCATGTAAAGGTGAATATAGCAGAATCGATATGTTTTATTGTTTAATATTCAACCATATTCCGTCACAATGTGAACGGACATAATCCACATTCACGTCAACATCGACATTGACTATATCTTCTTCATTTACACATTTTGCTTCTTGAAAGTCTATAACCCCTGACAAATCTGCATACTCAGGTCGATATGATGTACTATTTCTAAATACTTTTGGAGAACATGTTAACACTACATACCAGTCAGTATCAATTGGATCTTGTACATAGAATACCTGTTTAGCTTGCAATGCCAGAATAAATGGATCATCTTGCCAATGATTCTGACTTAAGCATTTCTTCATTTTCACCATTGTAAAACCCAAATCATCAATTTTAATCCCTCTCTTATTGTATGCATCAACCCAATTACATTTGAACAATGTGTACTCCATACAAAAATAGTCCAATGTAATTATTTCTTCTATTGCTCCATAAAATGTTGTTTTCTGAAGTACAGGGTTTCAATCTTTGGAACTTGACCTCATCATTGTTTCGGCTTCCAAACACACACCACTATTTTGTGGTTCTCTCATTATCCATTCTTTTTGTATGAAATCTATAACCATTGGTTAGATATCCCTTGTACTTATTCACAAATTTCCTTGGGCCTCGCGCTAGCCATTTAAGTGTATCAGACACATTTCCGTCTCCTTCCACCTACATATTTTCAGTTTTTTTAATGTAGATAGAACACATACATCCAACCTATGATAAAATATTTAAATTTGTACATGACAATATTCAACATGTAATGATTTGTAAGTACTTATAATATAAATAGTATAAAGTGACCTGCTTTTTTATCCAACTAGAAAACTATTGGGTGTGGAGTCTCTGCAATAGAGCTTCATCTTTTTTGGTTTGGGTAAATGAGTTGAGAATCTCCATTTTGTGCATCCTAATTTGACAATTATGGATAGTAAAATTGGTTGTTAATGTGTTTTGATAAAATATGAATAAAAATAATTTGAAATTTCAAACACATTATTCTATCCATGGATCTATGTTTTGTTAAACCACAAACAAACAAAATTTTGAAGGTCAAACATGTTACTTACTCTATCCATGGATTAGCTTCATTTGTGTGAAATAGAACCCACCTATGGGCTTGTTCCCAACTAATGTAATCCATTTATGATGGAATTGAAGCAAATAATGGCTTTCCATCAAGAATTACTTCTTTAAATTCATCATCCCACACTTCATTTCGACCATGTGGGGTTCCAATAGCTTCCATACCTTTCAAGTATCCTCCACAAAACATTATTGATTCCTCCACATTGTAGCTTTCAGGGATGCATCCTTTAGCTCGCTTTTTGTTCTTAACATAACTCTTGTATACTTTCATACACCTAAAAAAAGAGCATATTTTTTAAGTAATGCCAAAAGCTTTGAATAAATTGTTCTTCTTGTGGTTCTTGATAGCAAGTAAAGTTCCATGTACCTCTCAAAGGGGTACATCCATCTATATGAAACCGGGCCACAATATCGAAGCTCACATATCAAATGCACATTCAAATGCATCATTATATCGAAAAATGAAAGAGGGAAGTACTTTTCAAGTGAGCACATTGTCTCCACGATATCATTTTCCAACTTGTCAAGGTTCTCTATTGAAACCAATTTTGCACAAATCTGCCTATAAAAGCAACAGAGCTTACAAAGCATCTTTCGAACGACAATTGGTAGCACATGGCATAGAGCTACTGGGAGAAGTTGTTGCATTATAACATGGAAATCATGTGATCTCATTCCACGAAACTTAAGCTCTTCCATATATATATGATTTTTTGGATTAGAGCTATAACCATCTGGCACTTTTAATGTGAAAAGAACGTGACATAGGGTCTCTTTCTCTTTCTTTGAAAGAGTATGTGATGCAGGTGGAAGGAATATTTTTTTTTCCTTTAACTTCTGGCCATAGTGATTTTCTCAAACCCATTTTTTGCAAGTCATCTCGTGATTTCTTTCCATCTTTGGACTTCCCTTTTATATCCAAGAGAGTTCCAAAAATGCTTTCACACACATTCTTCTCCACATGCATTACATCTAAATTGTGACATTTTAGTTGTTTCTGCATTCCAACACATTGAGAATATTGGAAAATTATTTAATATGGAGGAAATCATAAACAATGAATTCAATGAATACATCTAAGCACAATGACGTCATATAAGCATGCAATGTATAATAATTAGGAATGGTTGATGTCTCTACATACCTCCCAATATGGCAGATTGAATAGGATTGATTGTTTCTTCCACACCACAACATTAGTTTTTTCACCTTTTTCCTTATTTATTTTCCTTTTCTTTGATTCACTCTTCCCCCAAACTGTTTCGTTTTCCCTTGTTTCCTTAAAAATATCTAACACTCTTACAACTGGAGGGGTATAACGAAGCTCCTCCTTCCCATTAAATGGTCCCTTCTGTGAGCGAAACTTATGATTTTGAGGAAGAAATATCCTATGTCCCATGTACACACATTTCTTGCTACAATTGAGGTACTTTGATTATGTGTTATTTCCACATATGGGGCATGCATTATAGCCTTTTGTTGTGCAACTAGCCATATTCCCATAAGCTGGAAAGTCATTAATCACCCACATAAGAATCGCTTTCATGTTAAATCATGTGTTATTGTAAGCATCATATGTCCATACTCCTTGGTCCCATAATTCCTTTAGTTCATCTACCAAGGGTTCCAAATACACATCAATGTCATTACCTGGTTGCTTGGGACTAGGTATTAACAATGTTAACATAAAAAAATTCCTTTTTGTGCACAACCATGGTGGGAGGTTGTATGTAACCAACACTACAGGCCAAAAACTGTATGTACTACTCAAGTCTCCAAATGGATTAAATCCATCTACTACCATTGCAAGTCATACATTGCGGGGTTCGCCTAAAAAACCAGGCCATCTTTCATCAATAGTTTTCCAGGCTGGGCTATCAATAGGGTGGTGCATATGACCATCATTGCTTGCATTCTCATGATGCCACCTCATTTTTTGTGACATGTCCGCAGAGCTAGAACAACAAAGAAAATCTTTCATTTGTATATAATATTATCATATAATAACACTATGAAAAATGGTAAAGATAATACAAGAAGGTGAAAACTTGAATACAATTATGGTGTTGAAAATCATACCTATACATTCTCCTTGGCCTCGGTGCTATGGGGGGAATATCTTAACACCTTTGCAGGAACACCTTGATGCACCTTTTGAGATTGAGCATCCACCTTCCATCGAGATTTTCCACATGTTGGGCATTTGTCTTTACTTTCGTTACTTCCTCGATATAAAATGCAATCATTGGGACATGCATGTATCATATCATAGTTTAATCCCAATGATTTTATCAACTTTTTTGTAGCATATGCAGAATCTGGAAGTGTCTTATCTCTAGGAAGTGTATTTTTATGCAATTTTAACATTTGTCCAAAACTTCTATCAGACCATCCACTATTCACTTTGATATTGTAATATTCTACGGTTGTTGATAGTTTTGTGAAATCAACACAACCAGGGTACAATGGCATCTTTGCATATTCGATTAACTTCCTATATTCATTAACTTCATTTAGTACATTTGTTGATGCCAAACCCACATTATCACAACCTTCTTTTAGGTTTTCATCAAGACATGGATAAGCATCATTCACCATATGAAGCACTTGATCACCAACAATGGTTGTATCATCATCCTTTTCGAGTGGATCATTACCATTCTAAAACGATGTTCTAGGCTCATCAACCTGATTATCGTAATGGCATTCTACATGTCCATAACCCTATTAATAAGAAAATTAAAATTCATGTCAATGATTTTATGGTTTTTATGAAAACTAGAATGAATAGTTATTGGTCAAATAGGGACCTTTACCGATGCAAATTAGCTTACCAGTTGAGATTATATATGCTCTATAACTTCATGTGGCTCATTCTCAAAGCGTTTCCTAGCCTCATCAATAACGGATGGAATCTAAAGGTGAGAGGAAAACATAATTAAGCACATATAAATATAATTTATATCTTTATTGTAATACAGCACATATAAATATAATTTATATCTTTATTGTAATACAAGTAAGTTTGAAACTAGATCAATTCATTTATTTCAAGATACCTGATTGTGAATGCTCTCTCCATGAAAATACCAAATTTTATATTGTTCTATTATTCCATCACAAATCAAGTGCTCACGTATTTTATCAAATGTTTGTACTTTGACTATGCCACATTTATTACATGGACATCTTATTCTTTGAATGCGCCTCGGCAAACTTTAAGAATTTCTCAACCCCATCTCTATATTCTTGTAGTGTCCTACACATAACCAATTTTCATTAAGCCACATAAATTTAATTGAGAACAAGTTAGCACTGATACATTTTTTGGTATATCACCATTGATAACCAAATATAGAAACTATACCTATTTTTCAAGTTCATCCAGTTTCTTTTGTCCATTTGATAATATGCTCCAAGCTCCTTTGAAATTATGTCTACAATGAACTAAAAAAGTTAGTTGATATTAAACCTCATATATATTGAAAACACACAACTTTGCACTAACAAATTGCGGTCAAACAACTGCATAAACCCACATTTCTTATTAAGAGGTATTCTGATATAAAAAAACTCCCTAAACTATTCAAATATTTGACTTAGATCTTCTGGAAATAATCTCTGTGGCTTAATGCATTATTGTAATTGTCTCTTTAGATGTCAATTTGTAGAACCATTGAAATTCGAACCAATATGGTATCTAACTTCTAAGAAAGTAGAACCCATAAAGATTCTACCCAGACTCAAAACTAATTCATTCCAGGCAGCCCTTCAATGTAGAGTGTTCAACATCACTCCTCTTCATACTGAGTGTAATTCCAATGTAGTCAACACTCAACCTTAGATCTTAATTCAACCTTAAAATTAAAATGTAGCCCAACAGAGTGTAACACAATTAACTAATTCATTTCCTGGTTAGCTTGTATATTCACCAGAGTTCATCAATCACACAGACATATATGAAATCAACACACAACATCATGGAAAATAATCCTTTTCCATTTATTACTTAGAAATTTGCAGGCTAATAAACAAACTCTGACCTATCCTCTGTTTTTCTTGCCTTGATTCTTACATTGTATAGCTAACCCTCCTAACCATCATTTTTCAAGCCTCCCTCTCTAACCTCTAATGCTCGCAGGAATACAAGATATACTTGGAAACATAACTTGTAGCTAAATAACAAACCTCATACATTTATGGAACTAACTCCTAAAGTTTTTGTAAAGTTCTTGTAATTGTAATTGTCACTATTATGTTAAAATAAATTGATTTTCATCCTTAAGATTGTTTAATAACGTATATCTATAGGCTTGACCTAAGCCTGTAAGTTGAGTTGTTGTTTATACTTACATATGCAAAAATGGAAATCGGACACATGGGTCTTATTTGGAATCGTGTCACATAGCCCATCCTCTTGTTGGTTCCTCCGAGTTCATTCTGATGTTACCCGAGGAGTAGATTTATTGCATACTAGTTGCAGAATAAATGAATCACTTTTTTTGCCTATATTAGAGGATCTGTCGATTCTTTGAATCTTGACAGATCCTCTCTGAGCCTAAAGGAAATCTTGTAAATGTTCAATAGTTAGCAAGGTTAAACTAGAAGTTTCCAAGTGTGATGAGGTGTCAGTGATGCATCATCCTTTAGGATAGAGCCGAACTCCTATTTAGGGAGGCAGTTACAGAAATATAGAAAGTTCGTTAGGGTTAAACCGTTAAATTGATTCTTCATATATACGATTGTAAGCCAATGGGCCACAACAGAGGTAGAGTGGAGGTGAGGCAGAGGCAGAGAGGATAGGAAAATAGAGAGGAGGGGACCAGGGTAGAATACTCCCATATTGTGTAATCAAGTCACGAAATTTTGAGTAATTGAATTTGATTAATGAAATCATTTTATATGCATATGGACTTATGAATATCTCTTTCTATGTATTTTTTATGAAGTTCATTGTCTCTGTTGAATGTGAATGGTGTCCTGCTGAAAACATAAATTCATTTACTCTGGAATTTGTATGCAATTCTTGCAGCGAAGAGTACATAGGCTTTGTTAATTGGCTGACTTCCTGATAGTAAGCAACTACAGGAATATGTGATTTCTGTGAAGTATTTGGAATTGGAAGACCCTTCTGAAAATTGACTCGATGTGATTGTTTATCACTCGAGTGTCCTTATGTTATGAGATCTCAGGTTATGCAAATCGGAAGGAAGTGAAGCGATTGAAATTGGAACATCAAGTTACTTCAATTAGATTGTTTAAAGTACATTCTGCATAAAACCCTAACCATAACCAAAATTTAACAGAATAAATAAATGTGTTGGGTGAGAATCTACTGTCAATGAGGGTAAGATATTGGAGATTTTAGCATTTGTTTAACATTTTTATACAGAGATCGAGTTACGAAATTGATATCCAGGTTCCATATTTCAGGGTTAGGGTTTGAATATTTGGAAGTGTGCTGAAGGGTAGTAGTTATTTTTTTCCACTTGTCCATGAAAAACTAAGTTTCTCAAATGTTGAAACAAACACTAAAGAAATGAACACTGGCCTGGAGGAAAAATCGTGGCAAATTGTCATTGTGCACAAATTTGAATACCCAGGTATACTCTGTTTGGGAATCGAACTCCATTTTAGATTCCATTTGTGTATGAGCAGAAGTAGATCATGGCCCAATTGTAATCATATTATTAAAGGGAAAATGCCATTTGTGAATAAAGAAATTGAATTTATACTCAAGGTAAGAGTTCAAGAATTTAGGGAAGCATTTTTTATTGAAATTGCAGGTGGTTCCTACATCAAAAATAAAAAGAAGACCTGCATGGATAGCGTTGGAACCTGATTTCCGCAATTCGTCTCACTCCCTTTCCTTCCGATCGGCACCTATGTCTATCTCTCCATTCGCGGTTCAACCTAATAGCATTGATTTTTTGTCTATCTCTCCATGCACATGGTTTAAGCCAGAGCAAATCATTCCCACGCTAATTTCATCTGCACCAAAATTCAAAAATTGAATTTTTTAGTCTTTGAAAATGGTATCTTTTGAATCTTTGAAAATGGTATAAAATTGAATCTTTTTAATCTTTTCAAATGGTATAAAATTGAACCTTTCGAATCTTGGAAAATGCAGGCATCATTTCTTGATGTAATTTAATTTACGATATACAAAGTGACAAAGTGTTACCATTATTGCAGTTTATTATTTAAATATTATTATCCACAAAATCAAGAGTCATGCATGACTTCACAATGTCTTAGCTTGCCATAAACACTAGGAGAAGGCATACCTGGTGGGAGACCATGCATCACACATTAAAGAATATCCGAGTATAATTGCTCTACTACAGAAGGATAGTGAGTTATAGAATAATGAACCCCAATCATACACACAAGAGGAATACCAAGTTGATATAACATGATGAGAACATGACTCTCTCATATATATTATAGAGGTCTAGGGGTATAAAGCCTCCAATAAGTATATGATCCCACACAAGACCGACTTAACCAACGAGTTAAGTTAGGGGTCACACATCATGACCAATACTCCAACGTTAGGTGATCATGGGCTTGCAACCGCATAAGGACTTCTCTATACCTATGACACATGGAACACCCATCAAGGAAACCGACTCAGTCCACCATCATTAAGTACTGCTACCACCATCAAGGGATAAAAACGGTGAGGGCCAACTATTTGCTGAGGGATCCATCCCTTGGCTCAGTGACGTTGGGAAATTCTACCGTCTCTCTGACTAGTCCTCTCACTTTTGTTTCTAGTATTAAAATGCATATGCACTCTCCGTTTCATGACAACCCTGTGATGGGTGGGCCACACCCTCTTGTGCATGTGTATTTGGCTATAATGACAAACAACATTATAATATAGGTGGTTCTTTCAAAGCAAGGTTAATGCAAAACAACATGCTTACATTCCAACTTCATCCCTAAATATGATCGTAGCTATAGAAACAATAAGCAAATTATAGGATCACATGTTTATAGAAAATGCACAATTACACAACACGATGTATCATGTGAAGCCCTCTTGGGGGAGAAAACCCAAATTACAACCTTTCACTATGATAGAATCCGCAAAATCAAGAGTCATGCATTACTTAACAATGTCTCATCTTGCCATAAACCCTAGGCGAAAGCATACCTAGTGGGAGACCATGCGTCACACATCAAAGAATACCCGAGTATAATTGCTCTACTACAGAAGGATAGTGAGCTATAGAATAACGAACCCCAATCATACACACAAGAGGAAGACCAAGTTGATATAACATGATGAGAACATGACTCTCTCATATATATTATAGAGGTCTAGGGGTATAAAGCCTCCAATAAGTATATGATCCCACACAAGACCGACTTAACCAACGAGTTAAGTTAGGGGTCACACATCATGACCAATACTCCAATGTTAGGTGATCAGGGGCTTGCAACCGCATAAGGACTTCTCTATACCTATGACACATGGAACACTCATCAAGGAAACCAACTCAGTCCACCATCATTAAGTACTGCTACTACCATCAAGGGATAAAAATGGTGAGGGCCAACTATTTGCTGAGGGATCCATCCCCTGGCTCAGTGGCATTGGGAAATGCTACCATCTCTCTGACTAGTCCTCTCACTTTTTTTTCTAGTATTAAAACGCATATGCACTCTCCGTTTCATGACAACCATGTGATGGGTGGACCACACCCTCCTTTGCATGTGTATTCGGCTATAATGACAAACAACATTATAATATAGGTGGTTCTTTCGAAGCTATATTAATGTAAAACAACATACTTATGTTCCAACTTCATCCCTAGATATGATGGTAGATATATAAACATTAAGCAAATTATAGGATAACATGTTTATAGAAAATGCACAACTACACAACATGTATCATGGGAATCACTCATGGGGGAGAAAACCCAGTTACAACCTTTCACTGTGATAGAATCCGCAAAATCAAGAGTCATGCATGACTTCACAGTGTCTCAACTTGCCATAAACACTAGGCGAAGGCATACCTGGTGGGAGACCATGCGTCACACATCAAAGAATACCCGATTATAATTTCTCTACTACAGAAGGATATTGAGCTATACAATAACAAACCCCAATCATACACACAAGAGGAAGACCAAGTTGATATAACATGATGAGAACATGACTCTCTCATATATATTATAGAAGTCTAGGGGTATAAATCCTCCAATAAGTATATGATCCCACACAAGACCAACTTAACCAATGAGTTAAGTTAAGGCTCACACATCATGACCAATACTCCAACGTTAGGTGATCAGGGGCTTGCAACCGCGTAAGGACTTCTCTATACCTATGACACATGGAACACCCTTCAAGGAAACCAACTCAGTCCACCATCATTAAGTATTGCTACAACCCACGGGGGGTTCACTACTGAGGCAATATCATATCACGTCCATTCATATTGGGGGTTTGAATACTCCTAAAAACTTCAAAAATATATTGCCTTATATTAAGGGGTCAAGGGGGGGCTTTTAATTTGACACGGTAATATAAATATTGGGGGTTATTTTATTTGGGTGGGATGAGGAATACCATCCAAATAGTGGGATGTATTCATACCTCCAAATCATGGACTTAAATCATACCTCCAAATCACGGGTTGGATTCATACCAGTCCTTGTTTTTGCAAAGGAATAATCTCTAAATCACAGGCTAGATTCATACCTCCAAATCATGGGATGGATTCATATCAGTCCTAACTACTACTAAGGAATAACCTCCAAATCGTGGGCTAGATTTATACCTCCAAATCATTGAACTTATAAAGTCTTCTTTTTTTTTTGAATAATTTTCTTCATGAATGAGATTTATCTAAGCTTTCATTGGCCCCAAGGCCATGAAAATGGATGATAAAAAAATCAAAAGAAAATAATAAAATTCATAAATGTGATCTTCCCCTTGATGATATGTGCTCTTAAATTCCTAGTCAACGGTGCCTCCATTCATAAATGTGATCTTTCCTTTTAAACTCCTAGTGTTGTTTGAATAATTTAATGTGATATGTGCCTCCATTAGGTTGTTGAGGTTGACATTTTTATGACGCAAGCAATTTTCCCATCCATATTTTGTCACCCATTGAATTCTCCGTGGGGCCCTCATAGTTTACTATTTATTTTATACCACTTGGAGTCCAGCTGGGAAGGAAATGTTCGGGAAACTCTTGTCTTCATATTTTTTTAAATGTATATCAAATTTTAGTGCTCCTCCATGCATCTTCCATGTAGATGCTTAAATCAACCTATACAAATTTTATGCGGGTTTAAATTTTCTACTCAGTTGTATCGAACTCAACAATTGAACTTATTTTTTCATTTATCCTTATTTACATTTCCATGGATGTTACAAATTAAAAAACAAAACAAAAAATCATCTTCTAAAAGCATGTCTCCCCCAAAAACAACTTATTTTTTATGCACACAAGGGCCAATTCATGTAGAACAAAAAAAACAAAAACATATTCCATCTCTTAGATATCTGCATAACTTCATTTGCATTTTCTCTTAAACATCTATATATATTTTTCTTTTGAAAAAAAAAAACAAAAAAAAAAAGAGGATTGGGAGAACTCCAATGCTCAATGGTTGTTTCAATCAAGCCTTTCTCCATGGAAACCAAGAAAAATGAGGTCAATCTTTCTTGGCTGACTGGAACCAAGAAAAGTTAGATCAATCTTTCTTGACTAATTATTTCTTTCAACTTTTTGTATTCTTCTTTATCATTATCACATTGCCAGTTAGGAATAGTTGTTAGATTGAGTTATATTTGGCACTTTCATAATTGTAATTTTAATTCTTATATGCAAGCAATTCATCTTAATATTGTATTAGAACTGACATGAACACGTGTGAAAATCTAAATCCTTATTTACATACCCTATGTGTTATTGTTACCATGAAATGGAATCATATAAGTTTCACCATATCTATATCTTTATAACTATTGCATCCTTGAAACTTAACAATGGATATTTTTCCCTCTTATGTAAAGATAAAAAAACTAGATATAACCCAAGAATAGGTAACTAAATGTTGTTAATTCCCTTGCTTGCAAGAATAAATGTAGAGGAAGTGGAGGCAATTCATTGTATATTGTGAATGACCCAAACCCAAGCTATGCATATGATCATACGGTGTTATTGGAAATTAAGAGGAATTTTTATATGTTCATTTGGGTTCAAACATCAATGATGTTTGTTTTGATAGCAAGGTAGGGAAGTCCATCCACGAAAGGCTTTTGAGTTTGCATTTTTATGGAGTTTAGTTTATTAAAATTATAGAAAACATGAGCTTTCTATGGCTATACTTGTATTTACATGATATAAAATTGGTAGATTGGCATGATGTAGTGTGAAACATCTACAATTCTCATCATTTCTAAGCATTGCATTGACTATTGGACTATCATCCTTTTACATTATTTGTTACATTGATCTCTTGACTGGGTTTCCTTTTAGCATTTTTCCTTCCCCATTACTATTTTGTTGGGTCTTCAACTATCCAACACAACAAATTGATTAGTTTCCCCTGCAATCTCAGTGGGATCATTATTAGCATTATACTATCATTTTATTTAGCTTCCTATTTGTTTATACTAAGATGCGTTAGGGATCCTGTTTGTTACAACTTGATAATATGATATAAAGGGGGTATTAAAAATGGATACCTACAATATCTGGTGAAACTAGGGGTTTTCTTAATTGGAAAGGTATATTTGGAGGGGGGTTCAACAATACAATTTTAGGAGGCATTTTCCAATATTTAGTTAAATTAGGGGTATTCTTTAATATCCTGTGAATGATGGTGCTATGTAACAAGTTCGTTGAGTGAACCCCCCGTGCTACAACCATCAACGGATAAAAATGGTGAGGGTCAACTATTTGCTGAGGGATCCATCCCCTGGATCAGTGGCATTGGGAAATTCTACCGTCTCTCTAGCTAGTCCTCTCACTTTTTTTCTAGTATTGAAACGCAGATGCACTCTTCGTTTCATGACAACCCTGCGATGGCTAGGCCACACCCTCCTGTGCATGTGTATTCGGCTATAATGACAAACAACATTATAATATAGGTGGTTCTTTCAAAGCTATATTAATGCAAAACAACATGTTTACGTTCCAACTTCATCCCTAGATATGATGGTAGCTATAGAAACAGTAAGAAAATTATAGGATCACATGTTTATAGAAAATGCACAACTACACAACATGTATCATGGGAACTCCTCATGGGAGAGAAAACCCAGTTACCCCCCACTGGAGAAAACCCTAGGCGAAGGCATACCTGGTGGGAGACCATGCGTTACACATCAAAGAATACTCGAGTATAACTTCTCTACTACAGAAAGATAGTTAGATAGTGAATAACAAACCCCAATCATACACACAAGAGGAAGACCAAGTTGATAGAACATGATGAGAACATGACTCTCTCATATATATTATAGAGGTCCATGGAGAATGTTGTATCACCGATCCTGCAAACATAAAAAATAATGAGTTTGAGGAATGCATCGATCTTATGGTTCATTTGATTCAAGCCATCTATGTGGTTACAATAGTCTAATAGTAGGTGAAAACACCAAGGTTAAAATGCATGATTTTTTTTTGTATTTGTAAAGGTGTTAATTCCTCAACGTGAAGTCATATTAATGGATAGGGTATTTTTAGAATAGTGATAATTGCAATCCATGAGAAGAACCTTGGATCACACATTTTTGTTTGATCTTATCTTAGGCATCACCCATGATATGTTTGATCAAGGAAGCAAATCACTAGCGTGGATGAGGCTGAGAATTTACTCAATAGACCTTTTGCATTACTAACCGAAATTTTCCACATATTTAGAGGAACTTTTGCATATTTGAAGGCATACCTCACCATTGAGGTTCATATATATGTTTTTAAATGTCTTTGCTTAGATAATATACTAGGTCTTGGCACCTCTTTTATGGTGTGAGGATGTGTTGTAGGCAATGACGTTTAAGTAGGTCCATTTCAACTTTATTTAATTGTCGCATTAGTTTTTGTAGGAGAAGGGTTAACATTAATAGAAAACCAATGCATTACACTCACCATTACAAACTTTTTTTTCACACCATTAGTTTGATTGAGAAATTATATTGTTTGACTTATAATGATTTTACTCTTGTACATGTGAAGATGTTAACTTTATGTTTTTTCAAATCCATATGCTTTCCTTCCAGTTGTGCATTTTTTAGTGGATTGTGTATCTTCTATAATCATGACTACCTCTTAAAATTTTAAGGATCCATACTTAAAAATGTATAAGTCTTGGCAAATCCAATCAATTCTTAAATTCTAACTATAAAATATTTGGTGATACTTTTTAAATTTTTTTTCTAATTTATAAGTATTTTATGTACTTTATATAATAATTTGGAGAAAATAGTAACATCTGTAAATGGAAATAGGAACATCTATTGTCAAGAAAAGAATGTTTGTATTTGTATTTCCCTCCATTGTTTTTAGTATTTAGATTTCCCTCCAATTTTTTTTTCATTTTGTAATATAAATAGGAACAAAGATCATATGTATTCAACAATATTTTAATTGAAAACATCTTTTGCTTGGCATTGAAGTTAGAAAAATATGAAGACTAGAGGAAATGAGAAGCAAACTCTCTTACAATAGGCAATCTTAACCTGTGGAAACAAAAAGAGGTACCATTTGCTTGTACTATTGTTTGTACTATATTGCTCATACTATTGTTTTGTCTTTATTGTCCCTTTGTACTATATTGCTCATACTATTGTTTTGTCCTTATTGGCCATTGTTTTGTCCTTATTGTCCCTTTCGATCAAGATGAATTATGATGAGTATTTCAAAATTTAATAGCATCATAAAATCCATATTTGTAAATGACATTTACCATGGATAATTGGCATTTTGCAAAGAAATTTTTTGTTATCTTGTCAGTTGTTTTTGTCCATTCATGAAATAGATATTAAAATACATTACATCATCATACTGTGGATTTGAAATAAGTAGGCCAACATGTGGTGCCACCGGCCGTTTCCACCCTTGTTGATGTAGGAGATGGGCAGACTTGCTCCGTTCCCTAATCTCGTAGTATTAGAATAGGGTTACCAGAATTTTCTAGATGTATCGTTGTTGGAAATCCACTTACTCACAAATCCAAACAAAAAATGCAGGTTCGCTCTTTCCAAAATTTACAGAGGTCTTATAAATGCCTGAGTCAGTCTCTCCAACATCTAGTTAGCAAAAATCGAAGAATTTCTTCAAGGATAAATATTGGAATCTAAACCGAGAGTAAATGGTAAGATTTACAGATTCGAAACCAGTTAAGCAAATTTATATCAAAATTCTCAGAACCGCACCTCACATCCGCTCAGTATTTAGAGCTGTGCAGCATAATTTCCAAACACTCTTCGTGAATTAGTAGTCCACAAGAAGATGTTTTGTGGTTTCAGCATTCTGCATACACAGACAACATTTGCTGGGACCAATCCGACCTTTTTTAAAAATATTTTCCCATGTCTTGAGATGCCCCTATTGGAAATATGGCAGTTATGTCCTCAGAATCGCAAACCCCGGAGTCACTCTTGGTTTCTGATGAGCGTAACTTTGTGATCAAACAATAGAGGTGACCAGGTCCCGGTATCTGATCTTGTGGGAAAGATAGTTGCTCTATTTTTCTGTGACAAGTTTTTCTCCACCATCATTATAGATCTTATAAAGATGGAGATCTTAATAAGAAGAAGCCAGAAGATTAAAAAATATCATGCCCAAGTTTTGGGAGAAAGGAAGCCCGTAGAAAGCCCAAGCATGCAGTTTTGAAAGAAATGAAGCCTACGGGCTTGAATTTAATTTATGAACTAATTGACTAGTTAATTAATTAATTAGTTCATTAAAAAAGAGATTTGAAAGGGCATGAAGCCCGCAAACCTGGAAGATGTCCATTGAGATTTTAATTGGTTAAATAATCAAAATATGCAAAAGACAGAAATATGAATTAAAAGGTTTAATAATATAAGATTCGATGAAGCATGTGAAGATTACGCATCAAAGAATACTCGAAAAATCTAAATAGAAGAAAAGAGTGTGTCTTGGAGTCATAAGTTGCAGTAGCATCCTGAGCAGTCCAAGAAGCAGTAGCATCCTGAACCAATTAATAACATTAGATTTCATATATTTTTCCTGTAAAACTTTTGACCACAGAGTATTCCCAAAAAGCACCCTCTATATTTTAGTATACATTGTTAGACATTTTGTTATGAATGAGTTAAAGATATTTGTATAATGTTCATAAATACTATTTAATTTTCAGGATTGTGTTAGTTGGCTTGTTTCAACGATGTGTTAATAAAAATGAATTTTTTTGTTATGCAGTTTATTTGCCGATGTCCATATCAAAGTAAGACATTATTTTTTTTTGTTTGGGCTTTCAATAACTTCAATATTCTTTTAACAATTATTGTCCTTTCTCTTATACCTTAAAAATTGTCTAACTTTCTTTGAGCACGAGCTGCAATCCATATTTGTAGGGAGCTAACAGGATTAAATTAAGACGTTGCAATATATCGCTTTTAACAAAGTCAGGCCGCATTACCAAAAGAAATGACAATGTTATATGTGGCACAACTTTAGGTAAATATTTTAAACATGATGGTAACTTATTATTTATTTTTTAATAAATAAACAATTATATTAAAAAAAATCATAATATACTTGACCATAGGCTCTAAGATGGGAAACAAATTCCAACAAAATATAGCATCAGGATCCATTGTCCCATTACAAAGTGAATCTACTTGTTATAGTGTCGACAACAATTCTAATGCACATACTCTTGAGAAAGATGTGAAAGAACTAGTACTGGAAGGTATGATCATTTCTAAACATTTTTTGTCCTATACAAGTATTTCAAGATTTCATATTAACAATTTCATATTGTCATTGTCTCAAGAGGGGTACTGGTTTGTTTTTCCAGAAAATTTTCAACAGGAACCACCACAACAAGATCATGTTTTTGAGGAGGATCCACCACAACAAGAGCATGTTTTGGATCAAGATCCACCACAACAAGAGCATGGTTTAGAAGATGCAAATGCATCTACCAAAGCTAGTACTACAATAAATGTGAAAAGAAGGAGTAGAGGACCAACAAAATGTCTCTTTGGAACCACTATAGAGGGCATTGCATTGCCTGAAATTCAATTTAATGAGAGGGGCCAGCCTATTGGTCCACATTTAGAGAAATTCTCCTCATTTTTAGGTGTTCTTGCAAGGGAAATTCCAGGCATCAAGCACATGGAATGGAAAAAAAGTGTCTGAAGTGCAAAAGAAAGACACGTGGAGTGCAATCAATGTGAGCATCAACTTATTCTAAAATTTATATATTGATGCATATTGAGCTTGGGTGTGATAGGTTTAGTTTCAAATAACGCTTGTATCTAATAATGGATTTTTTTATCTATTGTAGCGTACCTACCAAATAGATCCGTCAGCAGAGCAATGGTGTCATAAAGCAATATCTCAACACTTGAGAACCTATAGATATAATTTGTATAAGAAATACTATTTGAAATACGAAACAAATGAGGAGAGGATTGGAAACATTCCTATTGGAGTAAATTAAACTGATTGGATTGAATTAGTTAGATTACGATCTGACCCTAAATTCAAGGTAAAAATGAAAGACAGATTTGAATGTTATCATCTTTGATTTTGAATCCTCTCATACAATCAACTATAATCTTAGCATCTATTTTTTTATTGAGTTGCAGGAGAGGTCAAGAACAAATAAGGAAAATAGGGCATTAGAACAAGAGACCCACACTTCTTGCCGTAGAGGTTACTTTAGGGTTGAAGATGACCTCGTAAGTTGCAACAAATTCTATTATTTGTTCACAATTAACAACTTTAAATATATTTAACTAGATTGTTGTATTTGTTGATAGTAGAATCAATCTCGTGGTCCAAGTAATAAGCCTATAACTAGGGCTGATGTGTGGATGAAATGCCATAAAAAGAAGGATGGCACTCCAATGTCATCATTCATTGTGGAGAAAATAGTAAGTTTCGAACCTATTCTTGTATCATTTATGCTTTTTTTAGAGTTTATGATGTTTCTTATATCAGTTTGTTGAAATGTTGACATTTCTAGAATCAAATTGAATAGGCACAAAATGAGTCAGTGTCTCCTGCATATGCTACAAAGAAAGATTCCCTTGCTATAGTTTGGGGGCCTGAGAGGAGGGGTCATGTACGTGGGGTTGGATTCAGTCATGCCAACAGTATTATTTGGAAAAGAGCGTTCCTACAAGAAGGAATTTCATAATACTAAAGAGAAATTAAGAGAAAAAGACAAGGAACTCGGAAGATTGAAAAAAGTTGTTGAAGAATTAATGGAATGGAAAGCTGCCATGGAGGTGGGGAAAGAAAGTGGCAGAGTTGTTCCAAAATCCAACAATGTAAGGATTGCATGTGTAGACTTTAATTTTTTATGTAGGCCATCTTTAAAGTTGGGGATTTCAAAATCATAATGCTAACATGAACATGATCGTATTGTTGTAGGGTGTGTAATATATGAATTATTGTTTTTGCATCCTAACACTTTAACTTCTGGTTTCATGATATCTAATGCAAACTATTATATTTGCAGAGTAATATTTCCATGTTAGATGTTGAATCAAATCGACAACCTCCGCAACTGTCACCTGTTAATCCAGTCACCCCAATCCATGTAGTTTTTTAAACCAACTCTTATTTTTTCCATTTTTATTTTCCATTATTTGAAAATCGCTCACAAGTATTTATTTTTTAGGAGAGTCTCCAGAATAATCCTAGTCAAGGTTCATTGGAAAAAAATACAATGGCTCCTAGACCATCTAATACATTTGATACTCCAAAGTCTAATACATTTCATACTCCAAAGTCGATGGTGAGTTTTGAAACTATTTAATATTTACTGCAATGTTATAATCGTTATTTCACTATATCTTACAAGTATTTATTTACTAACAGGCTTCTCTGAGTCCTCATCATGCTTTGCCAAAACAAACTCCTTTGACTTCGGGAGAACATAATCGTGACCCAATTGGAAAATCAATACAACAGGTAAGTTCTAAGCCTCTTTATTTCTATGTTTAATATTCCATTCTTATTCCGAGGAATCTCACAGGAATTTGTTTATTGGCAGGTTCAACTGCAATTACCATCTTCAGATGCGGGATTGAATGGAAAAAAATGTTTACTGACATATTTTAATGGTCAATTGAAGGTTGCAAAGGGTTACATCAAAAGAATTGAACCAAACTTTGTCATGCCTAATGGGGAAAAATTAGGTGATGGATATTATCATGTGTGCCCACAATCAATTTTGGTTGATCCCGATTATGAAATCAAGCTTAAGCATAGAAGTAAGAAATGCAAGTATTTAGCGGATGCAATTAACAGTTTTATACCTTGGAAAAGTAATGACATTGAATTTATCAAAGATTGAGAAGAATGTGAACTTGGAGTAAACAACAGGAGGATGGGCTAGGTGACAGGATTCCAAATAAGACCCATGTGTCCGATTTCCATTTGTGCATATGTAATTATAAACAACAACTCAACTTACAGGCTTAGGCCAAGCCTGTAGACAAGCATGGAAAAGCATGGAAAGCAAGCTAGAGGACAAAGACATGGCAAAGGTGACATGGAGGATTGATGACAGAGAATTCACTTTTGGAGAAGCCCAAGCAGTGTCTGATTCTGATAATTCCACAAGTACTGGTATATCTCCCTCTCGCAAAAGTCGTGTCTGATACAAATAACTATCTTCACAGAGATAGATTAAAAAGGGCAGTGACTACAACTATAACCTTTTTAGCATTATTTCAGGTTTATGGAAAAAAATGGATTTGTAAGAGGTTGCAGGACTAATTACCTTGCAATCAATTCTAATAGTTTCATGTCCATCACATAGTCCTAGTGAACATGACCCTTCTATAGCTAGTTGTAACAAAACAAGTATAGTTCAGTTCGTGCATTTACATAAAATAAAAGGTCGAATTTTTTCCTAAAATCACCATAAAAATCCTCCACAACACCCCTATAATCCCCACAACTAGATGGTCATCTTGTTAAAACCATAATAATAGCTAAAAATTATAAATAAATTTAAAACTCAAAATATGAAAACATCAAAATTGCATTCACACATTTGTAATTTTCATCCCAACGAATACACCTTCAAAACCAAGCAAAAAAAATTGAAAACTTATCATGAATATACCCACATCCCACATATGAAATCCTATATGCATCAAAATATCTCTTGGGCTTATCCATTTACATATAAATGTTGGTCTAAAAACACTAAACAAGACAGTCATCGGATCCCATGGGAAAGCAACTAAAAACAATCATGATATCCACAAACATGTATAGATTATGCTTAAAATATGATTCAATGAACTAAATCAATGAAACACAATGGAACTTAC
Organism: Larix kaempferi; assembly: GCA_027924585.1. Taxonomy (NCBI): domain Eukaryota; kingdom Viridiplantae; phylum Streptophyta; class Pinopsida; order Pinales; family Pinaceae; genus Larix; species Larix kaempferi. Next base: position 424,565 of record BSBM01001508.1, read on the forward strand.
TGATTTTTTCTATTGTTACCTGTGTTTAAACCAAGCCATATTCATGGCAAAATAGATGTAGTGATGAACCCTATCACGCCTTAGAAAAAATGTGAAATGAAACAAAATGAGGGTTCCCAAAACACATAAGATCTAAGATCAATGAAAGTGGTCGATATCTAGGTGGCAGTGGATATCAGTAAATTAGAATTCAATGGCCACTGATGTCTACTTGGACACCTATCAGAAGAGTCCCCTGAGCTTATATTTATTGAATACATCATTTGTGCAAAGCCAATGAAAACAATGGAAAAAATCCAAAATTTTATTTCTAATGTCGAACATTGGGTGTGCCTTACCAGAAATCTTGAACAGACATATAATTGTGTCCCTGCAATCGCTATATTTCCCATAGGGACAAAAATATCAGAGATAAAGCCATGGTTCACTATATTTCTTCAATACATAGTTTTCTTATCCAGTTGGTTCACTGTAATAGTGAGGTGGATGCAAGGTTAAATCATGGGTTCCCTTCTCATGTTGGTATTGCCTACTTGTATGACATTACTTTCAAAGGTGTAAGGATAAGTACAAGACCTAGACCAGGAACCTAAATAGAAGGAAGTCAACTCTGTTGTGCATCCATGTTACTTAAGAACTTTAGGAGTTAGGAGTTAGTTCCATAAATGTAGGAGTTAGTTCCATGTTACTTGCAATGAGATAATTTTTTGTGTTCAAGGGAATAGAAATAATGAGACAAAGTGGACATGTGGTATTGTTTGCAAGGAACCTGCCAATGTAATCCAAGTGAAAGGTAGGCCCATAGACAATTACTTGCTATAGCTTTTCATCTATTTGGTCATCCCCAAGATACATAACACACCTGCAACAACACCCAAACAGATCTATAAGAATTCTCCTTAGCCCTCTTGCAGGCATATTAAGCATGTGGATATACAAAAGTATTAACAATAGGCTGCTTGAGTTCAAGCTTGCTCAAGGACAATATACATCAGAATGAACTCGAAGCAACCAACAAGAGGATGGGCTAGGTGACACAATTCCAAATAAGACCCATGTGTCCGATTTCCATTTGTGCATATGTAATTATAAACAACAACTCAATTTATAGGCTTAGGCCAAGCCTGTAGATATAAGTTAATTACAAGTTCAAATTCACATAAACAAAAAAAAAAACATATTTGGGAAAATCATTATATTTGAAATATCATACTTTAGAGTCTAGATAAACAAAATGCATATTTCCACTATTGTGCATTGAATAAACCTGAAATCCTGACAAACCAATTACATTTTTTTAACATCCTTTGGTATATTTTCAAGTAACAACACAATGGAGATCCAAGCGAAAACCTACTCTTTAGGGAACAAAAAAAAAACACCACAAGATGATATTCCATAGTAGGGTGTTATTCAACCTAGATTTGTACTAGGGTGGGTGAATTTAATTTCAAGAGATTGGATCTCCACCAAGTTAAGGTTTTCGCTTGGATCAAGTCTGTTTAGTTGAAGTCAAAAATAGTTAAAAGCTACAACCACGCAAGTGGTAAAAGTTTAAATGAAACTTCACTAAGTACATACTTAATACAAATTCCAAAATAATAGAAACACAATGAAGTAGTGGTTGTAATCAAAATTGCATGTCTCAAGTCATCAGTTCCACACAGAGCCAGAATAAAACAGGACATCAACACACTCAACTTTGAGTACAAAGCTGCCATTAAGGGAAGGGCAATGTTATGAACATAAAAATAAACATTAAATAAATCAATAAACCTAACTAATAATTAATCATAAATAAATAATAATAAATGATAAATAATAAACACTAATATATATATATATATATATATATATATATATATATATATATATATATATATATATATATATATATATATAACCAAAGGGTGTGTCCTTTATGTTGAAAAGGGACGAAGGGATTTATAAAAGACAACATATTTTGTAAATTTAATATCATCCTATATTTTATCATTTATCGAATATTGTGGGTTTTCCGAATTACTGTGAGTTTCAAAATTGTGTCCACTCCACAAGTTATTCTTCATCCAACATAAATAAATCAATATTCCTTTCTTGGATTATGTGGAATGGGATTATTGATTGTATCATCTGAATCAACTTTGTGCACCTAATACTCTAGATCATCTTCTACTTATATGGGAGGCTCATCCTTCATCTTAGGGAGGATAATATTTTGGTAAGATGAAAATGCTCCAACATCTCCATTGAATTTTTTTTGGCCCTTCATGGCATAGTAGGTAGAATCATTTATCAAACAATGTTCTCTATGTAGTGATAACAAACATCCCAACAAGAAACATGGACTCTACTAGTCACTACTAGTTCCTTCTCATCCTTGGGAACCTATTTATCTATATTTCTTGAGCGGCCTTCCCATGATGTATAGAAAACATGATGTTATTTTTCATAGTCTATCAAAATGGTTGTCTTTAATCCATGTAGTAATTATATTAATTGTTCCTATTAGGTTGCAAAACTCTTATTCTCTTAGTTTTGGTCTCATTTTGGGTTTCCACTTAACATTGGCTCTAACTATGACTCTGTATTTCCCAGCACATTCTAGAAAACACTATGACATTTATTAGGCTTCCAACTAAGCTTCTTCTATACTTTTCATCCTCAAACCAATGGAAAAACTGAAGTAACTAGTAACAACTTGGTGCATGCCCTCTGTGTATATATTACAACTACAAAACATCACACCATAATTATCTACATGTCCTTTGGAATAAATACAATTTCATCCATGCCTCTAATGTATATTCTACATTTCAATCATATTATGGCTACTAGCGTGAGGCACCATATGAGATCCCCATAACTTTGCAATAAGATAACTCCCCAAATTAGCGACATGAGCACACCACTCTTCTTCCTTTTCTCAAAATTTATCCCACATCCCATCTCAGTTAACTACCACCTTGGTGTCCTCTAAAAGAAATTATAATTCATTGTAGGATAGGCATCATGTTCCATCCCACTTTCAATTTGGAGATCAAGTTTATCTCTACCTAGACAAGTAATACTTTAAGGGACAATGCCATCACAATATGAACCCTATTCATTATGGATGTTGCATAATCTTGTATTAGATTAATGATCATGCTTTATGGTTGGTCTTATCCTCTTAGATTGGATTCCATAACATGTGGTGTTTCCCCAACAACTCGCTCTTCTTTGATTAACCATATGAAAGGAAAAAGAAGGGGGTCCCATTAAAATATTGAGATCCCTTGTATTATCTGATGAGTTTATTGGTTTTCAAATATTTTTATGGATGATAGAGTCCTATTGATTAACCTATATTCTAATTCTTGGATGTGGTTTAATGATCAATTAGTTCTCCTATTGATTTTTTAAATTCTACCACGGTGACATGGTATGGTTTGGCTTACTTGACATATGACTATAGCAATTGAGTACCACCATGATCCTAATTAGTTTCATGGTTATTGTGGCTACAATCCCTAGTATTTGGCCTCTTCTAACATTACCTTTAATTTGGTATTATTTGATTAACATTTTGATCCTTTTGCTTGTCTCCTACTCTGCTAGATGACTAGTGCTCTCTTGAGGTAAGGGGATTAAGAATTTGACTTGATTCTTGTAAAAATGAAGGGTTGATTACATCTTATCCCAAATAAAACTATTATATTATCACTTATGTCATTGGTGAATAATTCATGTAGTTTGGGTCAGAATGGTTAAGTTATGGAAATTCTAGTAAACAAGCCTAGGGGGATTGACACAATTACCAATGTGAGGAATGAAGGTGACATTAACTATTGAAGTAAATGAAGGATGGTATGATTTATGATCATTGAAATTACTCACTTGGTTTAATGAATCTAAGAGACCAAAACCCTAAACATTTGGTTAAATATTTCTCAAGATATTAATGTCTAAAGTTGCTCAAGGTATGGGAAAATGTGCCAACTGTAGTGGTGGATATTCCAATGCATTAAATGATGTGAGAGAAAGTATGAGTATCATTATCTCTAGGAGAGAGAAAGTATGAATTTTTATTATGCTAGGGAGGAGGAAATTTAACTTTCAATAAGTTAAGAGAGAGAGTATGAAGTTGCATAGCACTTGGAGAGTGTTTTCTAGCACTTGGAAAGAGAAGTATCAAGTTTGCTAGTGCTAGGTTGAGTTGCTTGGTCTTTAAGGAGCCTAAAAATACAATTTTTGGAAGCTGGAGGGTTAAAATTTGTGGATGAGTAAAAATATTGGGAAGTGAACCCTCCTTGGATTCTTCACCCCTATTTTTAAGGAGAATATGCCATAGACTATCATGGTGTCATAAATTTGATTGGAGGTGTAAGGAGGTGTTATATACATTCATTGGGTAGGGAATACCATCATTGGCCTAGTGTAAATACCCCCTCAAGAATTTCAGCTCCATGCTTAACCCATTTGAGAGTCTATTAAAATTTGGAGAGTTGGCAAAGTCTATTCATTGTTATTGTACTTCCCATTTGAATTTGGATATACTTGGTTAAGAATCTACATGTTCGGAGGAGCCTACCATTCCCAAAGGAGACTTTTGAACAAGGTTTTCATGTGATATTGAGGAAGAGTGTTTTACTACAGGTAAATAGCTTGGAGGAGGCCACTATAGTGCCATTATTAGTTACAACAATCTATCTATCATCTATAACTTGTTATCTCATTATCCCCTTCAATTTTGAGTCATTCACCAAGGGGTGGGGTTTGAACTCTTTTCAAAATGAAAACCAAGGAATTAGAAGGGGAGGTGCAGCCCATTTTTTTATAGATAATGTATGACTTAAGTATCTCTAAATCTCATTATTTACCTTCAATACATTTATTCCCATGATTTCAAGGCATTTTTTAGCTCATTCTCACCATTATTTTGGTCTATTTAAGGATATCATCTAAAAAATTTGAACATGTTTGTATGAAATTGATGTATGTGACTACATTTTGACTACAAGGGCTTACATATTCGAAATCATAAGATGAGTTGTAATTTTGGGGAAGAAAACTAAGGAAAATGCCTATTTTGGGGGGTTTTTAAGTTATTTTTTAGAGGAAAAGTTATCAAACTTGGTTTAAAACCCTTGAATATTTTGAAAATGATTAGTAAGACCTACTAGGAACTTAATTCTGAACCATTTATATTAGGATTTGGGAGGCCTTGAATAGTTTTGGGATGTCTCCTTCACAATCAACCTCTAATCCCCATAGGGGGGGCCAAATTTTCCCGTTGCAAGCCCTAAAGGTAAAATGGATTATTGATTTTTGTACTAAGAGTCTCGATATGACTAATAAAATAAAAACTCCTTAAATTTTCTCAACATTACTTTCTCAATTACTATGACAGAAAGCCATTTTTATGTTTTTTTGGCCCATTAATGAACCCCAAAACGGTCTAATTTTTAAAACCAAAACTAATATTCTTTATTGAAGATTCAGAGAATAAAATGGGTTTGTAATTCAATTTAATAGACATTCAATCAATTCCTTCTTATGTTTAGTATGAGTTCAAGTCTAAGAAGAGCTCTCAATGGAAATTTTTCACTAATTTCAAGAGGATTGGAAATTCAAAAAGAATATTCTTAACATTCACAATTTTCTTGTGGTCTAATGTTGCTGAGTGAATTCCTAATTCTGTAAGTTGATGACAATCCAGTGTTTCAAAATCAATAAAAAACAACGTTCACATTAATTTTGATCAGTTAAGGGTTCAAATCCCAAAGCGAATCTCAACAAATTGTAGGTAATTTCTCTTCAGTTTAAAATACAATTTTCATCAAGTTCAATGTTAATCCAAAGTTTAGTATGGTCATTTTTAAGTGATACAATTTTTTCAACATAATAAATATCACATTGGGCATAAGGACAATTAATTAAACCGCTCAATTCAATTACTATCTCCATACGGTTCAGTGCTCATCAATCCTAGCATGAGGAGATCCAAGAATTACATATCCATTCAAAGACGTTTTGCAGATTTGATGAAGGATAGTTGTTTGTAGGTACAAGTATTCCTCCAAGGAAATTAGATAAAATAATGCTCATTCAAGAGCATATTTTTAGCATTGGAGATGAACACCATTCCAAAATATGAAGAGTAGATCAAATAGCTAGAGGAGGAATTGGCATGTGCACATGGGTAAGATAGGAAACAAATCACCAAAAATGATGATCTATATGTGTTCAATAAAGGTGCATTAGCCATCCTAAAGGCCTTCATCAAGCTCATCAATCCTAGCGTGAGGAGATCCAAGAATTACAGATCCATTCAAAGACGTTTTGCAAATTTGATGAAGGTCAGCATGTTCAAGAACAAATGGGATCAATAAAATAGATCATTGAAGAGATTGCTCAATAGAAAAAGTAATATGTAGGTTCTCATAGTCATCTTCAAAGGATGGACTATTTCGACCAATTGAGATACATGGGAGGCCCATCCATCCTAATAATGTACTAGGCTTGTGTTCCCACCTATTAGCTAGATTATTTAGTTAGATATATTATTAAATAATATATAGTTAGTTAACCTTTTTTACTTTGTCCAAATGTGAATGCACATGTAATCCTTTTTAAAGTCTAGCAAGCCTCCTCATAAGAGAAGTTAGTTTTGACCTCATTACTACTGTATTGAGTATTATTGTTGCGAACCATTTATTCTTAAGTATATTTATTAGTTTAGCTTGAAAGGCAAGGAAAATTTGAACCTCAGCCCGTCTCCCCTCTCTACACCCCCCTCACCCCTCTATGGTAGATCAAATAATATCAAATAATTTCAATCCTTTCATACCAAATGACCTGCCCTCCCATCCCTTCAATCTTGATCCCATCTCTTAATGTCCCTTTTTCTGCATTTTAGCATCTTTCTCTCCTCAGCTCACGGCTTCACTCTACACTTTTCTCTTAACCTAGACCGTATTCCCTAAACCCACCTGTGTGCATCCTAATCCCATCATCGCTATCCTAATTTCTCCAACCCATGATTTTTTTAAGTATTTTTCCTACGATCCTGTGAGCCCTTGCTCCATGATTTTTTAGTTTCCACATAGATCTATGTCTGTGACCTATCTTCCGATAAAGTCGCCTCATCTCGCTTTCTCCTCCACTTTCCTTTTATTTTATATTTTTCAACAACTCATTCTACCCATCGGCCGGCCCATTTATCTAGCGGCATCTCCCTCCAAATGTTCCCCAAGTATCTTTCACAATTTTCGAGATCTCTACCCCTACTACCTTTATTTCTCCTCTTCTTTTCCTTCAAGTTTCATTTAACCTCTCTGCCACCATTTCAGATCCATGCTTCAGGTCCCCTTCAAGCCTGGCCCATGATGTTCAGGTCCTCGTTCAAATCTTAGTAACCCTTTGACACAATTCTCAATAGCAAGTGAAAACAGGTGGTCCAGATAACTTTGAGCATCTTTGTATGTTTGGTTTCCTAGGTGCTGGTCGAGCCAAAGTTGTCCACTAGCCCTCCAAGATCCGTAGAAACAGCTCTTGCAATGGGGTGTTCCTTCTTCCTTTGGAAACGATTTTCCAATCACAAAGTCCTCGTCAACTGAATTTCAGGTTTCATTTTCAAAGAAACTCTGGACTTTGCCGAATTATCTCAAAGCACATAGCACCCCAATTATCTCGAAGCACGTGGCATATGGGCATGCCTCGTCCCATGAGGTAGCCTTCATGAGAGCCATAGCCTCTTTAAACGCATAGAGAAACCAATATGGGAGAACAATAGAGACACAAAAAAAGGCCACAAAGGGAGCGGGGAGAGGTGAAGCAGGTTGCCGAAATAGGGCTAGGATTTATGCGTGTGCTTTCTCGGTCAGTGTCCCAAACGACACCAAATCCACCCTCCAACATAATTTCCATTAATGGACGATCAATCAAACCCGGACATCTATTACGGTATGATTTGAACCGTCTTCTGTCTTCACAATGAAGTGAGCGATGTCCTTGACAGTGCATCTTTTATGAAGGTGCATGAGGGATATCCTCTGAATTCTACTCAGCATGCTGCATGATATTGTCAAGTGCTTGCCGCAGAGGGTGGTCACCATGAAATGGCATGAGCCTCTGTTCTGTATCCATGGTGGGGATATAATGTATCATAAGGTTATTTGATAACATCTCCCTATATTAAATTGTAAAACACTTAGTTAATCTAAATAATACTTTAAATATAGAAATAAAACGAATTAAGATCAACATTAAAATCTCACAGTAAATTAATATTAATATTGCTGCATGTATTCTACTAATAACCAGTACAAATCCCAGCTGAGAGCGATTCACAGTTCGACTACCAAGAGTGAACATATAAACTGTGTATCATAATTGAAATAATAACCAGTACAAATCCCAGCTGAGAGCGATTCACAGTTCGACTACCAAGAGTGAACATATAAACTGTGTATCATAATTGAAATATATATAGTGAGTACAGTACACAAGCGCTTATTCTGCATATAATTTATAAAGCATAGAGGACATATACACATGAGAGAATACCTCTAGATAAAATGGATAAACCAATACAACCTCTGCGAACACACGCAGAGAATACCCTTGCGTAAGATTATGCTATTTATTATAAACACTATCTTGCTAAAATCAGGAATGAAGGGCCTTCCGTATATATATACAAAATATAAGGAGTGTGTGGGTGGAAAATAATCAATTTTCTTTTTCAGAGTATCATTTTAATTATATAAATAAGTATATATATTTTAGAATTTGGGGTGGAGAAGTACTTTTGTTTTTCTTATTTTCTTAAATTGTATATGGATGAAATAAGTATGTCTAAATTGATTTTATGGAAATGGTTTCAAACTGAAATAAACAAATATAAAAAAAGAATATAATTAAACTAACTGATAGTTACATGTATAACTCTTAGCTACTGTATGGATAATGGGTAGTTAGTGACAAATAGCCAAAATTAATTAGCCAAAGGTGCTACAACAAACATTTGTATATGAAGGGTGACCAGGCTCTTTTAATCCTGGATTAAGGATGGATGGCGGGGATGTAGTGGTTTGGAATACATCCTAAAAAAGATTCGTGAAGCACACATATGTAATGGCCCAGATTTACTCTTGGCAAACAACATACTGAACCGTCATTTGGTAATCAAGTTCTTGGGCACCGTTTTTTTGTTAATCCACTTTTTTTATAGTTAATCCTAGCCTCTTGCCACGCAGGAGAAGGTTAAATGAATTATTACTTGATTAAATGAATGGTTTTAATGGGTGAAATTAATCGTTTGTAGTCTCACTGCTGCTTAACGCGTAGAGAAGCAGTTTTTTTCATATTATCAATTTTCTTTATATTGAGTAGTGCCAGCTTCTGGCCTATTTATGGTTTGGATTATCAATTTTCTTTATATTGAGTAGTGCCCTCTTCTGGCCTATTTATGGTTTGAACCAGTTATAATAGGTAGACGTGAATGTACATACGAAACGACGTGCTCCCAATTTGAAGATGGCGTTGGAGTCTGCCTTAGACGTGGCCATGATGAAATTAATCAATAAAAGAATTTGGAGGTCTCCATAGAGCAGAGGGAGACTAGGCATCAATTGATTAAAAAATTGGAGGCATGCACAGATAGCAAGGAGACTGTGTTGGAAAAAGTAATTACCTCCCGCTTTTGTGAGTTGTATTATTAGAAGTAAAGCTAAGTTGAGTTAAAGCCTTTGTAAAGCATAAAGCTTAGGGCATAAAGCTAGGTTAGGGTTTTAGCATGTAGAAGTGTTTAAATAGAGACTTTCGGGTCCATTGTATTGATGAACTTTTATGTGAATAGAAAGCCGCAGCTTGTTCCTTAAAATTCATCATGGTATCAGAGCTTGATTAAGTCTTTTGGAGAGCATATTGATCCAAGAACAGAACCAAGTGTGTTATATTCTTCCATAGCGAAGAAGGCAGAGATCGTTCCATCCAAGCCAAGATCTTTTCACCAGTCAAGTGAAAGATTTGAGATCCGGGTTCGAGTCTATTACACAAGACTGAAATCGACTCAAGAAACTCCAACCGTTGTTGGAAAGCATGCAGATCTGAAGCAATTTCGTGAAGAAACTCCAACCGTTGTTGGAAAGCATGCAGATCTCAAGCAATTTCGTGAAGAAACTCCAACCGTTGTTGGAAAGCATTCAGATCTGAAGCAAATTTGTGAAGAAACTCCAACCGTTGTTGGAAAGCATGAGGATAGCAGCAAGGATCTGATCCGGATTTGATCCGTGAAGACAAGACAGAAGTCTTGAGGAGCCTTCCCAATCCACCAGAGGTGAAATCGCTGCTAGAGAAACCGCATTTGGAGAGTGTGAAGAAGGCAACCAAGCTTCTGTATTGAAGGAGGTGCCATCTATCTGTTCATTGAAAAGGAGCAGATCCACTTGCAAATTCTGAAGCGGTTGCGACCAGAGCTGAAAGATCCGTGAAGAGACAGTTGTCTAGAGGATCCGTTCCAAATCCACGAAAGGTAATATTGCAGCTATAAATCTTATAAATCTTGATCGCAGAGGAGTGTGTAGCTGCGGAAGGAGAAGATCAATGCAGATAAGCTGCCGGAGGAGTGTGTAGCTGCCGAATGCAGAAGATCAATGCAGATATTGGAGATCGTGGAGAAGATTGACGCCTGAGAGAAAATCGTGCTATTATGCCCAGCAAATAAGAGAGATTGTTGGAGCCGTGAAGAAACTCCCATCGCTGTTGGAGAGTTTGAAGAAAGCAGCTAGCCGTCGGTTAAGCTATGGAGAAAATAGTGAAAGTCAAATCCGCGTGAGATATCAGTCGTGGAATATTGCAGCTATTGAACAGAGCAGTGAAGAGATCGTGGAGAAGATTGCCGTCTGAGAGAAAACTGTCCACCTGCAGTAAAAGGCCGTAGCCTTGAAATTGAAAGAAAGAGTTCAGATTGCTAGATTTGAGGGAAATCTTGCATTAAGGGAGGGCGAAGCAAATCCTGTATTTTTTTTAGGGAGCGATAAGGAAGGAAGGATGTGGACTCAAGAGAAGGAGTCCATAGTCCTCAATGAGCCTCAGTTATTCGTCTCAATGCTCACAGGGAGGTGAGCCCAATCCGCATAGGAGAATAGCCGCATCAAGGAAAGCGCTGTAGAAGAAAAAAATTCCACCGTGAGAAATTCCCGTGAAGGGAAAAATCAAACACGGCTGTGCATTTGCGTGAAGTGAGATCGCCAGTTGAAAAGCTGACCAAAGGAGAAAAGCCCGTGAATAATGCGCCAAGATAATTGGTGAAGATCGTCCAAGTGAAAGAAAAAGCCGTGAAGTAAGCTTCAGCAGCCAATCCGCTTGGAAAATCTAAGGTGTGAAAGTCAAAGTATTTAAAAAATATAAACTGTTATTTGCATGTGACATCTTGTCTTTTTGAAGAAGCACTTTTAGTTTGATGCACGTCATATTAAAAGGGAGATTCAAAAGGTTATTTTTTTAAGTTTTATAAAAAGGCTTTATTCCACATTACTCAAGGAAGCTACAGGCTTGAAGATATTTGAAAAAGTTATGTGGATGTCACATTGAAAAATTATTTGTAAAGGTTTTTTGCTTTGGCAAATAAGGATATATTCTGATTTTGTTGTTTGGAATGGTAACCCTACTTGAAAGTGACGATCAAGTTGATGATGTCTTTGTAGCAGTAGCAACTAAGGAGGACGAAGCTAAAGTAACTAGTTTCGAAGAAGATTTGGCATTCATTGAGGATTGGCTTGCAAAGCCAAAAGAAGTTGTAGATGACAACTTACATTATGTAGTAGCAAAATCTGAAGAAGAAGCAAGATATGCTATGTACCCAGTTGAAAAGCTGGAGGAAGAAACATGCAACAAGTATTTTGCTGGAAGCATTGAAGATGTTGTAGATCACTGGTTTTTCAGTGAGAGCCATGGAAAAAAGAAAAATCCATGCAATAATAAGAAGAGATATCCAGAGTTTAAAGTCTGGAGCACAAAGAAGAAGAAAAGCATTGAAAGCTTCAAAGTTTGGAGCAGAAAGTATGAGAAGACGCTGCATCAGCACATTGCAGCAAAGAAAGTCAAGATGAAGATGTTCTCTAAGCCTAGCTGAGACATAGACCAGCAGGCAATTTTTTTTATGTTCTTAGCTACAATTAGATCGTATATTTAGCGGTTGTAATTAAGGGGGAGTGTTGGAAAAAGTAATTACCTCCCGCTTTTGTGAGTTGTATTATTAGAAGTAAAGCTAAGTTGAGTTAAAGCCTTTGTAAAGCATAAAGCTTAGGGCATAAAGCTAGGTTAGGGTTTTAGCATGTAGAAGTGTTTAAATAGAGACTTTCGGGTCCATTGTATGGATGAACTTTTATGTGAATAGAAAGCCGCAGCTTGTTCCTTAAAATTCATCAGACTGGGCATCAGTGAAAGTTTTACAGCGACTGCCTCCAATCAGGTTTGGTTCTCAGTGCAATCGGTGAAATTTTTACAGCAACCCCATCCAATGAGGTTTGGTTCTGTGTCCAATTAGGTTTGGTTCTAGATTTCAACTTAACCAGAAGTTTGAAACTCAGAGATTACCGATAAACATGATTAAATCAAGCTCCATAAGTTTTGAATTCGTCGATTACGAATAAATGGTGTCAAGCGATTCTTTTTTTCATGCTTTTGGTCTGTATATAATATTCTTATAGTTCTATATATAATATTCTTACATTCCATCACTATTGAATATGATATTCTTAGCGCGTTGGCAGTATTGTCGCTTGGGTTTTCCATTTTTTCATTTCAGCAGGTATTAGGGATTTGGATTTTTCGTTTCTTTTCAGCTGTGAGAAAAGGATTCTTCGGATGGGCCATTGATTTGGTTATTTCTTCTCAGCTTGTTATATTGATGATATGACCTAACTGTTTGTTATCTGTGATGATTTCACTACTACACAGGGAGATGTTTTAAGACATTTTTTTAAGACAATATACTTGTTATGTCTCTACTTCCCGGGCTTTTTGTTTTTATTAAATTCTTGGACTTTTTTGTCTTGAGCGTGATGAAAGAGGGATGGCAATTAATAGATAGTGGAAATGGGAAAATAGAGTTTATTAGTTCATTTTGGTTGTGTAAGGTTATGGATACTCCGAGCGATATTCAGAACCAAATGTAGAGCCGGCTTGGGAGCAAAGACTACGGACACGGCTTCTACTTTTACCAATGTGTTTACCCCTCTGGTCTCTCAGGTAAACCACTGATAGACAAATAGGCAACCGATCTCACTCTGGGATGGGCAATGGCCCTGAAACTAATGGTTTTTTTGGTTGAATACCTACAGGTAGCACCAGATCCAATACAGAGTAAAAACCAAGGGGATCCGCTTGGTTGGATGAGAGAAGGGGCGCTTCATGTGATTTGGTTTGAATGCGATTGTGGTCTCTGTTAGTTACCACCTACAGGTAAATAGGCAAAGAATCTCATTCTGGAAAGGCCTACATACAACACCAGATCCATTAATACATAGTAAAAAAAATAGGACCCTCTTGGTTATTAGATTGATTCCCCATTTCCTTTTGTCGTCTTGTTTTCCCTCTTCCTACTCGAGATATTTGACAGGGTTTGGAAGGGGTTCAGAATGATGTAAATTTGAGGTCCCACATTGTGCTCATTCCTTGTATTGATTAGGGTTTTCTCTCTTTTTGGTTTTTGGATTTCTGGGGTTTTAGGGTAAGAATGGATCTTATAACAACAGCCCCAATGCAGACTTCTGCCATGGTGGACGATAACTCTATGGATTCTAGAGTTACCCAGAGCCCCAAGAATAACAAATTCTTTGTATGCAACCCTCAGAGTTCGCATGATACTTGTTATCTAAGTAACCAGGGTTTCCAGGGCTTTTAAGTATGTGGGTTTTTCTTTTATTTTTTAATTATGTATTGAAGCCCTTCATTGCTGGATCCGTTTGTCATTTTTTCTCATTCCTCCAAGTATACCATGGTCTTGTTTTTTTTTCTTTTCCAATCCATTTTGCAATTATGATGTGTGCAATCCATTTTGCAATTATGATGTGTGCATGAAGGGTTGATCTCGTTGTCATGGTGCCAAGTTGGAACAAGAAACTGGGCTATTATATGAAGATGTTCTTTGAGATCAGAAAGAAGAAGCATTTAGAAGTACGTTATAGGTATGTTTTTGGGGGACAATTTACAGATTTCATATTTCTTCTTCTCTTTTCAGTTTTTTGGTGGATGTGAATGTGGGTTTTTGCCATTTCATGTTTAGGTGTTTATTCTTATGGTTTTGGGAATGCTGGCCTTTTCCATTTTATGTTTTATGGTTATTTCCATTTGGTATGTCCAATGTTGCAGGGTATGTAGTGTGTGGGATTTTAAATGTTGAGGTTTGGTTAATAATATTTTTGTAATTTTGTTGGGTGTATGATATTTTTAATGGTAATTTTTGTGGGTGTATGATTTGTTTAATGTTTGTTTATGAATCTTTATTATGGTCAAAGTTGTTTGTATTTATTAAAATTTTTATTTTTATTATTATTTTAATTTGCATAGTCAATGGTAAATGTTAATTTGTAAATAAAACTCTTTAGACTCTACGGAAATATTGCAAAATGATCTTAAACTGCTTACAGAATTTAGTTAAAATGTACTTTTAAATAACAGACCTTCTTACATTGAATGGCTTAGCTTATTTCTTGTATATTGTTTTCTATTACTATGTCTTGAATTTGCAACTTTAAGACTATATTCATGATACAATGGCTCAAGAACCCCTTGCATTTCTGAATATTAAAAGGCTTATAAAAGTTAATCCTCTCATCCAACACAAGAGGACTTGTGAGGCATAGAAAATTACAGTGATCATTAATACTATCATTTCATATAAAATGAAATTATTCTTAAGAAGCAAGAGCTTAGGTGCATGTTAAGATTGTCATGTTCGACACAGTGTTCAGTAATCCTTTCTAGACATAATCTTTAACTAATGATGTGTTCTAAAGTCATTTAATTGCAAAAGCCCTTGATCTAATATGAATATAAGAACAATATTTGTGGATCACACCTGTGAGCCTCCAAATGGAGCCCGGACTCCATTTCCAGTGAATAATTCTCTTACGTTTGTTCATCATTTGATGAGCATCATGCATTTGTTGGTCCTAGACTTTATATTTTTTTTTCTTAAATAAGTTTTTGTGAAACTGTTTGCAGCCATTTCAAGCTTGAGTTGCTCCTCCTGTTAATAGTCTCACAGAATAATTGACCGTAAATCTCAATCTTCCTCCATTTGGCGCATAGTTTCAACGGTCATTTCAAATCCAAATACATGTTAGCTATTTGTCAATCTCTATAATCAATATATTTATATGTTTCCTTATAAAAATCTCTTCAGAACGGTTGGTAATCGATGCAACCAAAACAAATCTACTGTTTTAATTAATATGCAATGCTAAGTGTATATTGATATCCTCTTATTAATTGAAACTAACATAAATAATAACAATGTCAGATTCTAATGTTCCCGTTTCATCAGATGAGGTGGGGAATATAACTTTATTGGCATTCATTAATGTTTCTCGAGGTTTTTAAAAAGTAGTGATTTTAGCTTATTTTTAAAAACAAAATAAATTAGTTTATTGGGTTTTTAAAAAGGTTAGCTTATTTTTAAAAAATAAGTAAATAAATTTATTGGGTTTATTACAATTATTGAACACAGAAAAGGTTATTTATTTTAAATTATGTTATGCTAAGTGATAATAAATATGTAATCTATTAGAAAATTATGAATTTGCTTTTTGAGATTATTATTATTAAACAATTTTTTAGTTAAATATAATGGATAGAATTATAACATAACTTAGTTAAAATTATTGTTTATTGTTCATTATAAATTGTATATATAAAATATATGGAGTATGATTATTGGTTACTCAATTTTTTTGTCTATTATAAATGGTATATGTTATTTAATCTTTTTTTCTGTACCAACATGCTTTCCCACTTTCATAACATTTACTTTAAAAATAATTTATCTAAAAAAGTTATGAAAAGTCTCAGCCAAGGTTTAAACGTGGTAAGCATGGATTTTCATCCTCAAAACCAAGCGATCAAATGCCACAGGCCCACAACCATTATGGGATTTCATTGGATTTCTCTCCAAGGCCACTGTAAGAATATCTAACTTCTATAGAAGCAATTATTAGGTATTTTTGGCCATTTACCATTCATTTAAATATATATATATTTTTTAATAGTGTGTTTCTAGATATTGGAAGGCGATTTGGTAGTGAAATGCTACTTTGCAAAGTGAAACCATTTTTGGGAGGTCTTGGACGATATTTTGAAAAAATAAGACACAAATACAATGGTCATATATCACAGGTCTTAAGGAAACATTCCCTAAGCCTACTAACTTGGTTATTGAGGTATGAAAAGAGAAAGTTAATTTAGTTGTAAGTCTGAACACTAAAAATTAATATAATTATTTGTAAGTACATTGTTTTACCATGTGTTATATTGTCTAGTTATCCTTGACTTCCATGTTCTTTAAGGAGTCCAATCCCAAACCATGAAAGCACATGATATGGTAGGCTCTACTGATTTCACAATGCCAAGCAACTATCTTTAGGTCAGAACATAAACACTTCTATTATTTTATTGGCACATAGTGCACCTTGAATGGTAGTTAAAAAATATTTTTCTAGTATTTTCCTTATTTAGTGCCAAATGTTTGTAAAAAACTATGAACCAAAAATAGCCCTTTTTACATTGTTTTGGCTGAAGCTTGTACATGGAGTGAAGCAATAGATGAGTAGATGAAGTGGTATATACCTAGCTTACTTGCTAGAAATTTTATTAATGGGTAAGTATGTGTGTGTGCAGATGAGCAATAGAGATATAAATTAAATATTGAATGCAACTATTATTTCTAGTGTGCATTTATGTCTAATAGGAAACTATTTCCACTCAATTTTATGACTCATTAGAAAAAAATTAAACTAGCTTATGGTTTCAATCCTCCTTTGAGATTGATGTGCTTTCAAATTTGTATTATTGTGTATATTCTTTAGGATTTGTGTTACGGTGTGACATTTTATCGAATTTTATTCTTGCTTTGAATTAAAACATGTTTGAGAGGTTGCTCTATTCTAGACACTTGTTGACAAAACGTCTATTTTAGGTGTCAATTATAAAAACATGTTGTGTGGGAGATCAGGATGATTCAGAAAATAAGAAATAAATGCATTCCAATATCCAATATGGAAGGGAACTACTATGTATTCAAGTTTGGCAAAATAAAAATTCTTTCCTTTAAGTTTGGAAAAATAAAAATTATTTCCAAACATTTGTCAAAAGTCATCAATAAAACCAATTTCAATTTGCTATGGTTATCCTTGCAAGTTAGTACCATACAAGATTGATCATTTTGAGAATTTGGAATAATTCCATCAAAGATGACCAAGCAAGGATTTTTGACTTTTCACTTTGATGACAACCCTTTCCCGTGGGAGGTTGGATGTTTTCTTTTGAAGTTGTAGGATAAATTATTGTATGTTGTATCACTATCTTATAATCTGATTATGCTTAAAATTTTAAGCAATACATTTGTTAAGATTTATTTTTCACAAACAACTGAAATATGTAGTCAGCTAGTCATAGCATCAACTGTTATTTGTTCACCCCTTCCTCCCTAAAAAAGGATGAGTTAGAGGGAAGAACGGCAAGTATTGAAAAACTATTACAAACCACATTAAAACCCAAAATAGGGTTTAGTTTTAGTATTTTCAATTTTAAGTTTAATTCAGTTAGTTACAGTCAATTAGAAATCATATCTATAAGATATGTGTCTTTAACATTTGACCTTGCGTGAATGGCCTATGCAAGACGCAGAGATTAAGCATATATTTGAGGCTTGCAAGCAATTAGAGCTAGGAACTCTCATCAAAATATATGGTATATGTTATGTTTAAAACTTTTCTTTTCCACCCATGGATGAGTAGATCTATTTGTTTCCTTATCTTCCCTTGTTCAATGGGTTTGATGCAATATCTACAATTTCACCATTGATAAGAGAGATTTTTTATGTTATCTAATTTTTGCAGGAACATATGAAGTAATTACTGATGTGTTGTCCGGATGTATCAAATAGGGAGGAGAAAAAGAGAAGAATCGAACTTAGCTCATCGAACATGTGAGTTATATTTTTTTCCTCAAATTATTAACTTTTGATAGGATAGAAATAAATAATCAATCATGACTTTATATATTAGATTACAATGACTATTTGTAACAGCCTTAGTAGTTTTCCTCCTGGGATAGAAAATATGTATCACGAAAGCTAAATTAAGGTTACGCAATAATTAGTTTACATCTCGAATTTGGTTTGATATGAGATCAACTTCTTCAAAGTTAGAACTTGCCCAAATTAGTGATGTAGGACAGGCAGATTAAGCATTTATATTAGTCTTCAAAGAAATCAAAGTTATAATCCCAATCAAAATCTGTGATATTTCCTCTATATAACTTTTATTTTCACCTGTAGATATGCTAGATCTATTTATTTCCTTGTCTTCCCTTTTTTCATTGAGTATGATGCAATATTTGCAATTGCTCCATTGATTGAGTGAAACATGGAAGTCAATCTTGAAGCATCATCTTACCTCGGGAGTTTGAGAAGAAAAATATTGATCATCTTAAATATTCTCTGTTGTGTACTAAATTATATTATATTTTGTTTAGAGGCTGCTGTTAATTTTCCCTTCTCAAATATATTTGAATGGTTTTATCGTCCAATTGTTGGTATTTAGATTTAATTTAAATAGTGTTTGTACTTGACTTTTTTGAAGTGTTCATTGTTGGGGTTTCATTATTTATTATTTAGCTGAATGTTTGCTCTAATGGAAGCATATACCTGTTAGTTTTTCCTCTAGAAGCTTCCCTGAAACCATCTCTTAGATAAAACAATGTGTTCCCTTCCTTGAATGTGGAGCAAAATTGTCCTCATTAAAAGAAGTCACCTATTAAGATAATAGTATCCAATATGGATCTTCTTGCATGTTTAATAATAGAGTTATCTCTTAAGATGATTTTTTTCCATTGAAGGAGGGCAATGAACATATAACAATGAATGATTTCTATTACAACCCAAAATCTGCAGGGTACCCTACTACATAAACGCCCTACCCTACCCAGGGTCTTAAAATCTAGAGTAGTTCCCCCATTCCCAAACAAAAAGTCATTCCTTAATTAAACACCCCTAGCAAGGATACTACTATTCTATCTTTCTTAATGAATTGAGCCTTTATTTGTAGTTTGGTAAATTAATTTCTTATCTATATATTGATTAAATTGATAAGATATTAATTAAAATGAGATGTATAGTTTGATCCATTCATGAATCTATTCCTCATATTTATCAATGGTTACCACAAATCAGCTTTGCATAGGGCTAATGCATATACATAATTCATAAATGACCAAGACAAAGAGATTCTCAAATGACTCAAGATTTTCAAGTAAGAACTGTACCAACTCTTAATATTTCGGTATAATTATTTACATGAATGATTATGACAATCCTGTTATAACCATGATAATGTATTGTACAACACATACGTTTTATACAACAATATAAAAGTGAGGATAAATGTAAATGAAGTGAAACCTTATTATCTCTCCCTCATCTATAAGGTATATTATGCTCATAATCATGGTTGACAATTTGGAATAATCTAAATCTGGTTATGTACTATGTTTTTTTTTTTTAATTTTATAACTATTTTATATAGAATATGCTTTATTTTTAAGTGATGCTTAATTACTGCCTTGTGGAGTACTTTCTTGAGAAACTAAGATGGTAATTGGTGCAAACTGAAAATGTTTTAAGGGGGAGATGATCGAAATGAGTTGGGCTATTTTTATGAATCCGATACGATTTATTTAGACTCAAGAAACCTTTTCATCACAAGCATTTTGGTGGGTCTGAATCTGAGGTTTTGTTGGACTCTATTCTGGGTAAATGTCAAAAGAGCAGTCTATGGAAGGAAAAAGAGCAGTATATGAGGTTTTGTTGGATTTTATTCGAGGTAAATGTCAAAAGAGCGGTGTATGGAAGGAAAAAGAGAAGTGTATGGAAGAAAAGATACAAAGTCAACTCTTTCAAATGAGAATGGAAATGGTGTTCACATATATCGAAAATCAAATCTTGTTAAGCAAATGCACAATACAACCTATCAATTTTTGGGATGTTATTAGAGCAAGCCCTAAAAAATACAAATATTATTCTTGTATATGAAGTTGGAGGGTACTAGCTCAATGGTAGAGCATAATGCAGAAGATTGATGGTTCGATTCCACCATGCGCTATTATAAATATTTGCATTCTATCACTACTACATAGAGGAGGTATTAAGACAATATTTGTGTAAATTATCTCAACTTAAGACCAAAAAAAATTGTGTATTGTCTTAAATATTGTCTTTAAGCGAGTGTGTTAAACTATTGTCTTAAATTTAAGATAATAGTTTAAGACACTCGTTTAAAGACAATATTTAAGGCAATACATAATTTTTTTTTGTCTTAAGTTGAGACAATTTACACAAATATTATCTTGATACCCCTCTATGTAGTAGTGTTTTGACATGGTTGAATACCTAAATCAACTTTCTTGAATCATGTTTTCACATTTTAGATCTATCTATAAATCAATTCTGTACAATAGATTAAAAGGGATTTCCTTATGTCTATAGATAATGTTTTCACATTTTAGATGTGTATAGAGATCAAAATTCTGTACAATAGATTAAAAAGGATTTCCTTATGTCGATAGATCGGAACGTGTGCATTAAATTACAAAGGGTTGTTTTCTTAAAACTCCGTGCAATTAGATTTGGAGCTCTGTACATCTTGAATTTTAATGGTTAGATTTAAAACTTGATGCATTTAAATTATAAATAGATTTTATTGGAACTTGGTCATATAGTTTTGTTGGATTCGTTTTTCGTATATTTGTGGATTACAAAGTTTTATATCTGTTGAATTTATTCTTTGAAGCATGATATTAATAATAATTAAATCATGGACCTCTTCGACCATACAGAGTTTACTTTGTCGAATTTATTTGGTGAAAGCGGAAGTTTTCAAATATATATATTTATATCACATAGGCACAGAACAATTTTGGTTAAATTGTTATAAATACACTACTAGCTATACT
The DNA here is from genome assembly GCA_027924585.1 of Larix kaempferi. Lineage (NCBI taxonomy): Eukaryota > Viridiplantae > Streptophyta > Pinopsida > Pinales > Pinaceae > Larix > Larix kaempferi. The sequence goes on from BSBM01001508.1 coordinate 445,784, forward strand.
TATAAAGAATCACATTTATCTTAAATTTTAGTATATTGTAGGTCCCAAAGGTATTAAACCATCTCTTTGTTTACCCAAAAGTTGAAGAAGAACATTTAAAAATGGTATTGCATAGAGTTCAACTCCTGTGGATTAGTATGGATTGAACCCTTGTTTTAATTATCTCAAAATTAATGTTTTCACATTTTGTTTTAATTATCTCAAAATTAATTTCAATTAAGATCATGATAGTAAAAATATCTTTGAAATAATTAAAACTAAATTGTTTAATTAATTAACATAAAAAATAAGTTAATAATTATAATATCTAAAAATTAAAATCAAATTCAATTATGATATGCTCATACTCAATCAATTATGATATGTTAATACTTGATTATTCTATAATCATGCTTACATAATTATATTATTACAGTGACAATAACATCTGCTATTTTATTTTTACATTCTTAATTTATAATAATATTTAATATTATTGTTTAATTAATTAACATAAAAAATAAGTTAATAATTATAATATCTAAAAATTAAAATCAAATTCAATTATGATATGCTCATACTCAATCAATTATGATATGTTAATACTTGATTATTCTATAATCATGCTTACATAATTATATTATTACAGTGACAATAACATCTGCTATTTTATTTTTACATTCTTAATAATAATAATATTTAATAATTATTTTAACCAACACACATTTTAATATCATAAATAAATTAATATTATAGTATTTAAAAATTAAAATCAAATTCAATTACAATAAACTTATATTCAATCATTATAATATGTTCATATGCAATTATACTATGCCCATATCCACATAATCTTATTACTTCATTGATAACAATGTCTTACTTTCCATTTTTACTTCATAATAATAATAATAATAATATTTAATAATTATTTGAATAAATTACATGAATAGGTCTTAGAATAAATCTATTACTATAATTCTTTATTAGGATGGAGGTAAATCTTTGAAAATCCAAATTGATTTTATAATCTTTACTTCAAATTTGAAATAAACAATTATCAAAAATAATTATACATAAATAATACTTAATTACAATTTTACATAAAAAATTGTCTATAACATTTAATTCAACCATAAATTAAATAAACAATTATAAAAATAATTATACAAAAATAATACTTAATTACGACTATACATTACAAAAATAACATTTAACTCAACTATACATCAAATAACTTTGCTAATTATTAATTACAACTATACATTAAAAAAAAATTAACATTTAACTCAACTATACATTGAATAACTTTACTAGTTACTAAATTTATTTCAATATTGATTACACTAATAATATTATTAATCAAATTAATAACATTTGAATGAATATTATTAATAGTAATATCGAAAGATAATTTCACAAATTGTTGAAACATAATGTTTACATTATTAATCCTTACATGTAGATATAATAATATAACATAACTTTAAGATTAATAATAACAATAATATTATTGATTCATTAATGTTAATAACATTGTAATTAATATTAGTATTAATAAAAATAATTTTATCATTAATAACATTAATTTCTTAACAATAAGCTTAAAATGAATATGAATATTTTTTAATTTCTGAATTTTTATTTTTGATTTTAGAATATGATTTAAAAGTAGATTTTTTGAAAAATAAAAAGATATACTTTTAAGTCTAGTCTATCATTTTTCTATTTAATTTTTAAAATTTATTTATTTGTTCATGCCAAAACATTATTGAATATTAATTTTTCATTTAAACTTTTGGGAAAAAAATATTTCATATTTTTAAGTGTAAAATATAAATACTCAACATTTAACCTCTAACTTCTTTTAAAGTTACATAATTGTATAGACAAATTAATTTTTTTTTATTATTACTTCCTAAGTAAATATAAATATGTATAAATTAACTTCTATTTTTTTTTAAACATTATAAAATAAAATATAAAACAAAACAATAATAACCTTTGAATATTATTTTATGGTTTATTTTTATAGTTTTAACTTTTTATTAAAGTAAAAGTTTTGATACTCAATAAAACGTTTTCCTAACTATATATAATATAATAATAATAATAAACAACATATATACAAAATATTAATAATCTTCTATATAATAAATATATATACAAAATATTAACTATCATAATAATTTTTGGAATTTTAAAATGAAGAAAATTCCAATATCACATAATTGAACTATAATTACATTCTCAAGTAATAATTAAACCATAATTACATTATTATTATTATTATGCTAATCATTAATGTTAATAACTATGATTACTTATTATTAACATTTCATGAAATTATTTTGAAATAACATTAATGTTAATAATTATTATAACTTATTATTAACATTTCATGAGATTATTTTGAAATAACATTAATGTTAGAGTTATTAAAATGTAATATAATATCAATCATTTTATTAACATTATTAATGGCTAATAATTGATAGTCATAACATTAATTAGGCATAACCATATTAATTAATTACTCATTAATTACGCATAACCATATTAACATAAACCACGAACATAACATAACTTTACCAAATGAATCTTAGTGTTAACTTTACCAATTGAATCTTAATGTTAACATAATGATTTTGTAGATATCAACGTATGTCACAACATGACATATCATATAATGATCATTGCAATCCAACATGACCATTCGGAAGGTTCCAATGTCATTAAAGCATAATTAACGATTAATTTATGAAACCATAAGGTTCCAATTACACCTTATGCTTCCAATTACACCAATTAAGGTTCCAATTACACCATAACATTACATAACTTTATACAATAATTAACATCAACCTCAAACATAACATAACCTTAACAAATGATTGTTAATGTTAACATTAAATCAATTTATTAACATTTTTATTTTATAAGCATCAACGTGTATGTTGCAATTTGGCATAACATATAATGATCATTGCATTCTAACATGACCCATGGGAATGTTTCATTGTGACATTGTTTACTTTTACTAAGTATTAATTGTAAGCATTATACTTAAGCATTGATAATTACTCTAATTTAACAAAACACATGGCAAATGTCGCATTAACACACAATCCTAAATATTGAAATGAGATATAACCATTTACAAACATAAAAAATAAACCATGGGCATAGTCAACAATGGTCAACCATAGTTAACCATGGTCAACCAAAATCAACCATATTCAACCATGATTAACCATATTAAACCATAGTCAACCATAGTAAACCATGGTCAACAAAATTCAATCATAGTCAACCATAGTAAAATCAAATTCAACCAAAAGTCAACCATAGTCAACCAAAGTCAACCATAGTCAACCATAGTCAACCAAAATCAACCATACTCTTCCAAAGTCAACCATAGTTAACCAAAACCAACAAAAATCCAACCATGGTCAACCATAGTCAACCAAGGCTAACCAAACGTAAACCATGATCAAAGATAATCAACCATAGCCAACCACAAGTCAACCACTATAAACCAAAGTCAACCATGGTTGACCAAAAATCAACAAAAAGTCGACCATGGTCATCCAAATTCATCCATGGTAAACCATAGTCAACCATGGTCAATGAAAGTCAAACATGGTCAACCATGCTCTACCGTGGCCAACCATGGACAAACATAGTAAGCAAAAATTTAACCAAAGTTAAAGAAAGTCAACCATAATCAAACATAATAAAAAACATAAACCAAAGGCAACCATGTTTAACAAAACATCAACAAAAGTAAACCATGTTCAATAAAAAGTCAACTAAAGTCAACCATGCTCAACAAAAAGTCAACCATATCCAACAAAAAGTGAGCCATGGTCAACCAAAAAATCAAATGATTTCAACCAAAGTCAATCATGGTCAGCCAAATTCAACCATGGAAAACCATCGTTAACCATGGTCAACCATAGTCAACAAAAATTCAACCATGCTCTACCGTGTTCAGCCATAGTCAACCATGGTACCTAATTCAACCATGGTTTACCAATATCAACCAAAATTCAACCATCATCAAACGAAGTAAATGATTGCCAACCACGGTAAACCATATTCAACCACAATCAACCAAAAATAAACAAAATTCAACCATGGTCAACCAAAAAGAAACCAAAGTCAACCATAGTAAGCCAAATTCAACCATGGTTTATCAAAAGTCAACCATAGTAAGCCAAATTCAACCATGGTTTATCAAAAGTCAAGCAAATGTCAACCAAAGTCAACCAACATTAAGCATTTCCAACCAAAGTCCACCATTCTCAACCAAAATAAACCAGCATCTACTGTGGTCGACCAAACTCAACAATGGTCAACCATATTCAACGATGATCAACCATGGTCAACCAATGTCAACCATGGTCAACTACAGTCAAGCATAGTTAAAAAAAGTCAACCATAGGTAAACATATTCAACCAAATCCAACAACAGTAAAACAATAGTGAAACTATAATCAACCATATGATTTTGATGCAACCACAATCAACCATGGTTAACCATAGTCAACCAAAGTGAAATGTGGTTAGCCAAAGTCAACTATGGTTAACCAAATCAAGCCAAAATCAACTGTAGTCATCCATAATTAACAATGGTAAACCATAGTTAAACAAATGTTCACTATGCTAAACCAAATCCCACCAAAAGTTAACCATGTTCAACAAAAGTCAAACATGGTCAACCATGTTTTACCGTGGACAACCATGGACAAACATAGTAAGCCAAAATTTAACCAAGCTTAAAGAAAGTCAACCATAGTAAAAAACATAAACCAAAGTCAACCATGTTCAACAAAACGTTAACAAAAGTAAACCATGTTCAACAAAAAGTCAACGAAATTCAACCATGCTCAACAAAAAGTCACCCATGTCCAACGAAAAGTCAACCGTGGTCAACCAAAAAATCAAATGAATTCAGCCAAAGTCAACCATGGTCAACCATAGTCAACAAAAATTCAACCATGCTCAACCGTGTTCAACCATAGTCAACCATGGTTTACCAATGTCAACCAAAATTCAACCATCGTCAAACAAAGTAAATGATTGCCAACCATGGCCAACAATGGTAAACCATATTCAACCACAATCAACAAAAAAAAACCAAATTCAACCATGGTCAACCAAAAGGAAACCAAAGACAACCATGGTCAACTAAAATGAAACCAAAGTCAACCATAGTAAGCCAAATTCAACCATGGTCAATCAAAAGTCAAGCAAATATCAACCAAAGTCAACCATAGTCAACCAAAGTCAACCAATGTTAAGCATAATTTCCAACCAAAGTCCATCATTCCAACCAAAATAAACCAAAGTCGATTGTGGTAAACCAAACTCAACAATGATCAACCATAGTCAACCATGAACAACCATAGTCAACCAAATTCAACCATGGTCAACTATAGTCAACCATAATAATAAAAAAGTCAACCATAGTTAAACAGATGTTCACTATGCTAAACCAAAGCCCACCAAAAGTTAACCATGCTCAACCAATAGTCAACCAATGGTCAATCAATGGTCAACCATTGGTTGACTATGGTAGACTATGGTTAACCATTAGTTGACCAATGCTCAACCAAGGCCAACCAATTGGTTGAGCAATGGTTGACCATTATTGACTATTGGTTAATAATAATAATAACAATAATTGATATGACTTGCTAAGTATTATTATAATAATGACAACTCAACAATCCTTATTATTATTATTATTTTAATTTATTTGTTTATAATTTTTATAACAAAACTATTACAATAATAAAAATTCAACAATCATTCTTGCCCATTAATATTAATAATTAATGAAAGCCATATTAATATTAATAATATGGCGTATATAAGTCGATGGACTTATACCAACAACATTTAAATGTGTGGCCTGTGGTTGATATACGCGGATCCAAGTATATAAGCCATATTATTAATATTAGTATGGCTTGCTAGGCAATACGCATTTTAAATTAAATTAATTAATTAATTTAATTGAATGGAATTGAATTGAATTAATTATTTTAATTTAATTAAATTTAATTAATTAATTTAATTTAATTATTTAGTTTAATTGAACTTAATTTTATTTAATTTAAATTTGATTTTTAATATGTTTCAATATTTTAATTTAATTTAAATTAATTTAAATTAAATTAATTAATTTAAATTAAATTAATTAATTTAAATTGAAATTAATTTAATTTATTTTTATTTAATTTAATTTAATTTTTAATATGTTTTAATTAAAAAAAAAGAATTTAACTTAATATGTATTTCTTTTCATTTTTATTTTTATATAACATTTTTATTAAGTTTTTTAATTTAGTTATTTCTTTTCTTGTCGTGTGTCTATTAGTAATAATCACATTTTAAAATATGGTTGATATTTGTCATTTGAGGAATATTCAACCACATTTAAAAATATGGTTGTTGTTAGTTTACTTTTGGTAAAGCATTTAGTAAAATAGCGGGGAGCACATAATGCATAGTCATGTGACTATTAATGACCATAATCACTTAGATTGATTTAAAATAAGGATTATTACAAATAAGCCCAGAATGAAGGGTTTTGATCCATTTTTAAATAGAAAAATATAAATAAAAACACACGCAGTCTTATTCTCTACACTCAAATAATGGAATATGCATGGTTTGTAATGAGTTATCGACTTCACAATAGATATTGTCATTACAAACTCTTAAGAGGTCGAACACGGTCCATTAAGAAATGAAATTCAAGGCCGAGTGATAAACCATATCAACGAAAAGATAAAATTTAAATTGGAAACGGTGATATATATATATCAATATCATCATTAAAATTGGAAACGATAAAATTCAAATCCTATTTATATGCACGTATATAATATGTATTGTCAAATAAAAATATCAAATCCCATGGATTGAATGTAGTATTGGTCATGGTATTAATAGACACCAATAAAATAATTATTGCGTTGAGAGGTTTTCTATAGCCCAGTATGAAGGAGATTTTGGAACATGTGAGTGCTTGTCAAGTTTGTCTACTAACAAAATAATACAAAGTAAACAAAAAAGAATAATAGTAAAATAAAAAATAATAAATATTATGTCCATCATTAACAAAAAAGAATAATACAAAATAAAAAGTAAATGAGGGAAAATAAAGCCCAGGAAGTTGATAGGGTGGCCAAGAGGAGAAGGGACTGGTCGGTGTGTAATCCCCATACCCGCCATAAGCATTAAATCCAAACCCTGCATCGGGATTGGCGTAGCCGAGGGAGGCTGATAAGCCTATCCCGTGATTAGGCGGAGGTGAATGCCAGGACGAGCCAAAGCCAGGTGGCGGAGGATAATGCAAGGACGAGCCATATCTGGATGGTGGTAAATGATGAAGCGGAGGACGTGGATAATGGGTGGCGCGCGAATGCGAGGACAAGCCGGCCGGTGGGTGAGCTGGGGGCGCGGCCACCGGCAATTCCTTTGACGCCATAATTGAATTTGCAGAATGAAATTGCGGAGAAGTGTTAAGAGCAAGGGTTTCAGAATGAAGTGTTACGAGTGCAGGCAGTTGATTGAATGCATTTCATGGAGATGTGAAAAGCTCTTAATATAGCTGCAGTACTCCGCGTAATTCTCATTCTCACGCAAATTCCGATTCCCATTCTCACGACTGAGTCAAAACCCCTGTCGCCCGGCGGATCAAACCCACGACCATTCTCACGATTGAATCTAAGTCAAAACTAAGCGGCTTGAATCGGCTGTCGTAGGCTATTCAAATTTATAGGGTCCCATTTCACTTTGAAGGACTATGAGATATTGAACCATTCAAGCTGATTGGAGGGACTGAATGGCTATTGGTGAACGCGTTTGAGTGACTAGAGCTTGGATCTTCAAGCTTCCTCATCAATCTCCTCAATCCCAGGTATTTACATCAAATTCCAGCCTTCTAATTTCTCTATTTTTCAGTAATGTGTATATGCCCTAAAATGTATTGAAATCATAATTTTTTTAATTTGTATGCCCTAAAAGAAATTTAAAACATTTAACTTCAATCATGTGTATGTCCAAAGTAAATTAAAACCTCATTTTTCACATAAAAATCAAATCAATTTCACTAGATGCATATATATTCATGAGCACATTTATGAATCCAAACCAATATTCACAATATGTAAAGTTTCTCATGTATATAGCAAGGTTGCATACGACTAAAAAAAATTCAAGTAGGATTCATATCTTCCCCAAAATACATAAACAAAGACAATAAATGGCCTATAGAGTCCAAAAAAATTCATGCCACAACAAATAATAACATATCAAAATTGTTGCCAATATTGGGATTTTATTCATCAATAGCACTATTTACCCCTCCTCTAGGCTCTAGCCCTTGCCTCTACATGGAATATCGAAGTTGGTCCTCAAGGACATTAGTCAACACCTTAGAGTTTTGATGAAACTTCATAATCCAAGTGTTAAAATAAGGTAGAGAAGCTTCCCATGCTTAATAAATGTTTTCACTTGAGTGAAGGGTGCATTTCGGTTAAGGTCAGGACAAAGGAGTTCAACAATAGGCTCTACCAACATCAAGATACATTGGGAGGTTGATGTGTTTTATTACATTCCAATCCCATACTATGATACATGATAGAATCGAGTGGAAACCTTGCAATCCTAAAATCCTGAAAATTGTTAATTTTGTTGAATTCTAGATCCCAAACCACTATACACAAATATGCAAAGTTTCTTATGTGTATATAGAAAGAGTACATGCAACCAAAATAACATCAAGTTGAATTCATATATGCCCCAAATTACATATAAGCAAAGATGCTAAATGGCCTATATAGTCCAAAAAAAATCATGCTACATCAAATAATTACATATATCAAAATCCTTGCCTATATTGGGATTTAATTCATCAATAGCACCATGTGCCCCCTCCTCTACGCTCTAGCCCTTGCCTCTACTCAAAATCTCAGAGTTGGTCCTCGAAGGGCATTAGTAAACACCCTACATTTTTTACGAAACTTCATAATCCAAGCCTAAAAATAAGGTAGAGAAGCTTCCCAATCAACATATACACATAGGACATTTAATGTATGTATTTGGAAATTGTTATTAATACACATATACGACATAAATTTATGATGGAAAAATGTTAAATGTTTATTCTATAGTGTAAAATTTGTTCAATTTTAAGTTATAAATTATAAATAGTTCATGTTGTTATTTGTTGTACACTAGTTTTACATTTTCATTGCTTAGACATGTCATTATACCATGTGCATTTTTCTAATAATATTTTTTTGTATTGGCTATTATGAATCAAAATGTAGAGATATTGAGAGAGATTGGTCACTTGAGAGAGATTGGTGTGGCTTGGAGGGGTGGGGATGAACTTTGCCACTCTGTGGCAGCATCATTAGATGCTATTGTGGACACTATCAGCCACTTGAACAATGGTTTGTACAACATAGCATCGTAGATAGAAAGAAAATTACAAGAATATGTCGATGGCTTGAGTTACAACAATGTCAAGAAGTTAAAAATCACCAAAGAGAAGATATATTCAGTTTTTAGAGTGCCTGGGATATATGTCATTCCAGACACTGGTAGAGCACATATTTCGATTGAGTGGTGCATTTCTCAATATATTCAGAGATCACTAGATGGATATATGTTATATTGTTTGTAACATTCCCCCCCACAACAATAGTTAAGTATCGCTATACTTCCTCCAGAAACTTTATGTTGAGTTTGTGATGGGAAAACATGTCAACTATTTTGATATCTTGGGGTTCTAGGGTGCTGGTATGGGGATGCCCAAAAATCATTCCAATGCTAGGTATAAAGATGCTAATGGACTTATACCTCCACCTCATAGCTAGATATTGAAGCCAAATGTCCCTCCTACAAATAATATGATTCCCTAGACACAAGGGGTGTTTATGATGCTAGCTCAGGTGTTTGTTTTCCACATCACAACTATTGAATAGACATGGCCCTCTTCCTCTAGTGCAGTACATCCATCAAATTTTGGTGGCAAAGTACCATCTATTGGTGGGGATAGACCGACATCCCATGTGCCCTAGATTGATCCACATGTGTGCACGGCGTGTGGTCAATCCTGCTATGGTCATGGACCAACACATGGTACGTCTACGATGACTTCCGATCAGGTAAGGATATTGTTAAAAAACAAATTAATGTTGTTCAGATTATTTTTTTCCATATTGTACACATATTAAAAGATTGTTAATATATACAATTTTTAATCTTGCAGGAGCTTGATGCCTCTACAGGGTGTGGTAGTGTACCTGGTGTTTTCATATCTGAGGTAGAAACAACCAACATTGAGGTCATATTTTCAACATGTCATTTGGTTAATACATGGGATTTTGTTAATTTGTTAGATGGTCTAATATTTAGAAATTTTGAAGTTACAGGAGTCGAATTCTCAACAGGATGTGGGAGAAATTGATTTGAGTGAATTCCCATCAGGTGGCTTCTATGATTTTTTTAGGCATACAAGTACATGGTTAATGGCTTAATCTTTTCAAATTATTTTTTTCTTAGTGTACTCCTTTATAGATTGCTAATATTTATAATTTTTAAATATCTAGCTCTGTAGAGGGGCAAGAATTTGCTGGTAGAAATCCCTCCCATGGGGGAGATATGTCCTAGGAAGAAGTAAGTATTACAACATGTTATTTTTTCAATACATCATATTTCATCAATTCATATCCATGTCTAAGTATGACAACACTCTGTGACTGCAGACATCAATGCAAATCATGCCACCACTGCTTTGGTTTGTCTCTTCCTACAGTTTAAATGTAGAGAAGGGTTTTTTCTACACCATACGAACCTCTTCCATAAAAAGAGAGGGTTTCCATGATCATGGACCTACCTATTCCATGATAATGTACATAGCTTTTAATGACAATTGTTGGTTAGCTTTCAATTCACTCCACAACGTATTTTTCTTACTGTTTTTTTTTGCATGTTTACAACATCACGATGGAGAGTCCTCCATGCCATACCTTAGTGAGGTTGGTGATGCTACCATTAATGTTTCATGTACAATTGGAATAGGTCACACACAGGTATCTACTTGAATATTTGTACACGTACAGTTCATTTGTATTGTGTATGCACGTGCATGATGTCTAACAATTTTAGCATTTGGTGAATGTAGCCTTAGTATAGTCCAATAATGCATGTGAGCAAGGCCCATGCTCAAACTATGGCTCCTCTCACTATAGAAGAAACCTAGTATCGTATATCCGAGCATATTTTTTTTGTGAGATGTTCATCAATTAAAAAATTGGTTAGTACTTTCTCATGCATACATGTTGATAATTTTTGAGCTAATTGACATAGGATATTTTATTTGTAGAGCACCATTGTAGAGATTCTTTCAATAGGGATGAGGAAACAATAGGAATATACACCTCGGATGGATTCAATGATAGTTTTTTATAAGTAATTGAATTGCCGTATTTAATTTTTTTAAGTTTGTTAGTTCTTCAATGTTAGTTAAGTTACATGATCAAGAAATATGATCTCTAAATTACAGTCTCCAGAGATGCATAGCATTCATGGACAGAGGAAAGATGCATCATAGTCAAGAAAAAACAAGCAAAAGTTAGAGTTTTGATGTGTAGTCTAGGACATATGTACTTTTGTTTACACTTGAGGAAGCTAGAGTTTTGATGTGTAGTCTAAGACAAATGTTGTTTTGTTTACATGTACATCATTGAAATTTTTGATACATGTACATTGATAGGCCATCTATTCTTGTATTATAACTTCCATTATATAATATATATTTCAGATTGTCTCTTGAAATCTTCACAATTTAGTCTTATGTGTGGTCATACATGTGTGGCCAGTAATGTTCCCATTTTTTTATCGCTTGGATGATTGCATGGAGGTATTAGTTATAAATTTGAGAACAATGTACAATTACAACAATGCACAATGAAAATAATGCACAACAATGCACATTTACAATGTGCTTGACCACGATCCAATTGTATATACAATGTGCTTGACCACAATCCAATTGCATATACAATGTTAAATTGGATTCAAAACAATGCACATTTACAACATGTTTTTTACCACAATTGAATTATATGAAAGTGCACGTGAAATCATGTGAGTGATGCACCTAATCCGCAAAATCTACTAACACACTTAACCTATAAAATAAGAACTAATACAACTAAGTGATATAGATAAAATCCTAACCCACTTAAAAAATTAACAAGTGTGACAAAAACACATAGGTTATGCATCTATAATTTCAGACACATGTGATGCACTCATGCAACACATATAAGCATGTTAAATTTTATTATGATGGCACTCATATAAAAAAATGAACATGGGAATGCACATAAGTTTAATGTGACACTATCCTCCTAACATGACCCTTGGCCCGTAAACCATTAATCCCTTTATCATAAACCCCATTCACAACTCACCAACTACACTCAAACCCTTTTTATCCTAACCCACTAACACTATTAACCCTAACCACCTAATGCATCTCATGTTTCACCTCAGTCACATAAGCACCAAATGTACTCAAGTGACACACATAAAGAGCAAAACAATCTAACTCATACACATGAATACCTAACCTACATAAGCACCTGTTGGAAATATTAAAGGATGCACATAGATGTAACTTCTATGAAACATGCCTATTTATCCCACATAGGTGATAATTATATTTTACCTTGACCCACACAACCCCTATAACACTAATCCATATAACTTCAACCCCATTTGTGACTAACCCACTACCCGTAAAATCCCCAACACATAACCTACTAATGATCCTAACAATAACTACCTAATTCACTTTGCAACATACCTAACACACATAAGAACCCAACACACCTAAGTAACTGACCCAACTAAGTGGAACACATAAGCACCTTACCCACATAAGAACCTAACAAACATAAGTGATGCACATAGTTGACACACCTAAGTGATGCACCGGTGTCTCCCACATACATCAAATTGGAATTTGGCATGATGACTTTCATCTAACAAATATATGGGATGCACATTAATCATCTACAAAAAATACATAGAGGTCATGCATGATCAACAACACATAATAAACCATATGTATGAATAACTGTATACCCCAAACAAATTTACAAATGACTTGAATACTTGTCCAATTCAAATGAAAGAGATTAGCAAGCCTGAAAATATATTTTTTGCAAGTGGCTTGTTGAGGGGGTCGTAAGGACTTTTCTATGTTATCATTAGTATTAATGAATGTATTAATTAAATATAATGCATGAGAAGTTGGAGTGGGTGCAATTGCTCCAACTTCGTTCTTCATGTATAAATAATACCATCAAGATGAATAATAACCGGTTGAATGCATTTGATCCAATACTTTGTCTTGATTATTCTTTTGTGTATAATGTTAATATCTACTTAAAGACAACATCTAGCACCAATGCCAATCTCCATTCGGTCTGGGTGACAGCAGCAGCAGATTGGGACTAGTTTGAACCTGAAATGAGGCGTGAGATAGAAGATGCCTTCAAAAGAAAAGACTAAAGTGACTTCCTATGTGTAAGAAATCGAAGACTTCCTATGCGTTGATCAAGACATCCTTTGCTCAAAAGACTGCTCATGTGTTGTGAAAAGAAAGATAATATGTTTTGTTTTATTTTATATTTTCAAAATATTTTGATTGTTGTATACCTCTTGATTGCATTGACGTGGATGGGAGTGGATCGAATCCAGAAGAAAAGTGAGATACCTGTAAGAAAAGCGACCTGCAAGAAAGAAATATTATATTGCTTGGGACACGTTGTGGAGATGGCCCTGTTTATTTGATGTGCGTTACCTTTAGTTGCTCGAAGAAGTCTACCGACCATTGATGAAGGGAGTTTGCTAACCACCAGCTTGTTGAGAGCCGACCTGTGAAACAAAGAAGATTTCTATCATCCTACCATCCGTCAGCAATTAAAGATGTCGGTCGACTTGTTGACAACCATTAAAATGAAAGGGTAAGTAGTGTCTCCCATTGATAGTATATGTTAAAGCTCATATGGAAGAAATCGACCAATGCACTATATTTCCAATTTTAGAGGGGAACGCACCTGAATAGTCCAAAAGTGAAATATGATCGACCATATTTTCTCTTCAACTGGACCCTTGTTTATCCATCGACCATTTCGTTCTTGTCGACTAGAAAATTCGTCAACCCTCAACAGAATATGGAACTGTTATCTATCATCCAATAGACTACCAAAAGAGTTGTAAAAATTACTGAAGCATAAGCGACCTCCAAGAAGAATTAAAAGATTTACTCGCATCAATGCTAATGATCGTGAACCTCCCAAACATTCTCATGAAAAGTAGAAAATATGTATTCGGTTGAATAGCCCACTGCCAAGTTCCAACTTTACAATGCTTTATTGTCATAGCTAATATGTTGTAGTTGGCTCCATCAGTCATGCTCATTCATCGACTAGTGCAATCGGTCAAGTGTGGAGGTCGTTCACCGAAAGAAAATAATATCTTGGTAAAAGGTTGTCGGTTGATGAGCATCGACTGGAAGTTAACCGACTATTCTACTTGACTAGATGTTGCACATAATGCTAACCATTGGCCTTTCTTTGTCGATTGATTCATGCTTCCAAACAATCAGTTCTCAATTCATCCATCCACAAATTTGTCTGAATTCGACCATATTTTTATGTGCAGATCGTTGATATGGAGACTAACATGGTCATGAGGCCGTAGACTTATGTCAAACGATCCAATGAAGAGATGGAGTAGTATGTTCTTGATCCAAATGCATATTCAGTTGATATTTCCTTAAATTAGTCCATGGTCGAAGTTACTTTTTGATCGAAGATATACATATTGCAAAGTATGCAGTCATGTAAACATGAATATTTTGTTAATCAGAAGATTGTCCAATTATTTCTTATGGATATGAGTCATCTATCGACTATGGGTTTATCTACCAGGCATTAGAAAATATGTGCACATTTGGTCAATTATCCAGCCAGTCAACTAGTGTAGTTGGTCGACCACCGACTATTGAATTCGACTGTTGAATGCTGCAGTCGGCATCCATATATTGACCACGTATGGTTTGAATAACTTCAAACGACTAGTATCAAATATGTATTTCAACAGATCGTTTCCCAGGTTGTTCATCGATCAACGCAATTGATGTTTTCTTATAATATTCATCGACTAATCTTTCCAGAGGAAGTTGTTTTCCATAATGCTCAAACTACATTATTTGTTGATTTCCTGCAATAAGAGATACATCAACTATCTATAGTTGATGCAGCAAATACTGGCCATCATTGAAATATACCTGTTGAAGTTACTATACATAAATTATTAATATCGATTGAGTTCTATTATCACTGCTTACATTGATTATAATGATCAATATGCAAATTATATCGATTCACTACATCAACACTCCATCGTTCAACCATCAACTATTAAACAATGTATGTTGCAGTAACCACCCAAAGTGTTCACTCGCCCGAAGCAACTTGAGGTATTAAATATTCATTGATTAGAAAATATCAACGTGGGTTGGATGAAGTAACATGTGGTAAAAACATGATTTTATTTAATCTTTAAAGTGTAGTCAATGTTAAATAGTCGGTCTAGTCAATATTATTTTTGGTCGGTTATTTTAAATTCCATGTTGTTTAAATATGTGGTCGATATTAACCCTGGTCGATGGTTTCATTTAGTTGAGTTACTTTTTGATAAGGTCGATGTTGTAATTACTCGACGAGTTATTTCATGGTAAATAAGGTCGATACCAAATATGGTTGTTGAAAAAGTCACATGTACATTACAGTCAATGGAAGATGGTTGTCATATCAAATAGTCGATATTAAACTTTTTGTCGATATGGTCATAATTCAAAGTGGTTGGGTCGTTATCATATTCAAAATATAGTCGAATCTCGACTTGTAAATTTTGGTCGGTTAATATAGTCGAAGCTCGACTTGTAAATTATGGTCGACCATATATGGCCATAATTACTTTTTGGTCGACATTTGCATACGTTGGTCAAGGTTGTCAAAATGGAGTTAACTCGTTGAGTCTTTAAAATGGTCATTTTGTTGTAAAAGAAGTCGGGTCTTTAAAAATTAGTCAAAGTTTTGTATAAAGGGTTTTTCAAGTTTATTGAACCATGTATATTCATAAAGTTGTAAATCAAGTCAGTCTCTTGCCAACCATTGTCAGTCGAGTTGAGTCAATTCGAGTCGAGTCAAGTCAACCACGACCAATATCATTCGGTATCGATCACAAGCAGCAAACCATTCATAAACTTGCAGGAACCCTCATGACAAAAGCTAGCGACAAAGATCATATTCAAGAAGAAGCCACCAACACACAGAAGAAGAGATTAATGCTAGATGATGACATTAGAATAGTTGAATTGATTGAACCCCCCGGTGTATATTGCAAAGATATTCTTGGATTGTGACCTCCAAAAGCCAGAAGACAAAGAAATGGCATAGAAAGTCGAAGAGCCAAAAGGCCCCGCATGCCTGAGCCGAGGGAAATGCTAACTAGATGGATATGACTAGGTCGATGGAGGTGCCGTCCAAATGAACCAAGGTGAGGATTTAAACCAAAATTCCTCGTTGCGGAAGAGGATAGTCGATCGCCATTATGGGAGGGTGAGACTTCGATGGACTACTACCAAATTGAAGACGTAGGCTGAAGAGTAACTAGTCATAGTAGAGCCTTGTACAAGTTTGTTTTCCTATCAAGCTGGTGATTGTTACGGGTGAGCACCTATGCAAACCGGTATGCATGGTTGACGCACAATGAGGACTACTTCAGCAGTAGAAGAAATCATGCATGTTGATACATCTTTCTTCAAGACGAAGAAAGAATTTGTTGGTGGGGGAGATGTTGAGGGGGCCGTAAGGCCTTTCCTATGTTATTATTAGTATTAATGAATGTATTAATTAAATATAATGCATGAGAAGTTGGAGCGGGTGTAATTGCTCCAACTTCTCTCTTCATGTATAAATAATACCTTCAAGATGACTAATAATTGGTTGAATGCATTCGATCCAATCCTTTGTCTTGGTTATTCTTCTTTGTATATTGTTGATATTTGCTTGAAGACAACATGGATCCTAAGAAACCACAAGGGCAATTCAAGGAAAGTGACAAAACTAGAAAGGATCAGATATATATCATTGATGAAACGTCACCTCCACTTTTTATTTGGAACTTTGAATTCTTAAAAATGACATTAACTTCTCAAAATGAAAATATAATGGGACACTAAGGACATGTCAAATGATGTGGCACACTAAGGACATAGAAATCTATTAAGAGTGCAATGTGGTAGGTTTGAGTGGCACTCTTTGAATGTCTAGTTATACAATCAAAATCAAAATTTTGCAAAGTTGACCCCTTTGTTCAAAAAATGCACAGACCCTTACTAAGAGAAACCCTATTTTTCAAAATCATCCTATAAGAAAATCTCTAGGCCCTAGATACAAAGGAGAGGGGTATCCCTAGCAATAATTTGATGTTCTCATTCCAATAGATTCAACAGTTTTTTTATTCGATCCATGATCATCATTCTATGGTATGTTGAAGCTCACCTCCTAAAGGATTTCAGGGACACATGTTGAATCCCTACCGAGGGCATAGAATTCAAACTGTGCAACAAAAATAGGTTCTAGAAAGTCTTGCAAGTGTGTCTAGGAAATTTCCACGTGGGAACGCTAGCCACAAGTTCTCGGTAGAGGAATTTTCCAGGTTTACCCCTATGTCCAAAACCCTAGTTTCTAAAATCAACCAAAAATATTATCTCTGAGCCATGGACCCAGAGGAGAGGGGAACCCATAGAACTATCCCAATGTCATGAATCCAATGGATTTGATGATTCATCAATATGAGCCACAGTTATCATTCTATGACATGTTGAAGCTCACCTCATAGAGGCTTTCAAGTACACCTATTAAATCCCTACCGGGGTCATAGAATTCCAACCATGCAACAAAAATAGGTTCTAGGAGGTCCTGTAAGTCTGTCTAAGTAGGTTCCATATAGGAACACTAGTCACAAGTTCTCGGTCGAAGAATTTGCAAATTTTCAACCCCTATGTGCAAAAATTGCAAAGTCCCTTAGTAAGAGAAACCCTAGTTTCCAAAATTGACCTAAAAGATGATCTATGTGCCACGGACCCAGAGGTTATAGGCATTGCCATCACTATCTCGATGTCCTAATACCAACTTAGTTGACGGTTCCTCGATCCAATCCATAATCATCATTCTATGGCCCATTACAACTCACACCCTAAAGGATTTCAAGGACACATGGTGAATCCCTACCGAGGGCATAGAAATTCTAGCCATGCAACAAAACTGGATTTCAGGAGGTCCTACAAATGTTTCTAGATAGGTTCCATGTGGGAATGCTAGCCACAATTTCTTGGTAGAGGAATTTGAAAAGTTGACCCCTATGTGCAAAAATTGTGAAGTCTCTTATTGAGCAAAACCCTAGTTTCCAAAATCGACCTAAAAGATGATATCTCGGCCATGGACCTAGAGAATAGTGGCAACCATGGCACGATCCTGATCTCCTAAATCCAGTGGAGTCGATGGTTCATCGATCCAAGCCATGGTGACAATTCTATGGCCCATTACAACTCGTACTCTAAAGGCATTTAGGGACACATGGTGGATCTAAGCCAAGCCATAGAATTCAAATCGGGAAGCATACCTGAGTTATGTCACTGTGACCACATCCACAAGGGCCAAACATATATGTCAGAGCTGATAGAACCTAGCTATGTTGGTTGGTTTGTATTTTGACCCCACAGTGCAAGAATTTCCATGTGATCCAATGAGAAAGACCCCAGTGTCCTATCCAACCTAACAAAAGGTGCTTCTGGCCATGGGACTTGCAATATTCAATCACCCCTACCTATAATACGATGCCATGAATCCAATGGAATCCACTATTTCACAATCTGATCCACAAATTTTGTTCTACGTATGCTAGCAAGTAGCTATTTGTAGCCATTTAGGGACACATGCCAAATTGGGCTTAGGGAAAAGTTGTAAAGGTGTGAATGTTTGATATTAGATATTGGTCAATGGTGATATTGAATAAGGGATATTAGTGATTGTTTAATGATAGTTAATGGCTAGAAACTTGGGTTTCTAGGATTTTGAACACAAACTAGGCTCCAGGCTACAAACTAGGGTTTGTAGGGTTTAGAATTCAAATTAGGGTTTAGGCTACAAACTAGGGTTTCTAGGGTTGGCTCTAGGGTTTATAGGCTATGATTTATAGGTTAGGGGTTTAGAATACAAACTAGGGTTTCATGAACTCTTGTGCATATTTGTAGAAAAATGGTTTAGATACAAATCGATGCACATGAATATATGAAGTTGTTTTGGCATGCATATATAGTTGCAACATGAAGTTTTTTTTACTCTTATGCATGTTTGTGCACAATGGTTTGGATTCAAATGGATGCACATGAATGCACAAACTAGGTTTTTTTGGACTATTATGCATATTTATAGCATAATGATTTGGATTCAAATGGTGATGGAGGTTTCTAATGCTAGATTATGTTTCTAGGTTTATAGATTGGGTTGCTAGGGTTATATTTTTGTTTCTAGGGTCGATTAGGTTTCTATGTTTGTGATTTGGTTTCTACATTTCTAAATTAGGTATCTAATGGTTATATTTGTGTGGATGATGGATGAGAATATTATGGTGAAAAAGGGGATGGTGATGGTGACAACATGGGTAGGAGGAGGATGGTGGTGATGTTCATGGTGGAAAAGTCAAAAGTCAGTCAGGAAACAAGTATAAGTAGAGGAGGATGTTCCTCACTTATCATATACTTCCATCACTCGGAAAGTAGCGCACATGTGAGAGAGAGGTCTGCATAGGAGGTAGAGAAGGAGATCTAGTATTGGGGCACATCTTGTATTTTGGTTGATCATCTTATTGAGGAAAGCTTTGTGGGTTTTCTACCCCATGAGGGTTTCCCAAGGTAAAATCTATGTCTATCTTGTGATTGTGTTTCTTTCAGTGATCTTGCTAGTCAAATTAGTATAAACTTAACATGGTATTAGAGCTAGCTTGAATAGAACATATTTCACAAAGTGAAAATATATATCTCTTTCTCTCCGATGAAAAATTAGGGTTTCTACAAAGTTAGTATTTTTTGGATTCTGATTGCATGGCTGAATAGCCCTTCTCAAAATCAAATTTTTGAGCCCTAGATCGATGTTTTTGGTTGGGTAGAAATCTAGGAAATTCAAACCCTAGTTTGACCAAAAGTGTGGTAAACTAGAAATTTTGTTGCAGATCTAGAAGGTGAAAAGTTGAAGTTTCCAGAAGCAGAACACACCAGTGTTTCCAATTCAATCAAGAACATCTCCTAGTAAGTATTAATCTATCTCTTGAAACTTCAATCTCTTTGGACTCCCCCAAGAGAAGATGGCTCCAAGTACTAAGCTTGAAGACAAGCTAGAAGGTATAGAGAATTTTCGGGCATGAAAATATAGAATTGGTCTCATTCTGGAAGAGAATGATCTTGCTCAATATATCAAGGATGAAGTTGCAGAACCTGCTGAAGATGAAGCCAAAGAAAAGTATAGGAAGGATCTGATTAAGGAAAAGAGAATCATTGTTGATTCCATCAAGGACCACTTGATTCCCCAAGTGGCATCCAATAAGACCCCAAAGGAAATATATGATGCCTTAGGAAGAAGGTATGAAGGGAGGAACATCAATAGGAAGATGAACCTAAGAACCCAGTTGAAGAATACCAAGATGAACAAAGGAGAATCCATCAAGAATACTTCTCAAGGGTTTCCCAAATCAAGGAACAACTAGATGCCATTGGAGATACTCTTGATGAAGATGAACTTGTAATGACTGCTCTAAATGGTCTCACTAGACCTTGGGAGTCATTTATACAAACTACATGTTCCAGAAAAGAAAGTATGAAATTTGATATAGTATGGGAGGATTGTGTTCAAGAAGAAGCTAGGGTAGCCAATAGAGAAGCCCTTCTCAAGGAGGATTAACAAGACTTGGCTACTCACACCAAAAGAAGAAGAAAGGGTCACTTCAAGAATGTTGACCACAAGGAGTATCAACCCTACCATAGATTTAATAGGAGAAGAGGAACAAACTCAGAAAGAGACCTCTCCACAGTCCAATGTTTCAATTGTCTTAAACTAGGACACATTGCTAGAAATTGTACTTCACAAACAAAGAACAAGAAGTTTGTTCACAAAAGACATCATGCACATATGGCAGAAGATGATAGTGGAGAAGAAGAAGAAGAAGAAGAAGAAGAGGAAAGGCCTCAAAAGAAAAGATCTAAAGTAAAGAAAGAAGATGTAGAAGAATATGTTTTATTTTCTGCACTATCTGGGTCTGTAACACCTAGAAAAGATACATGGCTCATCGATAGTGGTGCTTCAAAGCACATGACAGGTCAAAATAAAACTCTCTCAAGACTTGAAGAAAAGACTTCTCGACAAAAGGTATCTCTAGGGGATGATTATCAATATCCCATCAAGGGAATTGGTGAAACAAGCTATAAGCTTGATTCTGGAACACCATTGAAGATGAAAGAAATTTTATATGTACCAGGTTTGAAGAAGAACCTACTTTCTATCTTATCACTAGATAAGAAAGGCTTCAGAGTTGCATTCATAGATGGACAAGTACTTATGTGGTCCAAAGGAAAATCAATTGAGGATGCAATTGTTATTGGTGAAGAGGAAGGAGGTCTTTACAAACTCAAGGGTCATCCAGAAGTTGCCCTTGTCCATGAAATCACTAGCCCCATTGAGCTATGGCATAGAAGGCTTGCTCACATTAACTACAAAGCACTACCCTGTGTAAGCAAGTTAGTTATAGGGCTACCAGACTTAAAGGTTGATCATAATGGCACATGCAAAGGATGTGAAAAGGGGAAGAACATCAAGAACCCATTTCCAAAGAGTGAAACAAAGAATAAGAACATATTGGAGTTAATACATTCAGATGTATGTGGACCAATACCCACCACATCCCTAAGTGGGTTTGAATACTATCTCACATTAATTGGTGACTATTCAAGGAAGACTTGGATATACTTTATAAAAGGAAAGAATGAAGTATTTGGAAAATTCAAAGACTTCAAGGCTTTGATAGAAAATCACTCAGAAAAGAAAATCAAGATTCTCAGAACCAATAATGGCGGAGAATATACTTCAAAGGATTTTGAAGACTTTTGTAAGGAAGTTGAAATCAAGAGGGAACTAACCACTCCCTACAATCCCCAACAAAATGGGGTTTCTAAAAGAAAGAATAGAACCATCATGGAAGCTGTGCAGACTATGATACATGACCAAGATCTACCCATGTACCTATGGGCTGAAGCAGCTAGGACAACAGTCTATGTACAAAATAGACTATCCCATAGTGCTCTTGAATTCAAGACTCCAGAAGAAGTGTTCATAGGAAATAAGCCCGAGGTAAGTCATCTCAAAATATTTGGATGTCCAGTGTACATTCACATTCCAAAAGAAAAGAGAATCAAGTTGGATCCTTCTGGTAAGAAGGGAATATTTGTTGGATATTGTGAATCATCTAAAGCTTTCAGAATTTACATCCCAGGTTTTCATCATATGGAAATAAGTAGAGATGTGACATTTGATGAAGAAGCAGCTCTCAAGAAATCTAGGAAGTGCCAACTTGAAGAAGTCTATGAAGAAGATACATCTCCTAGAATCACAGAGGCTGTGCCCATTCCTAAAGATGCTACACCAGAAGACCATGACATGTTAGAACCACAAGAACTCCCCATTACAAACTTATCTAGAAAAAGAAGGCCAGCATGGGCTAGAGACATTATTCAAGGAGTTGAAAAATATGGAGCTCCTGAAGGCTCCACTAGAGAAAGGAAGAAACCAAAGCTAGTATCTAACGATGTAGCTTTGATGTGTGATCTTGTAGATCAAGAACCTACTAGCTATGAAGAGGCAGTTCAGAAGAAAGAGTGGGTAGAAGCAATGACAGAAGAATACCAATCCATAATGAAAAATGATGTTTGGGATATAGTTCCCAAACCAAAAGATGAAAGTGTGGTATCTTCCAAATGGATATTCAAGATAAAACATGCTGTAGATGGTAGCATTGAAAAATATAAGGTAAGATTTGTAGCCAGAGGATTCTATCAGAAAGAGAGAATTGACTATGAAGAAACATTTGCACCAGTTGCTAGGTACACTTCCATTAGAATTATTATGGCACTTGCATCTATGATGAAATGGAAATTACACTAGATGGATGTTAAGACAGCCTTCCTGAATGGTGTGATTGAAGAAGAAGTGTACATAGAACAACCACAAGTATTTGAAGTTAAAGATGGAAGAACACATGTATGCAAGCTGAAAAAGGCTTTGTATGGATTAAATCAAGCTCCCAGAGCTTGGTACAGAAGGATTGACAGTTTCTTGACAAGCATGGGATTTACCAAGAGTAAATTTGACCCTAATCTTTATCTCAAAGTTATGGATGATGAACCTGTTATATTATTGTTGTATGTAGATCTATTTCTGACTGGAAATGAGAAACAAATTATCGAGTACAAGAAGAAGCTCTCTTCATAATTTTAGATGAAAGATATCGGATTAATGCACTACTTCTTAGGCCTAGAAGCATGGCAAAAACCAAAAGTAATCTTTCTAAATCAGGGTAAGTATGCTGTGGGGATTTTGAAAAGATTCGATATGTTGGACTGTAAAGCCATGGCCACTCCCATGGACTCTAACTTGAAGTTATTAGTTGATGACTCATCGGAGTTAGTAGATATGACTCTATACAGACATATCATTGGGTCATTGATGTATTTGAAAAATACCAAACCAGACATATGCTTTGCTGTAAATACCTTGAGTCAGTATTTAGTGGAACTTAGAAAAGTTCACTTAATAGTTGCAAAGCATGTGATGAGGTATCTAAAGGGTAGATTAGATTTTGGTCTATATTATATTGGAAATCATGAATTTAGATTGCATGGTTACTCAGATTTTGATTGGGCAGGAAGTGTTTCAGATAGGAAGAGTACATTAGGTGGATGTTATGGTCTTGGATCTGCCATGATCTCATGGTTCAGCAAGAAATAATCTAGTGTGACTCTTAGTACAACCGAAATGGAATATATAGCTGCTTGCTTTGCTAGTTGTGAAGCAGTATGGCTTCAGAAACTATTATCAGGATTGTTTGACTTAGAGATGGATCCCACTGTGATCATGTCTGACAACCAGAGCTGTATTAAGATGACAAAAAATTCAGTGTTCCATGATAATTCAAAATACATAGAGATCCGATATTTCTATATACGAGATATGGTGCAGAAAGGAGCTATCAAGCTCGAGTATGTGAGAACTGATGAACAAATTGCTGATATATTGACCAAACATATGTCTCGAGTAAAGTTTGGGTATTTCTGAGACAGGCTTGGTGTAGTTCAAAAATACCTTCCTCGAAAGGGGGAGTGATGTAGCACTGATGATGAGATTGTCCGCATCGATAATGATGTCGATGATGAGGATACCTGTATCAATAATATGCTTACTTGTATTGATGATTATATGTATACTTAGGATACTTGTATTACTTGTATTGTTGATATGTATTACTTGTATGGTTGATATGTATACTTAGGATACTTGTATGGTTGATATGTATTACTTGTATGATTGATATGTATACTGAGGATACTTGTATTACTTGTATTGATGATACCTGTATTGATGAGGATGCAATGGGGATTGTATAGTCCCCAGACTTTGGTCCCTTGAATATATCTGTAGACAGATGTCTTCGAGAATGAAGTCCTTAGTGGATAGGTGGGGATTGTATCGTCCCTGGACTTCGGTCCCTTGAATTGATCCATAGACAGATGTCTTCGAAAATGAAGTCCTTAGTGGACATGTGGGGATTGTATCATCCCCGGACTTCCGTCCCTTGAATTGATCCGTAGAGAGATGTCTTCGAGAATGAAGTCCTTAGTGGATAGGTGGGGATTGTATCGTCCACGGACTTTGGTCCCTTGAATTGAGCCATAGACAAAATGTCCTCGAGAATGGGGATTGTATCGTCCCCGGACTTAGGTCCCTTGAATTGAGCCGTAGACAAGATGTCTTCGAGAATGGGGATTGTATCATCCCCGGACTTAGGTCCCTTGAATTGAGCCGTAGACAATATGTATTCGAGAATGAGGATTGTATCGTCCCTGGACTTAGGTCCCTTGAATTGAGTCGTAGACAAGATGTCTTCGAGAACGGGGATTGTATCGTCCCCAGACTTAGGTCCCTTGAATTGAGGCATACACAAGATGTCTTCGAGAATGGGGATTATATCATCGTCGAACTTAGGCCCCTTGAATTGAGCCATAGACAATCTGTCTTTGAGAATGGGGATTGCATCATCCCCAGACGTAGGTCCCTTGAATTGATCCGTAGACAGATGTCTCCGAGAATTGAATTATAGGACTGCATCGTCCCTAAACCTTCGGTTCAAAATGTATGTGATCTGGATTGCATCTTCCATAGACATGAGACTTGTCTTAAAGTGATAAGGATTGATCATCCTAGAACTTGATTTGGATTGTATCATCCATGGACCTATGTCCTAAAGAGAGTGGGATTTATCATCCTGTAATATGATCGTGTGTATTGCAGAGTATGCTACGATGATGATCTAGATGTTTTAGATCGAGTTGATGATCCAGATGCTGTAGATTGAGAAGATGATCCAGATGCTATAGATCGAGATGATGATCTAGATACTGTAGATCGAGATGATGATCATGATGTTGTAGATGTTCGAGCGCTGCAGATGGTGAAGACTCAATACTGATGATGCTGATGTTCCAGTATTGACTATTTTCCAGTAACTGCTTGAGTTACGGATGATGATGTATTGAAGAAAGCTTCCAATGATTTGTAGATGTATCATGTATGATGAAGTCAATGACTCCTTGCTCCTACAGATGTTGTTATAATATCCTTCTCGTTAAGGTAGAGTGTTGAATATTGTAACTTCTAAGAATATTATATTTGTACTTTATTATTCCGAAGATGTTTCATCCCTCTGAGGTGATCCTATTGTGTATCCGAACATGTTTATATTAGGGGTTATTAGACTCCCTTGGGAGAGTTCGGCCCCTTAGGGTAAAAGATTAATCGGGAAACAAGTATAAGTAGAGGAGGATGTTCCTTAGTTATCATATACTTCCATCACTCAGAAAGTAGCGCACTTGTGTGAGAGAGGTATGCATAGGAGGTAGAGAAGGAGCTCTAGTCTTGGAGCACATCTTGTATTTTGGTTGATCATATTATTGAGGAAAGCTTTGGTGGGTTTTCTACCCCATGAGGGAATCCCAGGGTAAAATCTCTGTCTATCTTGTGATTGTGTTTCTTTCAGTGATCTTGCTAGTCAAATTAGTATAAACTTAGCATAGTACACAATATAACATGTTCATACAACATACCCGACTACCTACCTATGGTCATTCAACTAGACCATCGAGATCACCGCTAATACCAACAATATCCATTAACCTCTTGTGCTCAGAGTAAGGAAAGAAGTATTGTGCCTTTGATGATTTCTTCCTTGGCATTGTTTGCAACTAGAGGTTTGTGCCAATAAATAAGTTTGTATAAAGGTATACAATTTGACCTAGTCTAATAATCTTCAAGTACATACCCTTTTTTACTTTATGAGTGGGAAACCTAGTTCAAATATTCTCCTTTGATAACCATCGATGCAATCGGAAAATCATTGTCCTCGAAATCCGTTAATGAGACATTGAGGGCCTTCTTCCCCTCCAAGTGATGTACCACTACTTATATGTCCCTCCATAAAATAGAGTGCCAACATTTGAGTCAACTAACTCGTCACAACTATTTGTCAAAATTTTCAAACTTTTCAAAATATTAATCAAACTTGGTTGTATCATATTTGATATGTGGTCATAGTCTGGTGAAATACTCTATTGTTTGTTCTCTATCTTGTATAATTCTATAGCTATATGTTGACCAATGGGTTGTGATATACTGTCCCAACTATCAATTCAATCCATGGATTCACATTTGTCCTATTCACCACTACTACATGGAGAGAAAAAACAAGAGAGTTTCCTTGTCCACATTTCAAGTATAGCATTTTCCAACATTCTAACTTAATGAAATGCACAAGTTCCTTGGATGGTATTGCACTCATATAACTGTGATCAATCTACATCAACTACCTACCAAAAGTATTTTTGTACATGTGCTTTCATGGTTGGATGATTTTCTTTCCATCTTGCTCCCTCCCCCATGACTAAAGAACACCATTCAACAACATTATTTGCATATCGGATGGGTGAAATAGTTGTGAACTTCATTTCTTACCTACATAATGCAATCTTGATGCACTCAACTACTTTATCATGTTCCCCTTTTCCATGTACAACCTTGAAATAGTTCCAAATATGTGGCACCTTGTGCCTTTTGTGGAGCATACACAACCATTGAAAGACACAGACATTTTTTAATTGCCTCGCATAACCATTAGACCAAATTCAATGGTGTTCCAACTATATATTGTTATCCTTCAAGTGATTGTAGAACAATTGAAATATGTGTTATACAAAAGCCAAGTTGTGACACCTATCACCACTTATGTAAAAGTCATAGTCTTTCAATATAACCTTGTTGTCTTTAGTACTATTTTCTCCATGTCTATAGGTGAGATGGACTATTATGCTAACCTGATCTAAGTGATAATATTGACTTTGAATCTCATTTTGTAGCCGAAGAATGTAGTTTCCCTGATAAGATAGTAATAATGGGAAATGTATCCTTGCATGTTCTAAACTTCTCATCTTTCCAATAAGCCACATGTACGTGCTTTACATATGGCTTTGTAGTTTCAAGGAAACCTTCCATGAATTTGAAAACTCATACCTAGCAGATCAACAATAAAGACATGTCAATAGCTCGTTACACATGAAATTGCAATCTAAAGAGGGAAATAATATTCAAGTACTCATTATTAACTTGAGAAGTGACCAATTGTATTTTTTTTTTATTTCATTACCTCCATCAGTATCATATGTGACATATTTGAATGACTGCAAGTTCACTTACTACCTCCCAAGTTCATGCTCATCAGCCACATGTATGCATTTTTCCAACAATGTCATTCCTATCTACACAATATTTTTGATCAAATGTGCAACCTTCTAGCCTTCTGCACAATATCCAATGAATAAAGTCTCTAGATCCCATTGGCAGTAATGTAGATAAGAATTCATGCACAAGAGTGTGATGCAATACAGAAGATATGTGTTTGTGTGTCATAATAATAACCATACTCAATGTGGTATCAACAACAACATGTGTTACAATTTGTGTTTATTTTAACATAAAATGGTTTGCATTTCTTGAAGGATATTTGGCCCAAGTTAAGTTCATTACGTTCATGCCTAAATCTCTCATATAATTATGTTTGTGTCATGTTAAGAAAAATTTTAGTGTGTGGTTCACAATCCCTTGAAATCCTTCTCATTTTTAGTACATATTTTTGGTTAAAAGAACTTCTAGTGTTGTCATGCCAAAAATATTGCATGAGTCCATCTACTGCGTCAATGAGCTTCATATCAGAGAGTGGCAACATGCTAATGAAGGCCTACAAATATGTTTGACCAATTTAAAGTTGTTCCCATCTAAGACAATACCTATAGAATGTTTTTACATTCAAATTAATAAGTTTGGATGTAGGCCTAAGAATATGAAGGGACCTAGTGCGTTTGTTCATGATTGGTTGCGACAACACATGGCAAGGCACATTGCCATCCTTTGAATGAAATTTATATCCAATTGTACTAAATGCATCTACTAAAATTATACAAATAATACAAGAACTTAGTTTCATAACTATTTATCATAGTTATCCTTAAATTTATCCTAACAACAATCATACACCTATATTTTAATCATGATAAAAGTAATTTACATTTATCTCCATCACATTTAGAATCAAAATACTTAACAAGTGTGTGATGATTTTGATATGCAATTTTCTGTTCAGATAACGTACCTTCAAGTGAACCAATGAGACTTTCATCAATCTGTATATGCTTTGAAGTTCATTAGAATGAACTTGGTAATGGAGGTAGGGAGATTAGAGCTTAATCACCTGGCCGGTTTGACATTTCAACAGGAGCTTCATGCCATTCTCTCTCTTGTTGGTAGCTGGATGGTGGCAATTGCACATCCTCTTGAATGGTCTTAATGGCATTTTCTTCTTTAAACATACGTTCATCATGCAATGCCTCTCTAACTTAGTCACTTGTATAACAACAAGAGAAAAAATCATCAATTGTTTCAAGTGGCCTTATTGTGCAACTACGTTTTACTCCTTGATCAATGCCATTGGGTGCTTGTTCTTCAACTGTTGTGAAAATTGAATGCCCGACAAGTGAATGCTCGCATCTTTCTTGTTGTGGATTGATAGGAAGAATCATGGCATCCTCTATAACCAAAATTGGGTGAGTGTCCATAGAATGTCTCCAATTGTCATGTCATTTCTTCTCTTTTCTCTAATTTATTTGATGATTTATTTGGGTAGCTTCTTCTTGCATATTTTGTTTTTTGATTGCGTAGATTGCCCATGACCACAATAATATATGGTGCTCCTTAATTGGAGATTCTCCAAGATTAGTATTTTTATTTCCCATTTGTGTTATACTCCACTGCAATGATCAATGAGATATTTCCTTTGATAGTCCTCAATTGTAAGAAAATCAGCGGTGGAGATGGTGTATGGTGCTTCTCAATTGGAGATTCTCCAAGCTAGGTATTTTTTTTATTCAATTGTTTCTATACTCCACCAAAATGATCAATGATATATTTCCTTTGATACTCCTCAATTGTAAAAAAATCGGTGGTGGGGATGGTCTATAGTTCTCCTCAATAGGATATTCTCCAAGCCTGTTGTTTTTATTGCTCAATTTGATCTATACTCCACCACAATTATTAATGAAATGTTGCCTTTGATGAACCTATATTGTAAGAAAATTAATGGTGCAAAATTGAAGATGGTTTATGGTTTTTTTCTATTGGATTATTGTACCTTGTCCAATGTATTTGGTGCTCCAAGAAATCCTTATACACTTGTGATGGAAATGGTGAATGAAATCATCAATTTGTGTGTTGTTCTTGTAATGGAGAGAGTGGATGCACTATCTAGAAATAAAAATTGTGCAGGCATTGTATTTTCCTTCAAACCTATTAGAGTGTCTCTTAGATAGGGATACACAGTATTTATACACAGACAAAATTTGTATGCATTTTTTTAGGTAAAACATGTACCGGTGAAAACACGAACTTGGGTAACAAGTTTTTTAGAATGGAGAGGAAAACAAATTGTGGGTGTACATAAGCATGTGAAAAGAAGTCAACCTCAAACTCTAGGCTGAGAGTTTAAAAAAATCTAGGCCAAGAGTTTTGAGAGTTCAAAATCTCGGTCAAGAGTTTGAACCAATCACTGCGTCATATTTAAAAAAAAATCTCGGATGAGAGTTTGAAATAAACTCTTTGCCGAAATTTTGGAAGATATTTTCTCGGCTGAGAGTTTGTGGTCAACAAAACCTAGAAAAATCTCTTGTATCTTTCCGGAACCTGCAACTTTAGCAAGGCCAAACCCATTCAAACTTTGAAGATTATTTGTCGGTCTTGGTAGAAATGGATTCATCTTTGAATCTAGTTTCCAATGATATAAGAGATGTTTCATTTCGATTTGATTTTATATTTATTATTATTTTTTTCTAAACCTTATTCCTTAAGAATTTTATTGTTATGAAAATCACTTGAAATGAAAATTTGATATCATAACAAAGCCAATACCAAAAAATTTCAAATCTTCACAAAGATTTTCACTGCCCTGTCCTATTTAGAAACGTACCATTATTTTTTTCAACAAAAGTCACACTAAAAATAAAATTGAACCTCACCAACATGTGTTGATAAGGCACCATTTTCTGAACATATGATATTTCGATAAATAATAAAAAATAGTTGCCAAGTCTAAAAAACCTCAAAATATAATCCATGCATAAGTGTAGTGTGTGTAGATTATGATCATACATTTTTTTCCCTAAAATTAATAACATCTCTCAAAAAACTAGTGCTCATGCAGGTCACTCATTATCCATATCTAAATTTTTTAAGTATGTGTCGTTGGTGAGCACCAATTTTGTTTAGAATTTCACTTTTTAGTAAAAAGAGAACTTTTAGAGAATTATGTTAGCTTTCTATTCATTATTTTTTCAATTTTTTTTATTGATATTTGATATGTCAATTTGGAAAATGTTTGACATTATGTTTTTATAAAATGAAAGGACTAATAAATAGTCATGCTTTTTAACGGGCTTGAAATCATTATTAAACTTGTGTTTTGTAAAAACAAAATATACTACGATAATCTACACAAAAAGTATTAAGGCATAACTATAATTTCATAACCAATGGATCAATAGAATAATTATTATAATTTTTTGAATTGCATCAATGCGGAAAGCTTGTCAAATTTCAACATGTTTATTTTGACGGGACATTTCTGTCAAGTTACTTTAAAACTAAAAATCTAAGAATACCCTTTTGAAGTAGACACTCTAATGAACGACCCCATATTTTTTTCAATTTTTTTATTATGTATTTTTCAAGTTATGGATTTTTCATTTCACCACATTTTGAAAGCAATCAAACCAAAATGGACACATGTTAACAAAAAAATTAATTTAAATTATCTTATCTCAACTAAACACAACAAAATCTATACCTACATAAAGTAGATTCAATTATGAAACTAATGATATAAACACCGACAGTTCATTTTGCAGTGTAGGAGATTGGTTTTTCCTTCTCAAAATGTAGAAACCTGAAAACCTTCCATTTTTCAGTGTTAACATGTTTTCGACAAAAAACAATTTCGTCAAAAAACCCACTTAATTTTTCGGCGGAAAGTTTTTTTCAATAATTGACCATTAGATTTAATCAAAAACAAATTTCAGCCATTAGATTAATTAATTTTTCGGTCTAACTATTGTTCGGACGAAAAATTATATAATACAAATTCCACGATGTCATTCCAAAGTGAAATTCCTAAGGGAGATATGCGTTTAAAGGGGTTGAATTTGAAAAATATAAATTTTGCAGTTTTGTTTGTCAAAAAACAAGCAAAAATGGTTACCCAACTTCAAGTTTTCACCCATATGCATTTTGTTCTAGTGACGATTGGTAGTATTTAAGAAGGTGGTTCCACAACTAAGGGATCATTAAATGTGTTCTCACGCCCCCTAAATATGAACCCCCTAACACCCCCCCCTCCCCCCTAACTCTTATTAACCCCCTCTCTCATTCCCCTACTCCACTTTCACCTAACCCCCATCATTTGACAAACCAAATAAAATAAATAAGTGCAAAATCTCATGCTCCTCACCTATACCCCCATTTCTGTCTAATCACCCTTCACCTTCCCAAACCCCTAACCCTATCTTTCTCTCTCTCTCTACCCTTAACCATCCTCACCCTACCCCATAATCAAACCCCTAACTCTCTCTCAATATTTCTCCTTCTCTCACCCTCCTACTCACACCCTTCCACTAACCCCTCCCTCCTTTCCCTCTATCCCCCCTCCCC
This sequence comes from Larix kaempferi, assembly GCA_027924585.1. Classification (NCBI taxonomy): domain Eukaryota; kingdom Viridiplantae; phylum Streptophyta; class Pinopsida; order Pinales; family Pinaceae; genus Larix; species Larix kaempferi. The sequence goes on from BSBM01001508.1 coordinate 478,558, forward strand.
CTCCTAAGCATTGTTAACCCCCCATATCTCTCTCTCTCATACTCCACCTACCCCTAACCCTCACTTTATATCTAATCATCATACTCCTCCCGAAACCCCTAACCCCCCCCCCCCTCTCTCTCTCTCTCTCTCTCTCTCTCCCCTACTCATATATTTATCTACCCCCCCTCCCCTTCATGAAATATTATCATTCTATATACCTATCCATTTAAATGGGTTAGTAAGGGTGAGAGAGAGAGAGAGAGAGAGAGAGAGAGAGATTGGGGCTTGGTAAAGCATTAGAGGTAGAGATATATGGGGAGTGTTAATAGGTTAGAGATAGAGACAAAGGGGAGTGTTAGGATATTTGGGGTAAGTGGAGAAGGATATAAAGAGAGTGAGAGAAGGGTTTAGTAATGGTTAGGGAGAAGAGGGGAGAGAGAGAGGGGGATCGGGTTTAGGTGTAGGTGGAGGATTAAGGGGGGAGTGAGAGAGACTGGGAGAGGGGGTTAGTATGAGTTTGGGGGGAGATGTAGGGGAGATATATAGAGAGGAGGGGTTTTAGTGGTAGGAGGAGACATAGGGATGTGTTTGTGTGTGTGTGTGTGTGTGTGTGCGTGAGAGAGAGAGAGAGAGAGAGAGAATGGGGTAGTGGCATGTTAGGTTGTTGGGAAGAGATAGGGGGTGGGGCTTAGGTGTAGGTGGATGAGTAGGGGACTGAGAGAGAGTGAGAGAGGGGGTTATTAAAAGGGAGAGAGATAGAGAGATTAATAGAGAGAGAGAGAGAGAGAGAGAGAGAGAGAGAGATTAGGGGATGCTGTAACGGGTTAGAGATAGAGACAAAGGGGGGTGTTAGGAGATTGGGGCTAAGTGGAATAGGGGTGAGAGAGAGTCAGAGAAAGGGTTAGTAAGGGTTAGGGAGAGGAGGGGAGAGAGAGAGAGATGGGAGAAAAACTATGTGTGTGTGTGTGAGAGAGAGAGAACCAATGGGTTTGTCATGTGTTAGGTGTAGGTGGATGAGTTGGGGAATGAGAGAGAGAAAGAGACGGGTTTAGTAAGATTTATGGGAAGAGAGAGAGAGAGAGATTTTGGGATGGTAAGGGGTTAGAGGTAGATATAGAGGGGGAGTGTTAAGGGGGGTTTGTTAGAATATTGAGGGTAACTGGATAATGGGATAAAGAGAGTGAGAGTAGGGGTTAGTAAGGATTAGGGAGAGGAGGGGAGAGAGAGAGAGATAGGGGAGGTTAGTGGTAGGGGAAGGCATATGTATTTGTCGAAGAAAAAGAGAGAAGAGGCGGGTAGTGGGTTGGGTGGGTGTTATATTAATGTGGGGGTCTTTGGGAGTTGTAGAGGGGGTGTATTAGATGGTTTGGGGGGTTGGTAGCATAGGTAACCATAACGTGTAGACTTTTTTTTTCATTAAAACACATACATGATACTTAACTTTCCAACTGTATTGTCTGGTTTGGTGAGAAAGACATTAAAAGGAATTTGGGGGTTGTAAGGGATTAGAGGTAGAAAAAGAGGGGGGGTGTTAAAGGGTTATAGCTAGAGACATAAGGGGTTAGTAAGGGTTAGAGAGAGGGGTTAGAGGTTAGGGGTTGGTAAGAGAGGGAGAGGGGGAGTGTTAAGGGATTAGAGGTTAGGGGTTAGTAAGGGTTAGGAAGAGGAGGGGGAGAGAGAGAGGGGGGGTATGGGGGTTAGGTTTTATTTTAAATTGTTTTTCTCACCCTTATCTCATTTCATGGATTTGTGCCGACGACATTTTTTGGAGGGATTTATCCCTCCTTTGAGGAGATAAATTCTGTAACCATTTTTCATTGGATTGTGTGCAACAAGTTAGAAAAATTAAAGCATTTATTTCACAATTAGATCCACTATAGAAGAAGAAATGCATTCTCCTTTTTCAAAGCATGGGAAACAACATGAATATTGGCTTTAAGAGGACATAGATCTAGAATATCTACTACATTAAGGAACTTCTTTGAAAGAATGGAACCAAATCATTAACTGAAGTACATCAAACCTCTTGCATAAGGTTGTAATGTAAGGTAATATTCAGAAATGGTTGGAAAGACCATAGTACTATATGGATTCATTTTCATTAACTTTGACGAGTTACTCATGGATGTAAGAAGGTGAAAATTTAAAGAGACTTGTTCCCTGTTGATATTCCCACCTTCAACTACGAGGGGAGTATTTTTGTAAAGAATGGTAAGTTGTTTGGGATAGATGAAGTTACTATGAGATGAATAGTGCAAAAATTGTGTGGTGGTGATAACAAGATTACTATTTGTTGAGTTTGATACTACATGTAAGAGCCGCTCAAAAAACTCTGATATAGAAAGTTCTGTAAATTTAGGATGTTGATTCAACCTTCGTGAGGACCTAAATTTATAATTTCATTCTGAGTATATTCAAGAATGAAATAATATTTGGCGGCACTTCCAAGCTCCCTAGACCATTTGGTTAGCCACGATATGTTCAACTCATTTGAGGAAAGGTAAATTCTTTTGTAGATGGAAGCATTTGATAGAATTTCCAAATCACTGTTGTTTGATGAACTTAAATACTTCAACAAAGGAGTGTTTTGCAGGTGACTTGAAAGTCCCTTCCAATTTTCAACAATGAAACAAAGAATTTCAATGTATAGATTTTCAAGAAGGCATTTCAACCAACTAGATGACTGAATACAGGGAGAGTACCAATTGCCAAACACATTAAGCATGCCCAAAAAATTTAAGCTATTATAAAACTAAATTCCATCTTGTTTTGTTTGGAGTCTTATTGAAAATCTTTAAAAAATTCTTAAAATCACATATATTAGCTATGGAAAGTGCATAATTTGGGTGCAATGGGGGTATTTGAGGGTGTTAAATCTATTTATAGATTCATAAACACAATTTGAACACTTTCAAATTTAGATTTTACCAAAAAAAATATCAAATTCCAACCAAAACTCACTTAAAAATCTAAAACATAAAATAAATTATAGGTTAAAATGAATCATAGAAATACTTGGATTAACAAACATAGTGTTGCTATTCCTTTAATCAATTACCTACATTAGGTTCTTCACACGTGCAAATGAATAATGGCGTGGAGCTCAATATCATAATTGATTTCTAATTGCTTTATGCACACATTTAAATGGTATAGATTATTAGACTATTGGAGCATGCACATACGCATGTGTTTATGAACAGGGAATCTTTGAAGTTAATTTTGAACCGAATAAATGCAAGACAAGTAATTCCATTTTTTTTAATTTCATAGAAGATCGTTGTTGACAAGATGGGTAAGTCATAGATCTACTATTTATGGATCATGTGGTGCTTGGGATTGGAGGTAAATTTAATAGGTAGATTGAAAGAGAAAATAGGATTGGAGGTAGGAAGCTGGATTTTTTTTATACCAAATGTTAACTCTTTTACCACCATGAGGGAAGAATTAGGATGCCCATTAAATATTAAATATGAATGATGTGGAAATGAAGAGGAAGGAAGAAGGACAATTTAGTAGAGAGATATCAAGAGGTTGTTAGCTTGAAGATTATAGGATAAGGGTTTGTGTTTGGCCACGCATTTAGAAAATATTGTTGTTGAGTATCAATGCATTCGTTGTTCTATGCATTGCTTATTATTGTAATTATTTATTTAATAATAAAAAAAAATTCCAATTAGTTGTTATGGTTTTGAAAAAATGTTTAATTTTAAATATGAAAAATAGTATGCAATTATAAAGTGTTTAAAAAGTTGAGTTAAATGAATTTATGTTAGTTTTTTTTTTAATTTTTATTTTTGAAAAAAATTATTTTGAATTGAATGGATTTGTAAATATCATATATTAATATTGTAGAATGTATATATATTTTTATTAAAAACAACAATTTTATAAATCTAAAATTTTAATTTTAATAAAGATTGCCAACAACCTTTAAAATAAAAAACATAAAATATTTAATCTTAATTTTGTAGTGCACTTTTACATAAAATATTTAATCTTTATTTTGTATTGTAATTTTTTTATTATTGTCTTTTTATAAACAAACTCAGATACACAAGCATAATGGAAGTTTTAATATGCACTCTCGTGGGAATGCTATTACTTTATGAAAAAATAAATTAAGATTATAATTGTTTTTCCAACTATTTATTAACATAAATATATAATTTTCAATAATTTTTACTTTCTTTTTTCACACTTAAAAACTATACTTTAATATTAAGTATATGAAGATTAAGAAGATGAAGTATATGAAGATGATTAGAGATGATCTCTACACTCAAAATACATCCAAGCGCCAACCAATGGCAAAAGAAAAGTCTAGCCCCCTGGGCAAAGGTGAATAACGTCCCGTCCCAAATGACTACACATATTAGAAATGTAAACCAAACAACAAACAAAAAACAAATTAAAAACCATAGCCACCAGCCACTACAATCACCATAACCCAAAAAACCAGCAAAATGACATCAAGGACCATACAAAATATAGCTGCCAGACTCTCGAAGGACATCTGCACCCCACAATTCAAAAAATAGATGACGTTCCACCACAGAAAGCGCCATTTTTGATAGAGTATCTGCCTGAGAATTATCCACTCTGGGAATATGGATGAACTGGAGAGCCTTAAGCACCTGAACATAAGATTGAATTTGCACCAACCAAGGCTTAAGCGAAATCACATTTAAGGGACCCAGTCCCAAAGCCCAATTCACCACCACTTGTGAATCACCACTAACCTCAAAATCTCCAATTACCTAAATTTTATAAAATATAATAAAACCCACAAGGCATAGACCTCACTCCTTATATTTGAGCCCAAACCAGCATTCATAGATCAACCGTTTTTTACTTATAATGCAATTCCAACAATTAAAAAGTACAATTTCAACAATTCTAATCAGATCTTGACAAAAAATTTCTATTATAAACTATGCAAATTGTCTAAACTTTAGCCATGCGCTTATTTAGTAACCTAAACTCCCACACCCCTAAAATATAAAATATAGAGAATATGGTATTTCAATGTTCAGTCAGATCACCAACCTGACCGCCTAGAAGTCCAGGCTAAAATCACAGTCAACGTCATAATCATAATCACCATCATCAAACTCTGCATCATAACTTACGGTGACTGATGACTCCATCTCGAATGTAGGATGAAACGCCGTCTGACGTGGATTCGTTGGAGCACTCTGGCGATTCGCTGGCGGATACGAGGACGAGCCTCCTATGAAAAGGATTAGATAAAATATAATTTAAATGGATACCAACTAATTGAGAATGATACACCATTGACTCCAAATTGAAATGAAAACAAATTAGAATTCGAGTACTCAACCCTTCTCCACTAATATAGTCTTTGTTTCTTTGATTATTTTGTTGAATTTTTTAATGAAAACAAATTAGGTCTTCATCTCTTTTCATTGACTGCTGCAGTCTTTGTTTGATTATTTGCATGAATTTTCTCAATGGAGACAAATTACCAGTAAGTCTACTTACCTTCACCTCCATTATTGCAGTCTTTCCTTGATTGTTTCCTTGAATTTCTTAAGGAAGATAAATTAGCATTGTTGTCGTCAACCCTTCTCTCATTCTGTTGAATTTTCAGCGAGCTACCACATTCAGTAGTCCAACTCCAAATGTGAGAAGACGCCAAAGACTTGCAAAGCTAGGTCTGCCACATTTTTAGACATCAACATCTGTCATTCTCTTGGACCTCAATATTCCAAAGCTAGGTCTGCCACATTTTTAGACATCAACATCTGTCATAGACCGCCTGGTTCTGGTGATCACAATAAACGCGGAGAGCTCCTCCCCAGAAAAAGAAATCGCTCGCGGCAGCCTTCCCTTGATGGCGTTCTTCAACTCCGCCGGCTACCGGGAATGTCAGTTGCCACTCAGCGGACCCACCGGGGAACCCAACGGAGATCTCAACATCTCTCCGCAAGCTGATGGTCAGGCCAGGGAACAACCCAACAGAGCGGCTCCACCAAACGCAGTCGCTAGATCCAACGGAAATGCTATAGCTCCACCAAACGCAGTCGCTACATCCAACAGAAATGCTATATTGGCAGTGAATACGGGCATTAAAGCTGCAAAAGTGGGCCTAGGGATTGCCCGTCTGTTGACCGGAGATCTGGAGGGGCTGGGTGACATGTTTTCATGAGATCAGTGACTGACTGGCAGGGGGAAGTAGCTTCGACGGATGTTCCTATCAGGGTCAGAGTCGATAACGTTTCCGGTAGGGTTACAACTGTCTGTGCTATTGTTATCGTTATACCTTCGACTGATGTTCGGGGTTACGATTGCTTGTCCTAAGTTGTTATCGTTATCGTCGTTTTGATTAGGTTGAACTTGGTTACTCTCCATAGGATGTATGATGTATCTATCTATTGTTTTTGTTGTGATTGTGTATGTTATAATGCTTAATATTGTAAGGCTTACTGTTATTTTATTAAAAAAAATAAAATAAATGTTACAACAATTGTGGAGAAGATATATAATGTGTCTCTCTATTCAATATCAAATATCATAGATTGAACCTTTTTCCGACATAAGTTATAGCTTTCTCATATGTATCAACTCAATAAAGGTGAATTTACACCATGAAAAAGAATTTCATCTACCTCATGCTGCGTGTGTATTACATGACCCATCTTGGCCTCTTTTGAGCATTCATCAATGATTGTTTCAAATCTTGTGAAGATGTATTCACTTTTATTTTGGGTTTACTATTTCATTGGATCATTGGCTTCATACTCTTGTTCCTTGTTACCCCTTTCAATTTTTACTAGGTAATCTTGCATGACCACTTTAGTTTGGATTTCATTGTATATTAAAATATTTCTTATTTAAGATTTTATGGGTTATTTTTCTCCTTATATCTGAAGCTTAATTAATTATGACATTTTTTCATAGAAATTTATCAATTTTTTAAAGAAGCAACTCATTATTATCTAATAATATTTTCTTCATATTAATTTATTATTAATCTTTATTTTCTTTCCTATATATTTTTCATTTTACCATATACTCCCACATAATCCTCTTACTTTCTTTAATTGATTATTTTACTTTCATTTTATTATATTATTTATGCCTCATCCCATTTGTATTCACTTGCTTTCACACGCTATTACTTTTACCTAATTAATATTAAGATACAAAATTTATTTCTTAATAAAAAAATAAAATTAGTAAAAACTATCATTTTGATCCCTATTTACATTCATCAACATATGGGGTCTATTAGTATATCCATTTTCAAAGTTCCCTATCAATGCTTTTGTTATTTCTTATTTCAAGATATTTTAGTAGTTTCACTCTTTGGCTCTCACTGGACTTGGTTGCAAAATGTTTCAAGAATACATATGAGTTTGTTTTGAGCCAACTCTTTTGTGGTTGAGTTGTTCATGTTATTAGTCCCTGCTCTTTGCAGCAGCATGGATTATAGGAATCGCTTGGCAAACAATTCATTAGTTATGCACAGATTTTAAAGTAGTTTAATCAAAGTTTTGTAAGGACATATTTATTCTTCTCAATTAAACATTTCAAAGCCTTATTTGGCCTCTTTTCGAAGTCACTTGACAAACCAGAGCACATGGAATCCACCTGCTAATGCCGACTAACAACCGTGTCCTCTCTAGAGCTAAGGTGTCTTCCATGATTTCAATGTTGCAGGCTGCAAAGCAGATGTCGTGTAACACTGCACTAAACAACCACAATGCCCTTACTCTTAAATGCATTTCTATGGTGATTGTTGGGTGGTATCCTTTGAATGTTGAGTGCATGAACCAGAATCCATGACTCCATTTTTCAATAACTCCTGCAAATTTTCTCCTCCTCCTATGCTGAATAGAAGAGATGAACTATGTCCATGGTTTTTAATGAGAACCCAACTCTACCTGCGTCCATGTTTTTTAAAAAATGAGAGACCAAGTGTTGTGACTGTAATGTCCATGTCCATTGTTTTGAATGAGAACCCGAATCCAGTTGCATCCATGTTTTTTTGAAGAGAGCATGAGATTTGTGACTGTAACTCCATCTTTCTTCCAGTATTGCGACTTCATGTTTTTTTGAAGAGAGCATGAGATTTGTGACTGTAACTCCATCTTTCTTCCAGTATTGCGACTTCATCTCTCTTCCTAGGACTGCGTGGAGGATGAATTCGAGTTGCAAAATGTGAGTGCTCGACCTCCATTCACTAAGATCCACTATGATCTCTTTCTTTGGGTTTGTGCGGAGACTGGCGCTACGATCTCTTTCTTTGGGTTTGTGTGGAGACTGGTGGCGAATTGCATGGAGCTTCATTGCATGTGAGCCATGCGTGTGAAGTGTTTACTTCTCCATTGTACCGTGGAGACCATTGTGAAGAGATCTAGAACTAGGAGAAGTAGGGGAATTCTAGTAAATACCAGCGGTATTTGCATTTAAGACCGGGTAATGATGATACTAACCATAAGCGGTTACAATAGAGATCTGTGTACCTATATAAAACAATTTTTTGCATACCGATTTTCAACGTGTGTTACTATACCACGGTTCAGGTTCTAGAATATTTCTAGTGCCTATGCTCAATGCTCGTATATCATTTAAATGGCATTCTACGGGTCAAGTAATTTGTAGTCTATGATTCCCAAGGTTCTGGCATATTTGTATTCATGGCTTACCTTTATTAGCATGAAACCTTTAATCTCTGTAGTGTGTGATCTATGAATCCTAAGATTATGGCTGGCATATTTGTATTCATGGCTTACCGTTCTTAGCATGAAACCTTTCATCTTGGCAGTTTTCCATTTACATTATATAATACTTCTTATAGGTATGGCCTGATGGATGACTACTCGTTGTTATGGCCTATTTGCATCCATCTCAAAAACCTTGACTTTTGTTGTTTAGAGTAGTGAATTCATGCGTGGTTCTATTGTGTACAGTGGTGCATTCATGTGTGGTTTTGGCCTATTTCATGGGAAGAACTACCTGCTTGAATATTATCCCAAAGATCACCATGTTTACATACTTGGCAGCTCTTCTATCACCCTCTCGGCCGAGGCAGAAAGTAGGCCATCTGCAAGAGTCTGATCAGCAGAAAGGTTGTCTCGAGAGGGGGAACAGACCATCATTCGACTTCATGGAATTCTAGGGAATAAGTAATATAATAACTTGTTCTCTCTTAGTTGCACCGATGTAAGGTTCTGATTCCATTCCATTTAGATCATACTTTACTCATATATAATGATTTTAGATAAATAAGAATAAAGTGGACTAATTGTGTGTGCAATTTGTTTTCAGGTTTATGTAAGAGGTTTTGAATCAATATTGTAACAATTAATTCGGTTATATGATTCATTGGATTTCTGTATAGGATCATAAGCAATTATAAACCCTTACTAGTTTGCTCTGAATGCTAATTTACTTGTAAATTCTATAGCTTGAAAAAAATGGATGACTATGTATATTTTAATTCATCAACACAGCTTGAAAGGCCTGGGTTGCATTGTTATAATCTAGACTTGCGTTTCATGTCTAAAGGGTGGACGTTAGATGCCGATACAGTGTTGGGGCATAATTGAACACATATGCATGGTTGGGTGGAGTGGAGTAAACTATAATGTAATTTCAATCTAGCTATTACTCCCAACTTTTTATAAGTAGACGTAGCTGAGATTATTGGATTTGCTCGTCAAGTATAAATAGAAACTGAAGGGTTGAGCACCCCAAGACTGAAAATAATTGATATATGAAAATCATTATGTATCAGATTTAGCTTGAGACTGGATCACTTTTAATGAACAGTAAAAACCTAGTACATAATTTATAAGCTACTGCCTTTATTTCACTGAATTAAACTGAATTTACAGAAAAATGGAAGATATTTCCAAATTTGATAGAAGTACTGCAACAATTGACACTGAGCTAAAGGAATTTGATGAGTGAAAAAAGTTCAATATGACTAGCAACAACCACATTAATAATATTAATGTGTTCGAATGGGACGCATACTATAGGAAAAAAACATTAATATGAAAAGTAAGTGCCCAATTTATGCCTATCGGCATATTCAAACACTTTAATATTATTAATGTGGCTATTGCTAGTAACGGGTGGGCGCTTACACATATCTCCAAAATATTAATAAATTAATATTGTTTAAATAATTAAAACATAATATTATCAATTCATAAAATAGTATTAATAACATGATATTATTTATTTAATTAGTAATATAATCATTAAAATTAATATCATTTGTTATATTTTAATTAATTAATTATTAATTATATTATATTAAATTATTATACGAATATGGTATTTAATTAAAATATTATAATCAAAGTAATAATTTAGTATTATTATTTAATTCAAAATTATATTCTTTAAATATTTATATTAAAATATTATAATTATACATTAGTAAAAAAATGATGATGCACTTTTATAGGAATATGGTATAATTAAAATTTTATAACTTATTCATAAAATATTAATATTTAATTAATAATATTATTATGATTTTATATATATTTTTAATATTATAATGATAATAATAATAAAATAATAATAATATTAATTAAATATATCAATCAATTAATTAAATGTAATAAAAGAATTAATTAAATAATAATATCATTTAAGTGTAATGATATTATATTGTACTATTATACGAATATAAACTTTAACTAAAATATTATAATCAATATAATAATAAAATAATATTATTTAATTTAAAATTTTATTATTTAACTATACTATTATATTATAGTATAAATTATTTAGTTGAAAATACTATTAAAATTATATTGATTAATGTCGCATTGTGACAAAACCCTCAAGATGAACGTCACAATGTAACGTAACTCTTGATAAACATCACAATGCAACATAGCCCCCAATGAACGTTGAATGCCAAACTATTAATGTGTGACATCTTGGGAATTATCGGTGAATATAATTTTTAATCCTTAATAAATACTAGAATGGGACATAACCGTTTGTCATATTAGGCATATAACCCTTGATCAATGACCTTGGGAATTGTCAATGTAATTCATTTTTAATTCTTAATTATTATCATAATGGGACATAACCCTTTGTCATATTAGACATATAACCCTTGATCAATGTCGGAATGTGACATAACCCTTGTTGAACGCCACAATGCAACATAAGACTTGATATACATCACAATGTGAGATAGCCTATTAAAATTATATTGGTCAATGTCGCGATGCGACAAAAACCTCAAGATGAATGTCGTAATGCATCATAACCCTTGATAAACACCACAATGCAACATAACCCTTGATGAACGTCCAATGTCAAACTATTAATTTGTGACATCTTGAGAATTGTCGGTGAATATAATTTTTAATCCTTAATAAATACCAGAATAGGACATAACCATTTGTCATATTAGACATATAACCCTTGCTCAATGTCGGAATGTGACATAACCCTTGTTGAACACCACAATGCAACATAAGAATGGATATACATCACAATGTGAGATAGCCTATTAAAATTATATTGGTCAATGTCGCGATGCGACAAAAACCTCAAGATGAATGTCGTAATGCATCATAACCCTTGATAAACATCACTATGCAACATAACTCTTGATGAACGTCCAATGTCAAACTATTAATGTGTCACATCTTGGGAATTTTCGGTGTATATCATTTTTAATCCTTAATAAATATCAGAATGAGACATAACCCTTTCTCATATTATGTCGCAATGTGACAAAACCCTTAATGGACACCACAATACAATGTAACAATTGATATACATCACAATGTGACATAGTCGTTGATGAATGTCGGATGCCACATATTGGGCATTGTTGGTGTATATCATTTTTTAATCCTTAATGAATGTTAGAATGAGACATAACCCTTTATCATATTAATATTATAACCCTTGATCAATGTCACAATGCGGCATAACCCTTGTTGAATGCCGCAATGCAACATAACACTTGATTTACATCACAATGTGAGATAGCCTATTAAAATTACATTGATCAATGTCACAATTTGACAAAACCCTCAAGATTAGGGTCGCAATGCATCGTAAACCTTGATAAACATCACAATGCAACATAGCCCCTGATGAACGTCGAATGTCAACCCTTAGTCAATATCACAATGTGACATAACTCTTGATGAATGTCGTAATGTAACATAACCCTTGATAAACATCAGCATGCAACATAACCCTCGATGCACGTCGAATGTCATAATGTTAATTTGTCACATGTTGGGTTGGGTCGACATATACCTGACACTCTAGCCAACCATGGCTCACTTTGGTTAACCATGTTTGAATATAGTTTGACCATAGTCAACCATGGTTTACTCTAATGAACCATGTTTGGCTGGTTAGCCATGGTTGTTGATCATAGTTAACCATGGTTGAATTTAGTGAACCACGTGGCCATAGTTCATAATGGAGCATGCAATTTTTTGAACATCAAATGTCACATTATTAATATGTCACATATTAGGAATTTTGGCAATGCGACATAACACTTGATGAATGTCGCAATGTGACATAACCCATGATTATGCTTAATCATGGTTAACATTTTTTGCTTTTCCACGTTTTATATCATCAAATTTGATGATGGTTGACTGCAATGTGTCACATCTTGGTCAATGTTGCAATGTGACATAACCCTTGATCAATGTCACAATGTGACATAACCCTTGATGATTGCCACAATGTGACATAACCCTTGATCAATGTTACAATGTGACATAACCCTTGACGAATGCCACAATGCGACATAACCCTTGATAAACATCACAATGTGACATAAACCTTGAGGAATGTCAAATTTCAAATCGTCGTCATTGTCGCAATGCGACATAACCCTTGATGAACGCCACAATGCAACATAAGCCTTGATAAACATCACAATGCGACACAAACCTTAATGAATGTGAATGTCACAATGAAACATAAGCCTTGATAAACATCACAATACGACACAAACCTTAATGAACGTCAAATTTCACATTGTGAATATGTTGCATCTTGGGTTGTGTCAGCATATGTGTCACATATTGGGAATTGTCACAATGTGACATAACCCTTGATGAATGCCACAACGCAACATAACCCTTGATAAACATCACAATATGGCATAAACCTTGATGGATGTCAAATTTCACATTGTGAATATGTTGCATTTTGGGTTGTGTCAGTATATACGAGACATTTTACCAAACCATGGCTGACTTTGGTTAACCATATTTGACTTTAGTTTGACCATATTCAACCATATAATAAAACTATTAAAATTAAACTAATTTTAATATTTACATATAATAAAACAATCAAAATTAAACTAATTGTAATATTTACATATAATAAAACTAACCCTTGATCAATAGCACAATGTGACATAATCCTTGATGAATGGCACAATGCAACATAACCCTTGATAAACATCACAATGTGACATAAACATTGATGAACGCCAAATTTCACATCTTAGGCATAAAGAGAAAACATCCTAGTCATTATTTTATAACACCGATATTTTCAACTAGCAAATGCCATGCTCCCTTGCCATGCTCCCAAGCTCCCAAGTGTTCACTATTCAGAAAGCAAAAACAAAAGTTCCCAAGGAGCCGTTCTATCGAAAGTGTGTGCATAATTTATATAAGAGTTCTAACTGATTTCTCATTTTCCTGGTTTTCATGTTGCCTTTGAATTTGTAACATGAATCAAAACTTAAAATGTAGAATATGGATTTATAAAACTTAAACTTAAAATATAGAATATGAATTTATACAACTTTATTATTTGAATTGGTGACATGAATCAAAACTTAAAATGGAGAATATGAATTTATACAACTTAAACATAAAATGTAGAATATGAATTTATACAACTTTAATATTTGCTTTGTCGCTTCACTGCCGATATAGTTTTGTAAATATATTATTTGATAGGAAAGCATGCTTTGATGCATATGCACATTGTTGGTGAGCAGATTATATCATTAACCTCATGATAGTGACTAAATATTTATAATACATAAATAAAATAAATTGTACAGAAGGTGTGTTTCTTCTTGTGTTGATAGGCATTTTCTTTTTCCTGTTAAGACTTCGAATAACGATGCTCCAAAAAATTGGATCCATCCATCTATCAATGCATATGAACGGCCTCCATTCATCCTTTTGGAGGCATGCGATCAATGTTCAAAATTTAAAACCAAGATTTTACTATTAAAATTCATCAAAATTTACAAAAAATTGAAAAATATTTACACTTAAATAAACTTGAATTTATCCTTTAATTCTAACTTGAACTCACTGCATGGATCGACTCTTGTCTCTATAACTTTCCAGGTGTTCAAACTTAAAAAGTAAGATTTTATTATTAAACTTCCGTATCTTTATTAAAAATTTACAAAAATAAATTAAAAATATTTACACCTAAATAAACTTGAATTTATCCTTTAATTGGTTCTTAATGTAACTAAATTAGTTCCATTATTTTTTTTTGTATTGTGCTTCTTTTGAATTGTGGTCTCCAATATTATATAATTGAAAGAGAGGATCGACACTCAGCCGCTGGAATGTCTGGAATTAGCAACGGATCTGTGCTCTGAACTTCATCGACAATCATTCAAAATATATATATATATATATATATAAAAGGCACTTGGTTGACAATCGTCAATGATTAAAGAATTTAAGACAACAATGACAGGGACACCTCCATTGCCAACCACTCCGCCTCCTGACATAGCTAAAAAACCAGATGCAAAGAGGCCCCCTCCAGGCCGCTTTGAAGGGTACGAAAAGAGACTCGAAATCGATTTTTTTTTGCATAGATATAGGAGACGTGAAAAATCCCACTTTACAGAAGCGATGAAATCAATTTCAAGACCTGAAATCACGTTCAATGAGGGTGAGCTATGCTAGCAGCAACGAAAATGAGAAACTTAAACTGGACCAAGATTCCTGGACCAAGATGCATACCTGAATTCAATCTTTTCGTTGATTTCATTCAATCTGCATGATTAAATAGATGTAAAACGAAAATCTAAGATTACTAAATCGGACCACTGGGCATAAAAGAGTTGGATAAACAAATTCTGAGAAACAAACATAAATTTACCTACAAATGTGTTCGCCTGAGATTGCAAATATGTTTGCGTGAGATCGCAGGTCAGCTGAGATCTAAGTTTTCTTGTTGCTAAATAGAACAAATTCTCTGTTATCTCCTCTCTAGGTCCAGTATAGTGTGGCAGAGAATTTAGCCGCCACAAGCAAAACCAGAAAACTGTTACAACAGACCCTGTAGCTGCCACGAATAAGGAATAACTTCCTGTGTTGAAGCCTCGTGGTGAACGGTTATCCCAGGACTCCGTAGCCGCCATGAGTTGGGCTTAACCATCATCGCATGACTCTTACGGTGGAGCATATTCATACCTTCCACGTCATCGTAGG
Source organism: Larix kaempferi (assembly GCA_027924585.1). Lineage (NCBI taxonomy): Eukaryota > Viridiplantae > Streptophyta > Pinopsida > Pinales > Pinaceae > Larix > Larix kaempferi. The sequence goes on from BSBM01001508.1 coordinate 494,016, forward strand.
CGGAGCCCTTAATCTATAACCGTTTGTGAATCATTCACTGGATTCAGTACTCCACAACCGCCATCAGTCGGGCTTATCCGTCATCGCATTACTCTTATGGTAGCCGGAGTATACTACAGTTCGTGGAGGCCGCCACAGTTTGTTTTATTAAACCATTAGCTTAAACAATTCATTATCTTTAACTAAAAAAGACGACCATTGAAACAATCGTAACAACAGATGTGTCACGTTTTCCCTTAAATCTAGTGAATCTATCCTTACTACTCCACCCAAAATAATCTAAGATATTAATGCCTATCGACTTAATTACATGTAATGTCCTTTAAAAATAACAAAAAATTTAAAATTGTACTGATATTTAATTCTCACTCTTTGGAATGTCTTAGCTTCAAATATCAACGTTTGCCGATTATATGGTTCTACAGTTTTGCGGAAGTATTTTTAAAATGTTTTAGATGTATAATCTGTCGCATGTGTACCAATTTGTGAATGCTATAAAATGAATCTCCTTCTTACGACCGTAAAGGTCTGAATGCATATGTATTAAAGTTTCACTGGTAATTCAGGTGACTTGGATCCTTTATTTGTGGCAATTGATGCTCATGATGAGATACTTGGTCTTTTGAAATGGCAAGGTACCTTGACAGGGTTGCTGAGAGGCACGGGTAAGAATTGGAAACTTCGGACTTACTTAGCATTATTGCTAACACATCTATTTGTTTCGGGTTTGTAGGTGTACTTATGAGTGGGTGAAATCGTGAACCTCGGAAACACCTTTGTGACAAATGGAGTGAAAAAAATGGAGCGTGGGCGGATGATGACGCAAAAAAAAGTCAAACTGAAACGCTAGGCTGAGAGTTTAAAAAACTCTAGGCCAAGAGTTTTGAGGGTTCAAACTCTGGGCCGAGAGTTTAAAAAAACTCTAGGCCGAGAGTTTGAACCAATCGTTGCGCTGTATTTAAAAAAAAACTCTCAGATGAGAGTTTGAACTAATCTCTAGGCCGAGAGTTTGGAAGACATTTTCTTGCGTGAGAGTTTCTGGTCAACAATTCCAGCACCATTTTTGCAGAATTCATAAATGTGTCACTTTAACAAGGTCGTACCACTACAAAACATGAGAATTACATGTCAGAGTTTATACCAGTAGATTCATCATTCAATCTACTTTTTAGTAATATATGTTTTTTTCAATTTCATTTAGGATTACTATTTTTTTCTATTTTTTTACTAAACTTTATCATTAAAAAATTAAGTGTCTGCAAAATCAATCACAATGAAAATTCAATATCATTACAATGACGAAGCCAAAAATAAAAATAAAAATACAAGAATGTTCCTTGAAGTGTCATCTTCAATGGGTTGGTTTTAGTTTGTTTGATAAGAGTAACATTTGAAATAAAATGTGAAGACAAAAGCATGTGTCGATAATGCACCATTTTCTGAACATACGTTGTTTTGATAAATAATAAAAAATATTTTCAAAGTATTAAAAAACTCGAAATATAGTCCAGGATCAAGTTTAGTGTGTGTAGATTATGAGCACACAATTTTTTTTCCTAAAATGAATAACCATCTATAAAAAAACCATCATCAACACAGGTCACTCATTATCCATACCTAAACTTTTCAAGTATATGTCGTTCGTTGACAACAAATTTGTCCCATGATATGTCCATAAAAAAAATTTAAAAAAATATGAGTAGAAAGATAATTCAATTATGTAAAACCTTTTCGTTTACTTCAAGTTGAAATTCCTAAGGGAGATATGGGTTTGAAGAGGTCGAATTTGAAAAACATAAAAATTAGTTGTTTTTTTTGTCAAAAACAAGCCAAAATTGTTTCCCAACTTCATGTTTTCACCCGAGGCATCTATCGAGAACGCCTATTCCACCCTTCTAGCCACTATTTTAAGTCTCAAGTGAGATAAATTCGAAGTTGATACTTTTATTCTAGTCTCATTGGGGTTTGCGATACTTGTGAAACATCACTACTTGTTTGACCTTGTAATTATTTAATGTCACCATGAAGAGTTTGGGATCATTGTAATGTTTGATTTGTGATCTAAAATGTTGTGAAATCGAATGGTCCTAATACTATAGAGTATTGGGTCACTCTCGAATTAATGGTAGTTGGTAGTGGTATTGAATGCATCTCTGCGAATGCACATGGCCATGCTGCCAGCTGTGAGGGGGTTTTACCCAAGGGTTCTACACCAACGAAGAGCATTTTCATGGTTCGTTTCTCTTGTCTGTTGTGGATGCGATGAAGGTTTCTCTGTTGACCTGAGCTGTGGATCATGGTCAGCATTCCATTGGCAAAAATAACGATGGCGACTGCAATTTTGAAGGTAATTCCTCTCAGGTTTAAGTTCTACTTTCCTACTCTTGCATAGTAGATGTTTTGTGATACAAAATTTAGACTCCTGACTCATATGTTGTGATTGGAATGCAGGTGGTGATGGGCATTTCTCTTCTACGTGATCATTACACAACACTGGTGATATTTGGACAATGGTAAGTCCAGAATCTGCCAACTCTTAGCTCCTCCTTTCTCCCCTGTGGGGATTACTATTGATGTATGTTTACTGGGAAATTGGTGAACTTATTTGAGTTCAATGCGACAAGTTTCGAATCCCTAGAAGTCGCCTTTTTGGCTGGAATGTGGTGTGAATGTATCTATTGTCGTTTTGCAGACCGTAGAGGTTATTAGTGTAGGGTTTGGCTATCCGGCCCTGTGTTTATCTTGGTTGAGCTCTCGTTATTTGGAAATAATGCCCAAGGATGAACTGGGGTTTATATTACAGTTTTATGTGTTCAAAATGTGATTGTATGGGTCTTGAGATGCCCTGCTGTGTAATGTTTATGAGGATTTGATACCCTATCCAAATCCCTACATTTATTTAATTCATATGGATATGTGGTTCTTGTACAATCGTAACACTATCTGCATTTTCTATTTGCAAATGAACATGTATTTAACCCTATGAAGGGAATGTATATATATTTCTATGTTTTTAAGTTATTGTTGCTCCAATCTGTGGTCTGCTCAATTTTATGGCTTCGTGTTTTTAAATGTAAAAGCGTAGAGTTATGTTTGTTGGAAGAGAAAAATGGAATGGAGGGAAAACGTAGCCCTATAATTGTTTTATCTATAAATCTGAAGAGCCTTGGGTTCTTACTTCTGCGCTTTCTATTTATTTGATAGAAAGACAAAAGGATCTCTTGGTTCAGAGATGTTTTGTCTTTGTTTTGAGAAATTTCTAATGACTACGCCGTATTTTGATTGGCGCCCTCCTAGGTTGATGACATATGTGTGTATGCACATGCGGGGGGAAATGATGCCCAAGAGGGGACATCCAGATGTTCATGCGAGGATTACCATGGATTTTATTGACATGCTAGGTGGCCAGTACCAACCTCAATTAGACATGGTTTCATATCCATATGCGGGGTTGGATTGGAGAGGGTGTACCAAAATCTTCTTCACCTAGGATGAGCCACCTGATGATAGAGGTAAATTTAGGGTTATGTTTAAATTAATCTAGTTTCATGTTATTCTATTTATAGTTGATGTAAATGAAATATATTTTAAATTTTTATATTAAATTCATGTTTAATGAAATTGTCTAATTATTAGTGTACTATATATTTTACAGATATTGGCACATTTGATGGTGATGTGGGGCCTCCTCTACCATAGGATGAGGATGAGGACATGGAGATGCATCATCATCCTAAGGTCACGCTTAGCTAGCTAAACGTGGCCTTTGACGCAGGCTAGAGCATAGTTTCTGATAGGACATTGTAGATAGGCTGTCGATATTATTATCATATCAAGGAGTTCATCCTGTTCTAGTAAAGGAGATTCAGAGGAAGAACCAATACGTTGAGCTATGGAGGATGCTTCCTCTTGATATGAGGATATTTATGCATCCAATTGCTGGTTCTTGCATTATTTTAGATGCCATGACTGATGGTATTTCATCGCCAGATGAGAGCAGATATCCTCGGCCTCCTAGTCCACCTCCTTCTTCACCAGCTAATTCAACTAGTTGCGTAGCCTCCACATCCCACTACAACTCCTCCTTGACCTCCACCTCCTTATCCTCCACCTTCGACATCTCATCCACATCCTCCTCCACCTCCATCACCTCCTTCATCATCTAGTCCTCTACTCCTACTTGACCTTCCTCCCGATCCTACTTCATGATCTCCGCTACTCCTACTCAATCGACTTTCCGGTCCAAATATTTGACCTAACCATCCTTCATTTCCTGCTCCAGTCAGATCTATTATAGAGATGCTTAGAGGGGGGCACACGATTCAGCTTGATGGAAATATCCATGCTTCTCTAGTTCGAGCTCATTTATTTCTTGTCACATGTATTGATGCATTTGGCTCTATTGGTGGATGTTTCAATGCCCCTAGCTTTGCTCGAAGAGGTGCCGATATTGCATCTGGCTCTATTGGTGGAGGTGACGATGCCTCTGTCTCTAGTCAAAGAGATAGTGACGATGCCTCTAGCGGAGGTGGATCAGATTTGTCATAATAGTTATTGGACTGGAGATATCTTATATTTTGCATATTGTATCATCACTTTGATGTTATATATGTTCATATGTATATATGTATATATATCTATATATTGCATTTTTCATGTTTATGTCTATGTTGATGTTTATGTTGATGTTTATTTATATGTTTATGGTGATGTGTTTTGTGTTTTTTAGATGGTGAAAGTTATCATGAATATGCCATATTTATGTTTATGTGGTAAAAATGATGATCATGGAATGTTTATGTTTACGTTTATTATTAGATATGTGCGTTAGATAATGTTTAAATCTGTTAGATGTATATGTTAGTTGAATATGTAACGTAATGTTTATGATGGTACATTCATTCTTATTTTTGGTTTTATGTAACTAATGATGGTATGGTGGTATCATGGTGTTTATTTTTATGTTTGTTAGATGCTGACAATGGTAATAATGGTATGTTTGTGTTTATGTCATGAAAATGATGATGATGTAGGTACGTTTATGTTTATGATGGTATGATCATGATGTTTATGTTTGTTAGGTTTTTAAATTGATGAGGATCATATGCTTATGTAAAAGAACTTTGTACTATTCAAAATGACGTGGGTCTTCAAATTAGTAACTATTAATTTACTCCACAAAAACATCACAATTTTCAATGTAAATTATGATATACAACAAGTTGTCGTATGACTTAACAATTTTTCAAAGCATTAGACCTTTGTAAAGAAAGTCATTGGGTTTTTAATTTTGGTCAATTTTACCATCCTTTCAACCATTTTTCACATTAAATAATTTCAACTTAAATTTTGTAGACAATTTGAAGTATGGTTTCATATATATGTTGATATATTGGTTAGAAAATGAATTTGAAAGTATGGTTGGTTGTCAAGTCCTCATAAATATGAAAATATGGACTGGATTAATGGTCATTGAAAATGTTGAAAATTAATGTTTCATTAATTAACTTAACATAGGTTAAAAATTTTATTTTTACATAATATAATTGAATTAAATATTTTGATGAATTTTGTATCGATAATGGATGAATTTGTGGTAAGTTTATGCTTTATGATTTTTGTATAATTATTCGTCATAGTATCATGTTTATAATTTTTTTATAGTTTGTCGTAATATTATGTTTATGTAATAATATTTTTTTATTTAGTATTCATATTCTTCTTATATAATTTCTATCGATATTCTAATTTATTGTAATTTTCTTAATATTGTAGTAAAATTTGTCATAATATTATACATATATGAGAATATATTTATTTTGTTGCTACTTTATGTTGAGAATTATGAAATAATATATAATGATTTTTAATAAGGAATACTTAATTATTCAAATGATAAACATAAATGAAACATTTTTTATAGATCTAACCAAACAACATAACAAAAAAGTCAAGTATTACCATGCAATACTATTATAAAATATGAATATGAACATCACAAAAAAAATGTAAATATGAATATCAATATGACCTATCAATGTATCATTCAATATTTTTATTTTTTTTACAATAATTCACTTTAAAATGACAAATATCAAAGGTCTAATAGGAAGAGAGACAAATATTTAATAAAAAGAACAACCTTTTCTCTCAATTGTAAAACCAAAAGTTGCTTTCTCTAAACTTATTATTAATAATCATGATCTTCATTATATAATATAACGTTAGTCCACTTTGAAGGAACACATTTTATATCCTCTAAAAATGAGGTTTGGTTATTATTAATACATAATTAACATGATTTGTTTGTAGATGCTCAAATCTAGCTCGTGTTCAAAGAATTGCAATTATTTCCAATATTGACAGTTATGTATTTTTCCATTAAATGCGATTGGAGAAGATGATAAAAGGGAGTTGGATCATGTTCCCAAGACCCATGCTAACCAAGGTCAAATGATGGAATAACCCATAAACAATGAAACTTGAAATACACATAGAAATGAATATGCATATTCCAAATATAGCGTTCACAGAAATTATTATTTGTTATTTTTTATATCTATTATATCATATAAATTTTAAAGGATATACATATTTTATTAATCTTGCCATAATTTTTTTCTACCTTAACGATATATATATGTTTCTAAGTATCTAAAATATTGAATATAAGTGTCTAAGTATAATATAAGCATTAAATTGGCCATGTTATTAAAAGAAGAGTAGATGAAATTCCAACAAAGAATAAATATTATTAACATCAATGATAATTCGTACTCTAATTAGTTGATTGTGATCCAATTGTAAGAATTAAATGATAAAACCCACATTGCAATTTTGAACTAAATGGGAAGATAAAAATATCATCTCGAACTATGGAGAATGACATACAACCATTCCATACAATCACAAATTACTTGATAGACATGAAACATATTTCATATCATACTGATTGTTAACCAACTCAAATTGTTTAAACACTATATCCAGTAATCAACTTTCCATTTCCACCATCATTACATGAAAAATAAACAATATAATTAGACTATCAAAGTTACAATAACAAAATGATCATATCTCAATCTGTAAATTATGAAATAAAACATGTACATATCACTCTCCATTTCCATCACCCTCATTATCTTCCTCAGTTGGTATGATAGTATTGTTCTTCTCAAAAACATGTTTGGATCTAGGGTTGTGTCTTAATGTGAACCACCAATATTTATCAAACACGTCTAGGTAAAAGAAAACCCGGTTGCAGTGTTTTGGGAAAACATAAGGATCCTTACTTTCATCCCATATCTTTCTCGAGTTGATACATATCAACCCACTAGCGTGATTTTCCTTTACATTATTCCTATCAAATGTGTCCCACCACCTGCACCTAAAAATAACACAATGGAAATATGAGAAGTCCACTTGAATGATATCTTGCGTCTTTCTAACATGACCCAACATCCCTCCTATCAAGTTTTAATCACGGTGACTAGCATGAGTAGATTGGTCGAAATCGACTTCCACTCCACAATCTTGTGTAAAACGTCCATCATGAGCATCCTTGGTGCGAAAATGATGTCCACAAGCCCACATAGATGGGAACGATAAAATCAGTTACTCATTACAGATAATAGAACCTTTTAAAATTTCTCCAAAATATAATTTTCCTTCCTGGCAGTGAATAGCACGCTTCAAGAAAAGATCAGCTTCTACATTAAAGGTTCTTCTGGAAAGATGAGACAGAGATATCTTTAAGAAGGACATGACAACTGGTCGAGGTGGTTATCATGGCTAATTTCACTACAGTACCTGACTTCTCCCTGGTGCTCGATCTCAGAACGCCCATGGTTATCATGGCTAATAGTCGTCGGCAGCATCGTAATCATCAAACCCTGGATCATAACTGGTGGAGTCCGATAACCCTGGAGGGGCATTGTTAGGATAACTCAAGTAGGGATCATGGTGGCCGCCTTCATAGTTTGATAACCCTGGAGGGGCATGGTTAGGATAACTCAAGTAGGGATGGTGGCCGCCTGCATAGTTTGATAACCCTGCAGGAACATCGTTTGGATAACCCTGGCCATAGTGATGGTAACCCTCACTGTAAGGGGGAGGATAGGGCGCAGGAGGTTGATACCGTGGCGGAGGTTGATACGGTGGCCGAGAGGAGAAGGGGCTGGTCGGTGTGTAATCCCCATACCCGCCATAAGCATTAAATCCAAACCCTGCATTGGGATTGGCGTAGCCGAAGGAGGCTGATAAGCCTATCCCGTGATTAGGCGGAGGTGAATGCCAGGACGAGCCAAAGCCAGGTGGCGGAGGATAATGCGAGGACGAGCCATATCTGGATGGTGGTAAATGATGAGGCGGAGGACGTGGATAATGGGTGGCGCGCGAATGCGAGGACAAGCCCGCCGGTGGGTGAGCTGGGGGCGCGGCCACCGGCAATTACTTTGACGCCATAATTGAATTTGCAGAATGAGATTGCGGAGAAGTGTTAAGAGCAAGGGTTTCAGAATGAAGTGTTACGAGTGGAGGCAGTTGATTGAATGCATTTCATGGAGATATGAAAAGCTCTTAATATAGCTGCAGTACTCCGCGTGATTCTCATTCTCACGCAAATTCCGATTCCCATTCTCACGACTGAGTCAAAACCCCTGTCGCCCGGCGGATCAAACCCACGACCATTCTCACGATTGAATCTAAGTCAAAACTAAGCGGCTTGAATCGACTGTCGTAGGCTCCTCGACAGTCCAGGGATCAAATTGGGTCCCATTTCACTTTGAAGAGCTATGAGATATTGAAGGGCTATGTAAAAATAAATCAAAATATGACGTATAAAAATAAAGAAGCATCGTAAAAGTTCCACAATTTCGTCATCCGCTAAAACTTGGTTGGAATTGGCAATACGAAATCTAAAAATTTAGGATTTGTGTTGATTAATATGGTTTTTTAATATCTAGATGAATTCAACACTTTGGAAAATCTCAAGGCATTCAAATTATACAGAATTAATACTCTTATTTAACGTTCTAAAAATTCCATCACGGATTAGGCAAATTCGTCTCTGAAAAAACAATTTTCTCTGAGCTAAATTGTAAAAGTTTTAGACAATTCATAAAAAAAATCATTATTTTTATTTGAAAATGTAATATAGTATATTAAAATTTCATTAATGGAACTTTTCTTATAATGATAACCATATTTATAATGTTAAACTCTATTAATTTTAATTAAATAATGTTTATAACATATTGTTTGTTTAAAAAAATTATTAAGTTGATTTTCCTTTTGAATGTCTATCAATTTCATAAATTTCTAAATATCTTTTATTCTTCCAAGTAAATACCAATGGAAATAGATTTTATAACTTTGCAAAAATAATTTATTTCGAATATCATAACAAAATACAACTACCGTAACATAACATGGTGTATAGAATTTATGCACGTGATAATGGAATCCCACATTTATTGTGTCCAAGAGGCGAACTCCTTCGGTCCTGGGTGAGTGCACAAAGTTAAGGGACCTTTTAGAGGCAATGCTAGATTCAAGAAACACATTCAAGTTCTATAAAAAATAATTGATCCCAAGCAATCTCGACCTTGCCAAACCTAGTCCCAAGCCTGCCAGGGTGAAGTCCAAGTAGGATAGTTAAAAACAATGCGTACGTCTTATGTAGTAATAAAATGTGTACGCATTATGTAGTAATAAACATGTATACATTTTGTAAAACATGTTTTATGCCCCAAAATGGCTCACACCTGTCATTTTCTCCACGATAGCAGCATAGTGGTTTCGAGTGACTGAATGGCTATTGGTGAACCCATTTGAGTGACTAGAGATTGGATCTTCCAGTTTCGTCATCAATCTCCTCAATCCCAGGTATTTACATCAAATTCCCTCCTTCTAATTTCTCTTTTTTTCGAGTAATGTGTATGCCCTAAAATGAATTGAAACCATAGTTTATTTAATTTCTATGCCCTAAAAGAAATTTAAACCATTTAACTCGAATCATGTGTGTGCCCAAAGGAAATTAAATACCCAATTTTCTCATAAAAATCAAATCAATTTCACTAAATGCATGGATTAAAAAAGTTAAAGGTTACTTTCTAGGTGAGAATTGTTGTACGGTAAGGTTGTACGAGAATGTCATTGTCAAGTTTAAGAGCAATGAGGGGTGGTCGAAAGATATTAATAGTAATATTGGAGTTAAACAAGGTTTCTCTCTCTCCCGTACCCTTTTCGGCATATACATTGATAGACTAGAAGGTTGTTTAGAAGAATCAGGTGTAGTCATCATCACTCTCCTCTATGTTGATGATATTGTCCTTATGGATAGGTGTCCCTTTGATCTTGATAAGCAATTAAAAATTCTTAAGGTTTTATGCTCTAATATAGGTATGAATGTTAACACTAACAAAAAAAGGTCATAATTATCAAGTCCAAGAAGGTCATTTACGCTAATTTTTTGTATGACAATAGCAACTTGGAGGAAGTGTCTTCTTACAAATATTTGGGAATTGATAATCATCACAAGTTCAACTGAAACTATAGCATTGAGAAAATGATTAATGGAGGATGTAATGCTTATTTTGGTCTTGAAAAGAGTTGTAAATCAACAAATCTTGTGAAGTGGGATAAAAAGAAGTTCCTCTTTGAAACTCTCATCACTCCCGTTGTCTTATACTGTTGTGAAGTTTGGGGTTGCAACATCTCTGGAGAATCTTAGAGAAATATTAAGCAAATCCATAAGTGTTTCATAACTTATAACCTCATAATTAAAAGCAATATGCCATATCTTATTCCCCTTATAGAAGTGGGTCTTTCCCTCATCGACAACATGATTATGACTCAGTTTTGCTGATGTACAGGCACAAGATAAATAACATGGGAGACCGAAGACTTCAAAAAATTGCTTGAAAATCGAGTCAAAACCATACATGGCTAAAACGAGGTTGGTATAAAGACACCACTGCTTGGTTAAACCATTGTGAGATTGACAAAAAATGTCAATTTACAAAATATTAATAACATTACAAATATTATTACATTTAAGTTTAAAGAGAAAATGTGGTGCAAAAAATGATTTAGAGATTAAAAAAAATTAAGATAATTTAAGGGTCAGTGCAAGCTAATGAGGGTCACTTTTGGCACGTTAGATGCAATAGAAAACTGAAAAAGCAGGCATCTCTCAACTTACTTGGATTTTTTGATTTACTTACGGAAAATATCTTGCATTGAGTAAAAAAGATGAAATGTAGGAAATTGAATCACGTTTCTAAATATATAAATTTTATGTATTGAAAATTTGCATAGCTATGTCAAGTTTCATTTTTCCTAACAGACACTTTTTATTTTTCAGGCAAATGATAAGGTATATGTTTTTGTGGGTAGAGCCTTTGAGGGCCTAAATGATGGAATCAAGCTACAAAAATCGGCATGCATGTAGAGAACACATAGCACTTGTGCGTCATTATTTTTCGAAAATTAAATTAGTAATTTTATAATTTTTTTATAATTGTCTAAGTGATCAAACCTCAAAAATAGTACCTCTTTTGTGGGTAGAGCCTTTGAAGGTCTTAATGCAAAAATCTTGAAATGGGTTTTTCATAGAACGTGGAGGTTAGTGTCCTCTTGTGCACCATACAATTTTTTTTTGAAATGATTAAGAATTGAAAAAGTTATGGAAGAAACACTAACAATGTGTTTCACGAGTTAAGGAGGTAGGACAGAAAAGAAATTGAAAGAAAATAGGAAAAATTAATATTTCAAAATAAAAGTTACATATTTGGAATCTGCAGAAAAAATGCTATTTGTGTCTAAGATTCTGTCAAAAATGACTGTGTGTAGCATATTGTAACAAGTGGCTAAGCACAGGCTTCTCCAGAAACTGGAAGAAATACCCAATTAGCTTTGGTTTTTCATTAACATAGCACAGGTTTGGAATTACCGAAGCAAACTCCAAAGCATACACATAGGATTATTGTTGACATGTGAGCATGTGACTTGGCCTGTTTAAATTCAAAAATATTGTTGCGCTTTTAGATTTAAATAACGCGTACGCGTTATATAACTAAATAACGCGTGCGCGTTATATCAATACTTAAAATACATGTTTAATAATTGAGAAAGAGGGGGTGTGGAAATCAAGGGAATTTTTGTTTAATATTTGAGAAGGGGTGGGGAAGGGTCAAGGGAATCTATGGTTAATATTTAATAGGGGTGGGAAAGGGTCAAGGGCTTAGAAGGATGTTGGAAGCTTGAGTGGGGAGAGATGAAGGGAATGAGAACATGATGGGCTACAGGGGGTGAAGGGAAGTGGAGCTTGAGAGCACTATTAGGAGTAGAATAGGTTCTGAAGAGGTATAGGGTTAGAAGTTGAAAGTGAGACTTGAGTGACAAGGGGGAATGGATGGAGGCAAGGGGGATGTGAGAGAGAAATAAAGAATACAAGGGGGGGAGAGACATAGAGCGAGGGAGGGAGAGGGACAATGGGGAGGAATGGATTTGGAGGGAGTGAGAGATAGATGGGGATAGAACGAAATAAGAGATAGGAAGGGAGGGATAGAAAGTGTTGGTGGGAGACATGCAGAGAGTGGTGGCAATGGAGAGAGAGGGAGTGATGGAGAGATTGGGATAGGTTGAGGGAAAGATGAGGGAGGGATAGAAGGTGAGAGACAGGCGATGAGAGAGGGAGGGAGAGAAGGTAGGGTGAGGGATGGAGAGAGAAAGTTGGAGATAGATATGGATGGAGGGGGGATGGGTTTGAGAATGGAAAGTGACATAATGTGTGTGTATGTGTGTGTGTTTGAGAGAGAGAGAGAGAGAGAGAGAGAGAGAGATTGATGGTTGGGGAGAGAGAGACTAGAGGGAGTTGTGAGCATCATATTCTCCATCAGCATCATATTCTTCATCATCATCATCTTCATGACCATCATCGTCATCATCAACATCTTCATCATCATCACCATCATCATCATCATCATCATATTCCTCATCAAATCAACATCTCCATCATCATTATCATCATCATGATCATCATCTAAACATCACCATCACCATCATCATCAACATCTTCATCATCATCACCATCACCATCATCATCAAAATCTTTGTCATCACCATCACCATCACCATCACCATATTCATCATCATTGTCATCTCTAGGTTCCCCATCAACATCAACATCTCCATCATCATCATCTTCTTCATCATCATCATCTTCATCACCATCATCATCATCATCAACATCTTCATCATCATCACCATCATCATCATCATCATCATCTTCCTTGAATCAGATCAACATATCCATCATGTCACCATCATCTTCTTCATCATCATCTAAACATCACCATCACCATCACCATCATCATCATCATCTTCATCATCATTACCATCACCATCATCATCAACATCTTCATTGTCATCACCATCATCATCATCATCATTGGCATTTGTAGGTTCCTCATCAACATCTCCATCATTATCATCTTCTCCATCATCATCATCTTCATCACCATCATCATCAGCATCAACATCTTCATCATCATCACCATAATCATCATCTTCATCGTCATCAGGTCAACATCTCCATCATCATCATCTTCTTCATCATCTTCACCACCATCATCATCATCATCATCTTCATCGCCATCTCCATCATCTCCATCATCTCCATCATCATCACCATCACCATCATCATCATCTTCATGACCATAAACATCTTCATCATCATTGTCATCTCCCCCTTCCTCATCAACATCTCCATCATCATCATCATCATCACCATCTGAACATCACCATCACCATCATCGTCAACATCTTCATCATAATCATCATCATCAGCATCAGCATCATCATCAAAATCTTCATCGTCATCACCATCACCATCTTCATCATCATTGTCATCTCTAGGTTCCCCATCAACACATCTCCATCATCGTCATCTTCTTCATCATCATCATCTTCATCACCATCATCATCATCATCTTCTTCATCATCATCATCTTCATCACCATCATCATCGTCATCAACATCTTCATCATCATCACCATCATCATCATCATCATCTTCCTCATCAGATCAACATCTCCATCATGTCACCATCATCTTCATCTTCATCTTCATCATCATCATCATCATCATCATCATCATTACCAACACCATCATCATAACCATCTTCATCGTCATCACCATCATCATTGGCATCTGTAGGTTCCTCATCAACATCTCCATCATCGTCATCATTGGCATCTGCAGGTTCCTCATCAACATATCCATCATCGTCATTTTCTCCATCATCATCACCATCATCACCATCATGATCTTCTGAACATCATCATGATCATCATCTAAACATCACCATCACCATCATCGTCAACATCTTCATCATCATCGCCATCAGCATCATCATCAAAATCTTCATCGTCATCACCGTCACCATCTTCATCATCATTGTCATCTCTAGGTTCCCCATCAACACATCTCCATCATCATCATCTTCTTCATCATCATCATCTTCTTCATCATCATCATCTTCATCACCGTCATCATCGTCATCAACATCTTCATCATCATCACCATCATCATCATCATCATATTCCTCATCATATCAACATCTCCATCATGTCACCATCATCTTCATCATCATCATCATCATCATCATTACCAGCACCATCATCATCAACATCTTCATCGTCATCACCATCATCATTGGCATCTGTAGGTTCCTCATCAACATCTCCATCATCATCATCATTGGCATCTGCAGGTTCCTCATCAACATATCCATCATTGTCATTTTCTCCATCATCATCACCATCATCACCATCATGATCTTCTGAACATCATCATGATCATCATCTAAACATCACCATCACCATCATCGTCAACATCTTCATCATCATCGCCATCAGCATCATCATCAAAATATTCATCGTCATCACCATCACCATCACCATCACCATCTTCATCATCATTGTCATCTCTAGGTTCCCCATCAACACAACATCTCCATCATCATCATCTTCTTAATCATCATCATCTTCATCTCCATCATCGTCCTCATCAACATCTTCATCATCATCACCATCATCACCATCATCATCATCATCTTCCTCATCAGATCAACATCTCCATCATGTCACCATCATCTTCATCATCATCATCATCACCATCATCATCAACATCTTCATCACCATCATCATCAACATCTTCATCATCATTACCATCATCTTCATCAACATTATCATCTTTATCATCTTCATCTGCATCATGATCATCTTCATTGTCATCACCCTCCTCCTCATCATCATCTTTATCATCTTCATCTACATCATGATCATCTTCATTGTCATCACCCTCCTCCTCCTCATCATCTTGTGCACTTATGCACTTAGGGATTAATGTTTAGAAGAGGGTCTAAAGGCCTTTATGGGGGAGGGGCTCTAGGAACAAGGTAAGACAGAGAGGGCAGGGTGGAGGGATAAAGGCGTAGAGGGTTAGTGATTAAGGGAGAAGAAGGGAGAGAGTGCTATAGGGAGGGATAATGACGAAGATAAAGAGAAGGTGGAGAGATGGAGAGTGGGGTGGTAGAGACATGGCTGAAGGGAGAGAAAGAAACATGAAAGAAACATGTAGGGAGAATGAGGGACAGATATTTAGAAAGAGATAGGGGGTATCTAGGGATTATTGGGAGAGAGCTAGGGGCTATTAAACCATACAAAACATTTGTTTTGTATGCAATCATATAAATTATTAGTTTTCTTTGATTTTGTTCGTTGCCCTAGCCGTGCACCTAACCTATTAATTGTGCTTGACTATATCGCGTTCACGTTTTTTCACTACATATCACGCACGCGTTTTGTATTTATATAACGCGTACGCGTTTTTCAACTCCAGAAATAATGGCCTGTTGCTGTCCGAGAGCAACTTCACTCTGTCCGAACGAAAGCAATAATCCTGCGATTTTTCGAACAGCACGAGCCCGCGTCTGAAAATTTTCACATTCTACACCAACTCCATCATTTTTTTTTATGCAGGTGCAGCATTGAGGACATCTTTCATGGTTGCTCACTGTGGTGTTGGGTTATATGGCCATATTTGAAGAAAATAATTAGCAAGCTTGAAGAATCTCCAATTGAAGAACACCAAAGATAAGGCCTTTGAAAGATTCATTTTGCTTATATTTGAGGAGCACACAAGATAAGATATCAAGCTTCAAGACCAACAAGGAAGAACTTCCATTTGCTTATTATTGAAGAGCTTGTAATTGAGGAGCAACAAAAACAAACTATATTGAATTGATCATTGTGGTGATGGGGAATGCACGTAACCGAGTAAACAAATCAACAAGGAAGAAGAGATCTCAAGAAGTCATTGAAGAAGAGAAAGAAAAGAAAAGAATATACATGATGAATCGGAGGCTTTCTTTGGAAACTAATCCAAATCCAATTGTAGAGGATACCATGGTTCATCCTATTAATCCACGACAAGAGGGACCTTCAATTTCCACAATAGTTGTTGAACAAGCACCCCATGGAAGTAATCAAGAAGCAAAACGTAGGTGCTCATTAGGGGATGTTTCAATTCCCACTTCAAGTCAAAGTGATAAGTTACCATCTCAAGATGAAGCTCACGAAGAAACACCCAATTTGCTATCCGGATGTGGTTATACAAGCGATGAAGTCAGAGAGGCGTTGGACATTTTTCCTACTGTTGAAGAAGAGAATGTTATCCACACCATCGATGAGGATGTTGGACTTCCACAAGGGGATGTTGGACTTCCACAGACCATGGATGAGGATGTTGGACTTCCACCATCCAACTACCAGGAAGAGAATGAAGGACACCAAGCTACTACTGAAACGCCAGAGCGTCTTGGTGATGCGCTACATGGTACAATTCCAACCCCCTTACCTCCATTAGCAAGCACACGTCGAAGAACTCCGAAGCGTATACAAGTTGATGAAAGACTTATGAATTCCATTGAAGGTACGCTATCTAAACGTAGTATTGCTTATCAAACTCAACAGATACTTGATAAATATTTTGTTTCTAAATGTGATGGAGATAAATGTAGAATATTTTTATCATTGTTAAAATATAGGAGCATGAATGTTGTTAGGAAAAAGTTAGGGATAAAGATGATAAAGAATTCTGAACCAAGTTCTCATATAGTTAAAAGCCTAGTAGATGCATTTGGTAAAATTGGTAAGAACACACGTTCAAAGGACCGCAATGCTGCTCGTCGTGTGTTGTCACAATCAATTGCAGATAAGAACACCAGGGCCCTTCGTATTCTCAGGCCTACATCCGAACTAGTTAATTTGAATGTAAAAACCCTCCGTAGGTATTCTATTCGAAGAGAACATCTTGACACAACCGATCAGACAGATTTTTGGGCCTTTGTTGGTCGGTTGCCACGTCGTGACATGAAGCTAGTTGATGCAGTAAAGGGACTAGTGCACAGTTTTTGGCATGATCACACAAGGCCTTCTTCAAACCGAAAGGATGTACTAAAACTAAGAAGGGGTTCAAAGGATCGTGAACCACATACTAAACATCTTCTTGATATAACACAGACAGAGCTTTACGAGAAATTTAAGATTGAGCATAGACAATTGAACTTGGGGCAAAGATCTTTTGAGAAATGTAAGCCATGGTATGTTAGAATAAATACTCTTCGTAACACTTGTTGTTGTAGATACCATGTAGAATATGAATATTACTATGAAACATTTTTGTACATTCGTCGTGTGTTGCATACTAACATTGTGCAGGATTGCTCCATGACAATACCACCGACTTCATCAAGAGAATTCATTCATAGCATCATGTGCAATAGGCCCGAGGGGCAAACATACTATGCAAAATCTTGTTTGGATGGAACATGCTCCAACTGTGCTGAAATGGCATTATTGAGCCAATGTATGCACGAGAATGGAGGTAGTGAATTTGGGAAAATGGTTACAGACATGAAAAGTTTCAAATATATCAACTATGAAATAGTCCCAGGGAAAGAAAGCAAAAAAATACAATTGGTGACATCTCAGGTATGCATTTATATCTATAAAATTATGTTGTAACGGTTACATTTCAATCCTTACTTATAACAAAAAACTGACATTGAGATCATTTTGTGTCACCAGGTACAAGTTAGTGACTTCATCAAGGAATTTATTGAAAAGACACATCAATATGTTCAGCATGTCCACGTGGCACGATGGCAGGATGAGAAGTTTAGAATATGCGGAGATACATTTCCCCTTGGTACTATACTTTCAGTTGTTGATTTTGCCGAGAACTACACTCTGCAACCTCAAAATGAGATCCAAAGTCAGTATTATCACTCTGAGCAGGTTTCCTTGATGGTCCATATCACATATAGGCATGGCCCAAATAGCACTGAAGAGCAAAGAGAAATTCTGAAGGAATATCACTTCTACATAAGTGATGATAGGTGCCACGACTTCCACTATGTACGTCATTGCTTCATCATGTTCTATGATCACTTGAAGGGAAGGAACATACAGATGGACCGACACTGGATTTGGTCTGATGGGTGTGCTGGTCAGTTCAAAAATGCACGCATATTTCAGTGGTTGTGTTCATTGCATAAAAACTACAAAGTGCCACATATGTGGAACTATTTTGAGACTGGGCATGGTAAAGGAGAGCATGATGGAGCCGGAGCATGTGTCAAAACAGCCCTACGAAGAGAGGAATTGAAAGTATCTACAAAATCTACTATTCTAAATGCTCAATCTATAGTCAGGTGGTGCACGTCAGTAATGGGAGAGGAATAAACTATGCGAGTAGAATCCACAAGAAAGAGACATGTGGAGAGATTTTTTTGGGAGGTGGTAGACATAGATCGTTCACATGCATGGGAATGCAAGACTGTGCCTGGGACTCGTGGCTTTCATTCGGTTCGATGCTCTGATAACCCAGTATTTGAAATTTGGACCAGAAAACTCACTTGTTTTTGCCCGCCTTGTTGTGATGGTGACTGGGATGGGTGTGAATCATTGGATTGGGTTGATGGATGGGATCGCATATCACTTCCACTTGATCAGCGTGCAATTGTTGAGTTAACTCCGTTGGAAGAAGACCAATCATCTATTTCTGCAGATTTTGATCATGTCTCAGACCTTGTACAACCCGGTATGATGCATTTCCTTAACATTTTTTGTTTGTTTACGTAGTCTTCAAATGCACATTAATGGCCTTGTATCGCACGAAAAATATTTTGATCATATACCTACAATCATATAATGCAGGGCACATATACGCAGTGGTTGCCTCAAAAGATACTGAATGGGGTGATGAATACTGGTTGGCACGCTGTATAGATGGAAAGCAAACCCTCATTGTGTCCATGACTGACGATGAAAACAACCACTTTCCAACTGGGTCTATGGTTGTTAAAGGTGAATACTTGACACGGGACAGCAATGGAAGAAAGAAGGGTGGATATGTTTACAGGGATTACAAACCAGGTGCAAGTGTGTATCACTTTACCAACTTAATCATTGGCACAAACCTTCAGGTACGAACAATGCCTAGTCGAAATACATCGAAGGTACGCTACTTCTTACCGGATACAGAGCACGAGAGACTAATGGAGACCATTAGTATAAGAGATGATCCGGAGGGCTTGGTTGTATGATAATAGGTGGGATCTAGCATGATGAGGTACGTTACATACTTTTAATACTATACTATTTATACTATTTGTAATTGAATATTGATATATGCTCAATTTTCACATGTATGTTTCATATGAATATGTCAATTTTGCGTTCTTGATATGCCAAATTTACGTTTACGTTGTTTATAAATATGCCAAAAGTTCTCTTGTATGTCAAGTTTATGAATATGCCATTTTTTACATATGATCAGTAAACCCTAAAATTATATTATGTTCATCATGTTGGTTATTGGCTTCACCCAACAAAATTAATTCAATTCATGCTCACTATATTAAACAATACACGTATATTAAATTTAATTCATGTCTTGTTAAATATTTCATAATGAATTAGCTAGTTGAGAGCACCACCTTAGACCAAGCCATCATCATCAACATCTTCATCATCATCACCATCATCATCATCATGGACCTGCAAAACCCTAGTTTCCAAAGTGTCTAGGCAGGTTCGGGTTGGGAACACTAGCCATACCCGCCCGGTGGATGATTTTCCAAAGTTGACCCCCGTGTGCAAAAATTGCACACTCCCACACTGAGCAAAACCCTAGTTTCCAAGATGAACCTGCAAGGTGACACATGGGCCACTGGGTAGGAGGGGAGGGGCACCCCTGGCACTATCCCGGTGTGCTGAATCCAACGGAGTCGACAGTTCGTCGATCCGAGCCACGGTCTTCATTCTATGGCTCGTCCCGTCTCACTACCAGAAGGCCTTCAGGGACACCTGCTGGATACCTACCGGGGGCATAGAACTCCAACCATGCAACAAAACCGGGTTCCGCGGAGACCTGCAGGTGTGTCTACACAGGTTCGGGCTAGGAACACTAGCCATACTTGCCCGGCGGATGATTTTCCAAAGTTGACCCCCGTGTGCAAAAATTGTACACTCCCACACTGAGCAAAACCCTAGTTTCCAAGATGGACCTGCAAGGTGACACATGGGCCACCGGGTAGGAGGGGAGGGGCACCCCTGGCACTATCCCGGTGTGCTGAATCCAACGGAGTCAACGGTTTGTCGATCCGAGCCACGGTCTTCATTCTATGGCTCGTCCCGTCTCACTACCAGAAGGCCTTCAGGGACACCTGCTGGATACCTACCGGGGGCATAGAACTCCAACCATGCAACAAAACCGGGTTTCGGGGAGTCCTGCAGGTGTGTCTAGACAGGTTCGGGCTAGGAACACTAGCCATACTTGCCCGGTGGATGATTTTCCAAAGTTGACCCCTGTGTGCAAAAATTGCACACTCCCACACTGAGCAAAACCCTAGTTTACGAAATGAATGCACAATGAAGCCACTGGGCCATGGGGAGACGAGGGAGAGGGCCCCCTAGAGGTAATCGCACACCAGGAGACCAACGGAGTCGACGGTTCGTCGATCCGACGTCCGGTTTCCGAGTTATGTCGAGTTGCAAGTCGCATGAAAATGCCGTTCAGGGACACTTGGTGAATTTCCGTCTGGGAGCCAAAAAGCAAACGAAGCAGGAAGATTGCGTGCCGTTGGCTCCTGCAAGTGTGTGTGGGAAATGCCGACGTGGGAACACTGCCGGGAGCCATAAATCCATGATAGTAAATTAATTCATGACAAAAAAAACTGAATTATTCCTTTCAATGGATGTGGTTTTCAATTTCCTATGTTGTTAGGTCAATTTGGCACATTCATTGAAAGAAATTGTAGACTTTAATGATGATCACAACAAGTGTGTTTGTTAAAACCTTGTGAAATAGAGCATCAAAAGACCTACATTGTAGGCCATATAATTGTGTTTGTTTACCTTTTGTTTGATGGACCATGCACAATAAGTAATAAAATAATTTTTGAAGTAGGTCATTTCATTTTTCTAATTTTTTCTTTGGTGGTGTTGAAAAAGACCATTGTTCTTATTGATGGGATTTCATGTGCTTATGATTCTTTGGATAATCTGGACACATACAAGGACACCATTATTAGACTAATTCATTATGAACAATTTAATATGAGTAATCTACATAAATGAATTGAAAAATTAACAAAAATAACAAACAACCCATATACCTTGGAATATAACACAAGAGTGACCATGTTAGGCAATCTTACTTATCTACTTACCTATGGTCATTTAAGTAGACCATTTGGATCATGTCTATTACTAATGATCTCCATTAACTTTTCATGTTGACAATGAGGCTTGAAGTATCATACCTTTGATGGGTGCTTCCTTGGCATTGTTTGTAGTTTGAGGTTTGTATCGAAAACTAAGTTTGTAAAGTGGTATATAGATTCACCTAGTCTAATCTTGAAATACATAACCAACCTTCTTCCATGTTTGGTCATCCAGTGTTAGATATTATCCTTTAATAACCATCAAACTGATTACAAGTTGATCACCATTGTCATCTATTAGTGAGACATGAGGGTTTGGTTCGCCTTTAAGGAACATGCCAACAAATAGTGAGTGCCCCATTCATTATCTTTCAGGGAAACCATTGCATATATGTTCATTTTAAAAAACATCAGTTCCAACATGTGAGTCCACTAAATAGACAAAATGTAATGTATTCATGCTAGTTGATAAGATTTAATCTCATATTCCCTAAACTTGGTTGTACAAGATTTGAGACATGATCATAATGTGGTGAAATGGTTGATTAGTCCTCATCCAACTAGGATAATTCAATGTTTATACCTAGAATAATGGGGAGTGATAGAATTTTCTTGTCCATATTTCTACTATAACATTGTTTGAGTTTCAAACTAAATGAAATCCACAAATTCCATGCATTATTCTATGTGATTGATCTACATCAACCACCTCCCAAAAATATCTTTGCACATGTCCTTTCCTTATTGAGTCCTCTTTTCGTCTTCTTTTTCCATCTACAATTATTGAAGAACACCATTCAACAATAGATTTTGTGTAACTAATGAGAGAATTTCTCGTAAACTTCCATTTTTACCTGCAGAATGTAATTTTTATGCACACAACATCTCGATCATGATCCCCTTTCCCACACTCAGTTTCAAAAGTCCTGTAAAGGCAACCTTTACATTTACATTTGCATTAACATGACAACCAAGTCTCAAAAATGAGATTGATGGTGTTTATTCTCATGCAATGTATACAGTTAGGATTAAGACAACTGTATAAATCTATGGAATTATAAATGGAGATATTTATCCAAAAGGAAGCCAATGTTGGCCTTGCCAATCTTTTCTTCCCAATGCAAACGAAATAGTAGATTCCATTTTGCTATGTTTCCATGTAAAATATATTTGAAAAAAAACATATATTTGGATTATATGGAAATCCTTCTTACCTTTGACATTGTTTGGGATCTGCAGGATGGGAATGAAGTATTTTTTAGGGATTAAGAGGAGTATTCAATTACGCAAACTTATGAATGCCTATTGTGACAAGCAATCCATTGATTTCAACTCCATCACATTTCTGTTTGATGGATGATGTTTGCAAGGTGAGCAAGTTTAACCCACCAATGCGAGATTGCATGCAATTACACTGAGCAAAACCCTAGTTTACGAAATGAATGCACAATGAAGCCACTGGGACATGGGGAGACGAGGGAGAGGGCCCCCTAGAGGTAATCGCACGCCAGGAGACCAACGGAGTCGACAGTTCGTCGGTTCGACGTTCGATTTCCGAGTTATGTCGAGTTGCAAGTCGCATGAAAATGCCATTCAGGGACACTTAGTGAATTTCCGTCCGGGAGCCAAAAAGCAAACGGAGTAGGAAGATTGTGTGCCGTTGGCTCCCGCAAGTGTGTGTGGGCAATGCCGACGTGGGAACACTGCCAACACTGGCTCGGGGGAGGTTTTTGCAGAGTTGACCCACCAATGCGAGATTGCATGCAATTACACTGAGCAAAACCCTAGTTTACGAAATGAATGCACAATGAAGCCACTGGGCCATGGGGAGATGAGGGAGAGGGCCCCCTAGAGGTAATCGCACGCCAGGAGACCAACGGAGTCGACGTTTCGTCGGTCCGACGTCCGGTTTCCGAGTTATGTCAAGTTGCAAGTCGCATGAAAATGCCGTTCAGGGACACTTGGTGAATTTCCGTCAGGGAGCCAAAAAGCAAACGGAGCAGGAAGATTGCGTGCCGTTGACTCCCGCAAGTGTGTGTGGGCAATGCCGATGTGGGAACACTACCAACACTGGCTCGGGGGAGGTTTTTGCAGAGTTGACCCACCAATGCGAGATTGCATGCAATTACACTGAGCAAAACCCTAGTTTACGAAATGAATGAACAATGAAGCCACTGGGCAATGGGGAGACAAGGGAGAGGGCCCCCTAGAGGTAATCGCACGCCAGGAGACCAACGGAGTCGACGGTTCGTCGGTCCGACGTCCGGTTTCCGATTTATGTCGAGTTGCAAGTCGCATGAAAATGCCGTTCAGGGACACTTGGTGAATTTCCGTCCGGGAGCCAAAAAGCAAACGGAGCAGGAAGATTGCGTGTCGTTGACTCCCGCAAGTGTGTGTGGGCAATGCCGACGTGGGAACACTACCAACACTGGCTCGGGGTGGTTTTTGCAGAGTTGACCCACCAATGCGAGATTGCATGCAATTACACTGAGCAAAAACCTAGTTTACGAAATGAATGCACAATGAAGCCACTGGGCAATGGGGAGACGAGAGAGAGGGCCCCCTAGAGGTAATCGCACGCCAGGAGACCAACGGAGTCGACGGTTCGTCGGTCCGACGTTCGGTTTCCGAGTTATGTCGAGTTGCAAGTCGCATGAAAATGCCATTCAGGGACACTTGGTGAATTTCCGCCCATTTTATAATTTAAGCCACTTTTAAATATTTGAACTTCCATATTATTTTGGAAAGAGTATAATATTTCAAAACTCCTAAAGAGACAAAAACACATGATCAAAACTCCTAAGGCTGTAATTTAGAGTAGTAATAATGGGGGTGATGGAGTTGAATTTGATCCTATGGAAGATAATGATACTAATATTATTGAGAATAAAGGGATAATAGGTTGATCCATGACACCTTTGTTTGCATGGATGAGGATGCACCTATGATAATATTCATGATGTACATCTTATTGATAAGGCACACAAAGGCCTATACAAGAGATCAAAGATGAGTCACTTTGTCTACTAATTTGATGTTGATAAAATTGAAGGTATTGAATGACATTTCAAACAATGGTATGACAAAGATCCTAATGTATACACAAGGTTAATATATAAGGTGCCCCATAAGGTTCTTTGTCATATCCCTATAATTCTAGGTTTTTGATGATTGTTTAGGTTAAAAAACATAGCACATTATATGGATTATCATGTACAAAGATAAGTGAAGATGGTATTATATGAGTGGCTACAAATGGTTCTCAATTTACGATCATCAAGGAAATATTACCCATTTTTAAAGAAGAACCTCATAATGTTAGACTTTCATTGGTAGTTGATGGCAATGGGTGTGCATGAGTGAGTTCGTTGAAACCTTGAAAACATTGTATTGCATTTAGTTTGATTAAATTACACGAGCAAGAACTTTGACATAACTTGTAATGATCATCCAAAATCACAAATTTTAATTAGATACCAATTAGTGCATGCATGTAGTGAATTCGTTGAAACCTTTGAATATAATAGTTTGTTCTTTTGACATAGTGCATTCATGAGTAATAGATAATCCACACAAATCAACACATTAGAATGACACAAGTACATGTGTCCAAAAGTACATATATATCCAAAAGTGCATGTCTCCAAAAGTACATGTATATCCAAAAGTCTCCAAAAGTGCATGTCTCCAAAAGTACATGTATATCCAAAAGTATCGAAAAGTACATGTATCCAATGAAGTCAATGTACATGTCTCCAAAAGTACATGCACAATAAAGTCAATGTACATGTCTCCAAAACTGAATGTATCGAAAAGTACATACATATACAAAAGTATCCAAAAGCACATGTGTCCAAAACTATCCAAAACTATCAAAACTCAAGCTTTCTCTTGTTCTTTCCCGACGTTGATCCTCTAGGCACATCCCTAGGATCAATGTGCATCCCTGGATCCTGCAAATTAAATATCAATTGTTAAATTCAACTAACTATGTACAGTAATACATTATCTCAACAATTATCAACTGGTGCATGGAAAGTGCATGAAACACTTGGTCACTGAAGGACATCTCACCTCAACTGACAAAGGAGATTGCGTTGCTTGTGTAGCAGATGGAGCCGTCGGTTGAACATCCAGGATGGTTGAACCAGGGGGGCCAGGCACTGCTCCTGCTGGTGGTGGCTACAATGAAAAAATGTTGAAATAGTTAGAAATGCATGAATAAACAATAGGTCCAACAATAATAAACTATGTAAAGATAATGTTGAAATAGTTACATACCTGTGTGTGATCAGTCGCCACTGCAGATGCGGCACTAACTGCTGCATCAACCATCGATGCAAGGTTCTCAGTAGACAACTCGGGTTCCTGATGCAGTAAACATGCAATTCAAACATTAACAAAAATGATTTATGCACTGGATTTCAAGTTAAACAACAAATATCATCGAAGGATATACATTACCGTGGTGTGAGTAACCCCATGGTCGTGGGCAGCTGGAGTCTTTCTCGGAGTAGAACGCCTCACATACACACGACCCTTGTTCACGAATGGCCTGGAGGGAGATGCAAATCCAGGCAATGGGCCAGATGTGTCGGATGGTGCCTACAGTCAGCAAGTGTTCATGTAGTTAGACATGCATGATTCAACAAACAAACATGTGTTTAAAAAATGTCATTTTTAATTGTTTACCTGGAGCCCAGACGTGTCAGGGGACGGTATGACCATGGGTACTACCTCCACATTACCTTGCCCCTGTGAAGGATCTGCCATCTGCAAGTTTAATAATTGTAAATATTAGACCGTAGATAGCATTAATGAACTAAAATGTAAAGTATGTGGAAATTAACAAATTAACAAGTATTAAAAAACTGAAATTTTAAAATGTTTACCTCGGTGTGAGATACGGCAATAGGTGGTATATAAGATGGGCCTACCGAATGGGTAGCATCATGCCCCCCTGTAGAGTCTGGAACATCCGGCTCTGGGGTGTCACTGCCGGCATAAAGCATCAACTGCAAGTTCACAAACATAATATATTAGCTCAAACTATATATATGTGTACAAAAATGAAAATAAATGAAGAATTTATTACAATTAACCATCAACATACCTCTCTCAAAAACCCACTGAAGACAACATCTGAGGCAATACCATAGCAGGGACGACCACATGATGTGCACTCGTGAGGATCAGCACTAGGATGGGGAATAGTCGATGGTCCTGCACTAGTGGATGGTCCTGATGGTCCTGCACTAGTGGATGGTCCTGATGGTCCTGCACTAGCTGATGGTCCTGCATGGTGACGAGCTGGTGTATGTACCACACCAGGGACAGATGTCCCTTCCTCACCCATATGTTGAACCATCCTGCCATGGCGAACAACAGCCCGTGCCAAACTCAAAAATGCATCCCGTGTCTGCGGAATAATGCGATGTGCTGGTGGGACATCTAGCCCAGGAAACTGCCTACGAGGTGCAGGGATAGGGCGATCCTGGTCTCGAAGCCTGGCATTGGGTCGGTTTTGGGGCATCCCCCCACCGATCCCCTGAAACTGTAAGATGTCAAAATAGTTAACGTGTTTATGCAACACAAACTCTGCGTACATCTTTCGAAGGAAATATAAGGGAATTTCCCTGTTGTTGTGTGGTGGCATATCAAAAACCATGTACCATCTGTCCATCCAGTTATCAACAAATGGTTGAAACGTGCACCACTCAATGGAGATATGCGGCCTGCTTGCATTTGGGATTTCCCCCGTCCGAGGGTCCCTAAACAATGCAAATATAAGCTCTTTGGATATTTTCAACTTTTTTACTGCATTGTAATCTAGTCCATCAGCATATTGTTGTCTTTTTATTTCTCTGTAAGATGCAATATCATATAGGACATTCGTAGATTGTGAAATGGTGTCCACAATTGCATCCAAGGTTGATGCAAGTGAACGGCGAATCCTGTCGCCACCACTAAAAGCTGCACTTATGCCCCTCAATTGGGCAAGCTCAATCAATATTTCCGCATTGGTATCCATAGCCGCAACTGCAATAAAGACATTAATACGAAAATCATTAGAAACATATACATGGTATATAATGACGTCTCTTCAAAATTGAACATGTATTAAATCAAACTCACATAAGCAATTTAATGGCATTCACTTACATACATTTAAAACTTAAAATTAAACATTTGACAATTAAAAAGTAAGTTAGTCAGATTGGCAGAGAGGAGGAGGAGGAGGATCAAGGCAGTGATGAGTTTGTTGATTCAGGCATGGAGGAGGAGGATCAGGGCAGTGATGAGTTTGCATCTATGTGTCTCAATGTCTCATTGTGTTTTGTGATTGTGAATGACAAATGTGTTGTGATTTGTGAATGATCTAATTTCTATTGAATATTTCATATTTGTAATTGTAAATGTAATTTCTATTGAATATTTGTAATTGTAAATGTTAAATTTTATTGGATGATCTATATGTCTATATTTTTAAATTTTAATATATTTTAAAAATATATTAATTCCGGGGGTCACCGTGTCTAGTGGGGACCAGGGATCAAATTTGAAGGGTGGGGTCCCATTTCACTATGAAGGGCTATGAGATATTAAACACTATTGAAGGGCTATGAGAAATTTATTAATATTTATTCTATGTGTATATATAGATGTGTTCATGTTGCATGGATTGGATTCTAGGTTAACCGAGGCCTTTTTAGAGCAAAGAATGGGGTAATTACTATTTGGAAACAAGTTTTTTATCAAATGTAAATTGCGGTGATGGAAGATATTGAGGGTGCCACATGTTGTGGAGAAAGTAGTATTGATTCCTATGACGTAATAGGGAGTTCAAAAAGTCTGGTTTCAAGTATTGTCATGCGTAGCTCGATTGATTTTTCTTGTGCTAGGGTTGTAGCAACTGTTATGGCCATTACTGTTAAAAGGATTGATGGGGTGGAATCCCGTGAAACGATGATTTCTTTTGTTAAGACGTAGATTCAGTGAAATTTGGTGGGAGTCTCATGTTCATTTTATGCACAAAATTCGATTACTTGATTTTGTTGCATTGTTAACTCTCCTCCTAGTCATAGCTACAATCTCTTATATAATTGTGAAGGTTATCAATCCACTCAATATATTAAAGTTGTAGTAGGCCAAAATCATCCACATATTTATTGTACTCACAAATGTTGACATTCCAATTTATATGTAGAGTGCCCATTAACATTAGATTGTATGGGACATGTTTTTGAGGCATGATGTCATTATCTCATAACAACAAGCTTTTTATCCATAAATATGTCATCTACAAGCCAACGGAATTGTTCCTAATCCTTTATAAAACTTTGTCATAATTATATCAATACCAACATCCCTACCTATTGACTTAGCTTAGAAGATATTACAACTTCGGATAACCAAACCTGATTCCAAGGTTGGTAATCATAAACGTAAAAGCATCATCATAAGGAAATAGCATGTTGTGTTGAGGAAATTCCTTTTTTTCCATTTCCTTCTCAGGATAATATTTGGTTGTGGATCATTTAAAATGTATAATTTATTTTAATATTGGGAAGCTAAATTCAAATTCATTAATATATTAATGTGATTTGATTTTTTTATTAATAATAAGTTATTCTTTTCATTTGAAAATGTAATAGTACATCAAAATTTCAATGTTTACTGACGTAGTAAAGTTGAGAGGCTTTATTTTTCAGTGGATATAGCAGACCTGTAAATTCATAGGATGTCTAAAATCTAGTCAGCCTTGAAGTTGAGCTCCTCAAAGAAAACAAATTTCTTTAAATATGTTTATGGTAGGCTGGCATTGCCAGCTTCGCTTCGCAAACTATCCTGGAGGACTAGAGGAGATAGGGTAGGTGGAACTTGGAAGTAGCTCAACCACAGTGGAATAGGGGTATAAGAAAAAGCTTGTTTCTATTCATGCAATATTATATATTGATGGTCGGAGCCATGGAAGCATGGAATTCGAGCATTGACTTGATACAACAAAGAAAACAAAAGGTGGAACTCGGGAGCTGCAGGATTGACTTGATACAACAAAGAAAACACAGGGTGTGAGGTTGGGAGCCGTAGACGGTAGGATTAACTTGATACAACAAAGAAAACACAGGGCTATAGGTAGGGTCCACGGGCAGGAGCAACAACCTGCAACATTACAAGAAGTTTATGGATTGTGGATTTTGTCTGAAATGCCAAATTCGCGGGGGCACATTAACATAATATATTATACATTGAATACTCAATTAACTCACGGAGTCAGCATTCACGAATTGGTATGTGATAAATTGTAACTTGGTAAGCCCGCTAGCAACAACACGTATGAGCCACCTACCAGGTTTAATAATTTTGTTGATGCCATGAAATGTGTTAAAAACGTAAGCGCTCACTACAAACACGAGAACTTCGAAGCGTTCAAGCCATGGGTTGCTCAGTGTAAGCCCGTCCACGTAAGTTGCACAATGATATTATTAGAGGCCCAATGGTCCATGATCCATGGATGATCGAACACGTGGATATTGGAGAGTAACCGAGTCCCACTCCCAAGTCACCTAGCTAGTAGCCGCATTCCCAATTTCCCACTAAAAACTGTTGATGGGTGAAATTTGAAGCTACCCTTCTGTTGCAATTTTAAACAGTAGTGGTTAATTTAATTATTGAAGGGCTTACCATGAAATTAAATTTTTTTTGCTTGGTAAAATTTGAAGTGGCCTTCTATGACGTGTAAAATGACCTCTGAAGGGCCCTAAAGGCTTCAAATTTGAAGCCTGGTTACAAGGAAGCGGGCTCAGAGCGCGCTTCAGGCCCGCTTTTTACCTCCATGTGCGAACCCTATCCGGCTTCACAAAACCACTGGTAACTCAACACCTGCATCCACCCAATAGATCTCCAACTCAGACTTGTGGACGTGCTTGCTCGACTTTATTGAGTTCAAAGATGCTTCCTGACATAATCCCCTTCGAGGAAGGGTCTGCGGCATGCTTCCCCTCTCCGATATTCCATAATTCCCGTCCTGGCGAACTCATCGACACATTTTTCCGGCATTGGCCTCCTGATATCTATCGGTAGGAGAGTGTTACATGAGAAGCAGAGGCATCTGAGAAATCAGAAGTGAAGTAATTTGTTGTTGTTTCTTTTCTAACCTTTCTTTCGTCTCCATTTCTAGCAATTTCTCTTCTTTTGCTTTTTAAATTTTCCACTGTTCGTCAAGGGTTCGATTCTCGTTCGGATTGTTTTATTCCACAACAAAAAGGGCTTCCAGGCTGGATGGTATTATGAAAACCAGCTACGGGATGGGGTGTACTGCGTTACCTGTATCAGTTGTTATAAATTTCCTTTCAATCGTTTCAGCATTATATGATAATTGTATGTATTTGGATTTGATGTAAACAGGCATGGTGCAAATGTACCTATCTCTTGAGAATGACTGCAAGTGGGGGCCAAACTGCCAGCAGTCGCCACACCTGATTCCACAGTAGTAGTCGCAGTCTCTCCAATTGGTGCCTCATAAGTTCAGAGTATCATTATCTTTTCACATGATACAAAACATTTTCACATGATACGAAACCTTGCCAGCTAATAAAAAGACATGAGTGCACTCATTTTCATTATATTTAGTGAGTTGTGGCTGGCGGCGGGGACACTCGTGTCCCGTGTTCTCGTGTTGGGTGACTTAGATGGATACATTGTAGAAAGGGGGTCCGAGTTCTATTTTTTTCAATTTTAGGTTGGATTACGAATTTTTGAGTTTTTTAAAAACGATTCATTTTAATTATTCATTCATCTTGGTTGAGGGAGATCGAGGGAGATGTGAATTTAATGAAAGATTGGGTTATTCCCAATTTTATCAATATTAAAAAACTAGGTTTTTTTAAACAAAAAAATAATAATAATTTAGGTTAAAAATGATAAAAAAAGAGTATGGGTGAATGAATTACCTGATTGGATGACAATCTACCGGTGAATTTGTCCCCTCCAGCTAAATCGAGCAACACCGATACTTGAGCGGGCCACAAACCGTCCTCGTCTAGGGTCAATTTCGCGTTTCTGATGCGTGGGTGCCGCGGGTGGTCGGCAATCGTTGGGACTGTGTATTTAAATTGTTTTTTAGATTTACATAACGCGTACGCGTTTTGTAACTACATAACGCGTACGCATTTTGTAGTTATATAACGCGTACGCGTTTTATAGTTATATAACGCGTATGCGTTATTGTTACCTAGCCTACATGTCCAATGACATGTTAGGCTCGGGTCTTACCATGGCAGGTGCTAAACATCATAAACGCGTTATGTTTTACGTATTAGGAACGAGTTTTGGAAAAGTAGCATTGCATCTAAAGTGACCCTCATCTTCTTGCACACACCCTTAAATAAGTCATCAACCCTAATCTAGAATATCAAAAGTATGTCTCTGTTTTATCTAGTCCGAAGAAGAGAAGAAAATTAATATAGCCAAGATAAGAATGAACTCCAATGAGCTCCATAGTAAAACAAGCTATTGGACAATGCCTAAAACACCCTGGGCCAAAAATATTTTCAATCTAAGTGAGGCTCGAAACTTGAGGATGAAAATCACTTTTTCTTAGAGTGCTTTACACTAATATTAGTTTCATAATCTTTGTTGCAATACAAAATTTCTTAACCTTCTAACTTGTCAAAATTATGGTGAATTAGGAAAACTTCTCTTCAAAGTGGACATTAACCACAACCACAACCACCACCATTATCATTATCAAAATAGTTTAAATTCATTTTAATTTAAATTTATCGCTTGAAAAAAAATACAAATTTTAATGAGACCTACCTCCTTTGAAAATTCTGCAAATTATGCATTGAATAAAATAAAAAATTTAATCAATAGGTTGTCCATTAAAAACAAAATAATTCAAATTTCAATCATTATCTATTCCACGTTTCCAATCTTATTTTTTAAGTTTTAAATTATAAATAAATTGTAATTGAGGGGTTTTACCTACTTTGTAAAAATGTCCTACCATCCATTACTTTAATGGGTTCCTCTTGCTCCATGGAAACATCCAACGTGCTCAATTGACGTGACAGCAAATAGTGTTTTGATACGACGACTCATAGTCGCTGTATAAATTCGATCCATGACACGTCAATAACCTTACTTGAAGAATGTTTGTAATCAAAGATGTCGTTGGATTTAGTGAGACATTAATAATCACTTTCTAAATTTTTGTACGGTGCGAAAACTCCGAAATTATATTATTATTGATGACGGTGATCATTATTAATATCAAGGATTCAAGTGGAAGCAATTTTGGTTTATTAAATTTTAATAATTGTTTTCTTGATTGGTTTTAAAATTTTATTTATATGTTGTAATAGTTTGAAGATTTAAGCATTTTCAAGTTGCTATAATTTTGTTAGTTTGAAAGATTATAAAAGTTATTTTTATAATAAATATTTTGAAATTGAGATTTAATGTGAGTGTAAGCAAGATAATCTAAAAGAAAGTGATTTTCATGTGAGTGTAAGTAAGATAATCTAAAAGAAAGTGATTTTCATCCTTAACTTTCTTAGTTTCACAAAAATGACAAATTCATTTTACTAATCGTGTTTTAGGAATTGTCCAATGACTTTTTCACCATAAATGCCAAGAGATTTTGTTCTTATATTTTTCTTGATTTTCTTGAATGATTTAGACTAGAATTTAAATAATCTTAAGAATCTTCTTCTCATCCATTATAATTACTTTATACCTATACATTAAGTATATAGTCATAGCCATATTCTCATTAGAAGTTAGACTTTTTTTTTCAAAAGAAAAAAACATTTAATTTATTATTCATATTAAATTAAAATTACATATATCATATTACATCATATTGCTTCTAACATCATATCGCTTCTAATCAAAAGGAGTTGCCTTCTATGAAGAGAATAAAATATAATTTAAATTGATACCAACTAATTAAGAGTGATAAATCATTGACTCCAAATTGCAATGAAAACAAATTAAGATTCGAGTACTCAACCCTTCTCCACTAATATAGTCTTTCTTTCTTTGATTATTTTGTTGAATTGTTTAATGAAGACAAATTAGGTCGGATCTCTTCTCCTCCACTAGTGCATTCTTTGTTTGATTGTTTGGACATGAATTTTCTCAATGGAGACAAATTACCAGTTAAGTCTCCCTACCTTCACCTTCATTATTGTAGTCTTTCCTTGATCGTTACCTTGAATTTCCACTAGTGCATTCTTTGTTTGATTATTTGGACATGAATTTTCTCAATGGAGACAAATTACCAGTTAAGTCTCCCTACCTTCACCTTCATTATTGTAGTCTTTCCTTGATCGTTACCTTGAATTTCTTAAGGAAGAGAAATTAGCATTTTTGTCGTCAACCCTTCTCTCATTCTGTTGAATTTTCAGCGATCTACCACATTCAATATTCATATTCCAATTCCAATTGTGAGAAGACGCCAAAGACTTGCAAAGCTAGGTGTGCCACATGAGTGATAAATCATTGACTCCAAATTGCAATGAAAACAAATTAAGATTCGAGTACTCAACCCTTCTCCACTAATATAGTCTTTCTTTCTTTGATTATTTTGTTGAATTTTTTTAATGAAGACAAATTAGGTCGTCATCTCTTCTCCTCCACTAGTGCATTCTTTGTTTGATTATTTGGACATGAATTTTCTCAATGGAGACAAATTACCAGTTAAGTCTCCCTACCTTCACCTCCATTATTGTAGTCTTTCCTTGATCGTTTCCTTGAATTTCTTAAGGAAGAGAAATTAGCATTTTTGTCGTCAACCCTTCTCTCATTCTGTTGAATTTTCAGCGATCAACTGCATTCAATATTCATATTCCAATTCCAATTGTGAGAAGACGCCAAAGACTTGCAAAGTTAGGTGTGCCACATTTTTAGACATCAACATCGGTCATTCTCTTGGACCTCAATATTCCAATTGTGGGAAGATTCAAAGGATTATATTCCAATTGTGAGAAGATTCAAAGGACTTGAAAAGTTCAATATTCAAGACATGTATTTTAGATATCAATATCTCCGCAATTATAAGAAAAAGTTAGACTCCGTCCGGCGCATCTCGGCTATAAAACCATTTCCATCCCTCCCAAATAGATCGCCAATCATTTATTCATCCATTTCCATTCCTGTAAAGCCATTTCTGGCGATCCCTTCCATCAAAATATATCGGTTTTCATCGATTTGCAGTTGCAATATTTATGATGGCCCGCTCCATAGAAATAACGGTGATACATAGTTTATATGTTCTCTCTTGAGAGTCGAATTGTGTATCGCTCCATAGAAATAACGGTGAAATCCGCCCGTGGTCTGAACAGCGTAAGAACCTGCGCAGTGGGATGGGTCACCAGCAACCCTAACAGGACGTATATACAGACCCCAGAAACGCACTTTGTAACGGCCGTCGACACAGAGAATGGCAAAAACCCCATCTGGTCGAATGGCGTTATGAAGTTTACAGTTGACGAGGAGGTCATACACCGCCTGGTTCTGGTGATCACAATAAACACGGAGAGCTCGTCCCCAGAAAAAGAAATCGCTCGCGGCAGCCTTCCCTTGATGGCGTTCTTCAACTCCGCCGGCTACCGGGAATGTCAGTTGCCACTCAGCGGACCCGCCGGGGAACCCAACGGAGATCTCAACATCTCTCTGCAAGCTGATGGTCAGGCCAGGGAACAACCCAACAGAGCGGCTCCACCAAACGCAGTCGCTAGATCCAACAGAAATGCTATAGCTCCACGAAACGCAGTCGCTAGATCCAACAGAAATGCTATATTGGCTGTGAATACGGGCATTAAAGCTGCAAAAGTGGGCCTAGGTATTGCCTGTCTGTTGACCGGAGATCTGGGGGGCTGGGTGACATGTTTTCATGAGATCAGTGACTGACTGGCAGGGGGAAGTAGCTTCGACGGATGTTCCTATCAGGGTCGGAGTCGATAACGTTTCCGCTAGGGTTACAACTGTCTTTGCTATTGTTATAGTTATACCTTCGACTGATGTTCGGGGTCACGA
Source organism: Larix kaempferi (assembly GCA_027924585.1). Lineage (NCBI taxonomy): Eukaryota > Viridiplantae > Streptophyta > Pinopsida > Pinales > Pinaceae > Larix > Larix kaempferi. Next base: position 529,858 of record BSBM01001508.1, read on the forward strand.
TTGCTTGTCCTAAGTTTTTATCGTTATCGTCGTTTTGATTAGGTTGAACTTAGTTACTCTCCATAGGATGTATGATGTATCTATCTATTGTTTTTGTTGTGATTATTATTGTTAGTGTATTGAGAATAACGATGTCCTTTACAGTTTACAGAAAAATGTTATAATGCTTAATATTATAAGGCTTACTGTTATTTTATTAAAACAAATAAAATAAATGTTACAACAATTGTGGAGAAGATATATAATGTGTCTCTCTATTCAATATCAAATATCATAGATTGAACCTTTTTTCTAAATAAGTTATAGCTTTCTCATATGTATCAACTCAGTAAAGGTGAATTTACACCATGAAAAAGAATTTCATCTACCTCATGTTGCATCTGTATTACATGACCCATCTTGGCCTCATTTGAGCATTTATCAATGATTGTTTCAAATCTTGTGAAGATGGATTCACTTTCATTTTGGGTTTACTATTTCATTGGACCATTGGCTTCATACTCTTGTTTATTGTTACCCTTTCAATTTTTACTAGGTAATCTATCATTTTTTTTAAAGAAACAACTCATTATTATCTAATAATATTTTCTCCATTTTAATTTATTATTAATCTTTTTTTTCTTTCTTATATATTTTTCATTTTACCATATACTCTCACATAATCCTCTTACTTTCTTTAATTAATTAATTTATTATTTACCTTCATTTTATTATATCATTTATGCCTCATCCCATTTGTATTCACATCTTGCTTTTACACTCTATTACTTTTACCTAATTAATATTAAGATACAAAATTTATTTCTTATTAAAAAAATAAAATTAGTAAAAAACTATCATTTTGATCCCTATTTACATTCATCAACATATGGTGTCTATTAGTATATCCATTTTCAAAGTTCCCTATCAATGCTTTTGTTATTTCTTATTTCAAGATATTTTAGTAGTTTCATTCTTTGGCTTTCTCACCGGACTTGGTTGCAAAATGTTTCAAGAATACATATGAGTTTGTTTTGAGCCAACTCTTTTGTGGTTGAGTTGTTCATGTTATTAGTCCCTGTTCTTTGCAGTAACAGCAGTAGGGACTATAGGAATTGCTTGGCTAGCAATTAATTAGTTATGCACAAATTTTAAAGCACTTTAATCAAAGTTTTATAAAGATATATTTATTCTTCCCAATTAAACATTTCAAAGCCTTATTTGGCCTCTTTTCAAGGTCACTTGACAAACCAGAGTGCATAGAATCCACCTGCTAATGCCGACTAACAACCGTGTCCTCTCTAGAGCTAAGGTGTCTTCCATGATTTCAATGTTGCAGGCTGCAAAACAGATGTTGTGCAGCACTGCAATAAGCAACCACAACGCCCTTACTCTTAAATGCATTTCTATAGTGATTGTTGGGTGGTATCCTTTGAATGTTGAGTGCATGAACCAGAATCCATGACTCCATTCTCCAATAACTCCTGCAAATTTTCTCCTCCTCCTATGCTGAATAGAAGAGATGAACTATGTCCATGGTTTTTAATGAGAACCCAACTCTACCTGCGTCCATGTTTTTTCCAAATGAGAGCCCAAGTGTTATGACTGTAATGTCCATGCACATTGTTTTGAATGAGAACCCGAATCCAGTTGCATCCATGTTTTTTTTAAGAGAGCATGAAATTTGTGACTGTAACTCCATCTTTCTTCCAGTATTGTGACTTCATCTCTCTTCCTAGGACTGCGTGGAGTATGAATTCGAGTTGCAAAATGTCAGTGCTCGACCTCCAGTCACTAAGATCCACTACGATCTCTTTCTTTGGGTTTGCATGGAGACTGGCGCTACAATCTCTTTCTTTGGGTTTGCGTGGAGACTGGTGGCGAATTGCGTGGAGCTTCATTGCATGTGAGCCATGTGTGTGAAGTGTTTACTTCTCCATTGTACCGTGGAGACCATTGTGAAGAGATCTAGAACTGGGAGAAGTAGGGGAATTCTGCTAAAGACTAGCGGTATTTGCATTTAGGACCGGGTAATGATGATACTAACCATAAGCGGTTACAACAGCGATCTGTGTACCTATATAAAACAATTTTTTGCATACCGATTTTCAACGTGTGTTACTATACCACAGTTCAAGTTCTAGAATATTTCTAGTGCCTATGCTCAACGCTCGTATATCATTTAAATGGCATTCTACGGGTCAAGTAATTTGTAGTCTGTGATTCTCGAGGTTCTGGCATATTTGTATTCATGGCTTACCTTTATTAGCATGAAACCTTTAATCTCTGTAGTGTGTGATCTATGAATCCTGAGATTCTGGCATATTTGTATTCATGGCTTACCTTTCTTAGGATGAAACCTTTCATCTGGGCAGTTTGTCATTTACATTATATAATACTTCTTATAGGTATGGCCTGATGGATGACTACTGGTTGTTATTGCCTGTTTGCATCCATCTCCAAAACCTTGACTTTTGTTGTTTAGAGTAGTGAATTCATGCGTGGTTCTGTTGTGTACAGTGGTGCATTCATGTGTGGTTTTGGCCTATTTCATGGGAAGAACTACCTGTTTGAATATTATCCCAAAGATCACCATGTTTACATACTTGGCAGCTCTTCTATCACCCTCTCGGCCCAGGCAGAAAGTAGGCCATCTGCAAGAGTCTGATCAACAGAAAGGTTGTCTCCAGAGGGGGAACAAACCATCATTTGACTTCATGGAATTCTAGGGAATAAGTAATATAATAACTTGTTCTCTCTTAGTTGCACCGATGTAGGGTTCTAATTCCATTCCATTTAGATCATACTTTACTCATATATAATGATTTTAGATAAATAAGAATAAAGTGGACTAATTGTGTGTTCAATTTATTTTCAGGTTTATGTAAGAGGTTTTGAATCAATATTGTAACAATTAATTCTGTTATATGATTCATTGGATTTCTGTATAGGATCATAAGCAATGATAAACCCTTACTAGTTTCCTCTGAATGCTAATTTACTTGTAAATTCTATAGCTTGAAAAAAATGAATGACTATGTATATTTTAATTCATTAACACAGCTTGAAAGGCTTGGGTTGCATTGTTATAATCTAGACTTGCGTTTCTTGTCTAAAGGGTGGACGTTCGTTCGATGCCGATACAGTGTTGGGGCATAATTGAACACATATACATGGCTGGGCGGAGTGGAGTAAACAACTATAACCTAATTTCAATCCAGCTATTACTCCCAACTTTTTATAAGTAGACGTAGGTGAGATTATTGGATGTGCTCACCAAGTATAAATAGAAACTGAAGGGTTGAGCACCCCAAGACTGAAAATAATCGATATATGAAAATCATTATGTATCAGATTTAGCTTGAGACTGGATCACTTTTAATGAACAGTAAAAACCTAGCACATAATTTATAAGCTACTGCCTTTATTTAACTGAATTAAACTTGAATTTACAGAAAAATGGAAGATATTTCCAAATCCGATAGAAGTACTGCTACAATTGACAATTTGATGAGTGAAAAAAGTTCAATATGACTAGCAACAACCACATTAATAATATTAATGTGTTCGAATACATACATAGGCATAAATGGGACACATACTATAGGGAAAAAATATTAATATGAAAAGTAAGTGCCCAATTTATGCCTAACGTATTCAAACACATTAATATTATTAATGTGGCTATTGCTAGTAACGGGTGGACCCATACACATATCTCCAAAATATTAATAAAATAATATTGTTTAAATAATTAGAACATAATAATTAATTAATAATATTATCAATTCATAAAATAGTATTAATAACATGATATTATTTATTTGATTAGTAATATAATCATTAAAATTAATATCATTTGTTATATTTTAATTAATTAATTGTTAATTATATTATATTATATTATTATACAAATATGGTATTTAATTAAAATATTATAATCAAAATAATAATTTAATATTATTATTTAATTCAAAATAATATTATTTAAATATTTATATTAAAATATTATAATTATACATTAGTAAAAATGATGATTCACTTTTATAGGAATATGGTATAATTAAAATTTTATAACTTATTCATAAAATATTAATATTTAATTAATAATATTATTATTATTTTATATATATTTTTAATATTATAAAGATAATAATAATAAAATAATATTAATATTAATTAAATATACCAATTAATTAATTAATTGTAATATAAGAATTAATTAAATAATAATATCATTTAAGTATAATGATATTATATTGTACTATTATACGAATATAAACTTTAATTAAAATATTATAATCAACGTAATAATAAAATAATATTATTTAATTTAAAATTTTATTATTTAATTATACTATTATATTATAGTATAAATTATTTAGTTGAAAATACTATTAAAATTATATTGATTAATGTCGCAATGCGACAAAACCCTCAAGATGAACGTCACAATGCAATGTAACTCTTTATAAACATCACAATGCAACATAGCCCCCGATGAACGTCGAATGTCAAACTATTAATGTGTCACATTTTGGGAATTGTCGGTGAATATAACTTTTAATCCTTAATAAATACCAGAATGGGACATAACCATTTGTCATATTAGGCATATAACCCTTGATCAATGACCTTGGGAATTGTCAGTGTAATTCATTTTTAATTCTTAATTATTATCATAATGGGACATAACCCTTTGTCATATTAGACATATAACCCTTGATCAATGTCGGAATGTGACATAACCCTTGTTGAACGCCACAATGCAACATAAGACTTGATATACATCACAATGTGAGATAGCCTATTATAATTATATTGGTCAATGTCACGATGCGACAAAAACCTCAAGATGAATGTCGTAATGCATCATAACCCTTGATAAACATCACAATGCAACATAACCCTCGATGAACGTCGAATGTCAAACTATTAATGTGTCACATCTTGGAAATTTTCGGTGTATATCATTTTTAATCCTTAATAAATATCAGAATGGGACATAACCCTTTGTCATATTAGGAATATAACTCTTGATCAATGTCGCAATGTGACAAAACCCTTAATGGACACCACAATACAACGTAACAATTGATATACATCACAATGTGACATAGTCGTTGATGAATGTCGGATGCCACATATTGGGCATTGTCGGTGTATATCATTTTTTAATCCTTAATGAATGTTAGAATTAGACATAACCATTTATCATCTTAATATTATAACCCTTGATCAATGTCACAATGCGACATAACCCTTGTTGAATGCCGTAATGCAACATAAAACTTGATTTATATCACAATGTGAGATAGCCTATTAAAATTACATTGATCAATGTCGCAATTCGACAAAACCCTCAAGATGAACGTCGCAATGGATCATAACCCTTCATAAACATCACAATGCAACATAGCCCCTGATGAACATTGAATGTCAACTCTTAATCAATATCACAATGTGACATAACTCTTGATGAATGTCGTAATGTAACATAACCCTTGATAAACATCAGAATGCAACATAACCCTCGATGCACGTCGAATGTCATAATGTTAATTTGTCACATGTTGGGTTGGGTCGACATATACCTGACACTCTAACCAACCATGGCTCACTTTGGTTAACCATGTTTGAATATAGTTTGACCATAGTCAACCATGGTTTACTTTAATGAACCATGTTTGACTGGTTAGCCATGGTTGTTGATCATAGTTAACCATGGTTGAATTTAGTGAACCACGTGGCCATAGTTCATAATGCAGCATGCAATTTTTTGAACATCAAATGTCACATTATTACTATGTCACATATTAGGAATTTTGGCAATGTGACATAACACTTGATGAATATCGCAATGTGACATAACCCATGACTATGCTTAACCATGGTTAATGTTTTTTGCTTTTGCACGTTTTATATCATCAAATTTGATGATGGTTGACTGCAATGTGCCACATCTTGGTCATTGTTGCAATGCGAAATAACCCTTGATCAATGTCACAATGTGACATAACCCTTGATGAATGCCACAATGTGACATAACCCTTGATAAACATCACATTGCGACATAAACCTTGAGGAATGTCAAATTTCAAATCTTGGGCATTGTCGCAATGCGACATAACCCTTGATGAACGCCACAATGCAACATAAGCCTTGATAAACATCACAATGCGACACAAACCTTAATGAATGTGAACGTCACAATGAAACATAAGCCTTGATAAACATCACAATACGACACAAACCTTAATGAGCGTCAAATTTCACATTGTGAATATGTCGCATCTTGGGTTGTGTCAGCATATGTGTCACATATTGGGAATTGTCACAATGTGACATAACCCTTGATGAACGCCACAATGCAACGTAACCCTTGATAAACATCACAATCCGACATAAACCTTGATGAACGTCAAATTTCACATTGTGAATATGTTGCATCTTGGGTTGTGTCAGTATATACCAGACACTTTACCAAACCATGGCTGACTTTGGTTAACCATATTTGACTTTAGTTTGACCATATTCAACCATATAATAAAACTATTAAAATTAAACTAATTTTAATATTTACATATAATAAAGTTGTAATATTTGCATATAATAAAACTAAGCCTTGATCAATAGCACAATGTGACATAATCCTTGATGAATGGCCAATGTAACATAACCTTTGATAAACATCACAATGCGACATTAACATTGATGAACGCCAAATTTCACATCTTGGGCATAGAGAGAAAACATCCTAGTTATTATTTTATAACGCTCGTATTTTCCACTGGCAAATGCCATGCTCCCAACTGTTCACTATTCAGAGAGCAAAAACAAAAGTTCCCAGGGAGCCATGTGTGCATAATTTATATAAGAGTTCTAACTGATTTCTCATTTTCTCGGTTTTCTTGTTGCCTTTGAATTTGTCACATGAATCAAAACTTAAAATGTAGAATATGAATTTATAAAACTTAAACTTAAAATATAGAATTTGAATTTATACAATGTTATTATTTGAATTTGTGACATGAATCAAAACTTAAAATGAAGAATATGAATTTATACAACTTAAACTTTAAATGTAGAATATGAATTTATACAACTTTAAGATTTGTTTTGTCGCTTCACTGCCGATATAGTTTTGTAAATATATTATTTGATAGGAAAGCATGCTTTGATGCATATGCATATTTTATGCCATAATTGTTGTTGAGCAGAGTATATCATTAACCTCATGATAGTGACTAAATATTTATAATACATAAATAAAATAAATTGTACAGAAGGTGTGTTTCTTCTTGTGTTGATAGGCATTTTCTTTTTCCTGTTAAGACTTCGAATAACGATGCTCCAAAAAATTGGATCCATCCATCTATCAATGCATATGAATGGCCTCCATTCATCCTTTTGGAGGCATGCGATCAATGTTCAAAATTTAAAACCAAGATTTTATTATTAAAATTCATAAAAATTTACAAAAAATTGAAAAATATTTACACTTAAATAAACTTGAATTTATCCTTTAATTCAAACTTGAACTCACTGCATGGATCGACTCTTGTCTCTATAACTTTCCAGGCGTTCAAACTTATAAAGTAAGATTGTATTATTAAACTTCCGTATCTTTATTAAAAATTTACAAAAATAAATGAAAAATATTTACACCTAAATAAACTTGAATTTATCCTTTAATTGGTTCTTAATGTAACTAAATTAGTTCCATTATTTTTTTTGTATTGTGCTTCTTTTGAATTCTGGTCTCCAGTATTATATAATTGAAAGAGAGGATCGACACTCAGCCGCTGGAATGTCTGGAATTAGCAACGGATCTGTGCTCTCAACTTCGTCGACAATCATTCAGAAAATATATATATATATATAAAAGGTACGTGGTTGACAATCGTCAATGATTAAAGAATTTAAGACAACAATAACAGGGACACTGCCATTGCCAGCCACTCCGCCTCCTGACATAGCTAAAAAACCAGATGCAAAGAGTCCCCCTCCAGGCCGCTTTGAAGGGTATGAAAAGAGACTCGAAATCGATTTTTTTTTGCATAGATATAGGAGACGTGAAAAAACCCACTTTACAGAACGATGAAATCACTTTCAAGACCTGAAATCACGTTCAATGAGGGTGAGCTATGCTAGCAGCAACGAAAATGAGAAACGTAAACTGGACCAAGATGCATACCTGAATTCAATCTTTTCGCTGATTTCATTCAATCTGCATGATTAAATAGCTGTAAAACGAAAATCTAAGATTACTAAATCGGACCACTGGGCATAAAAGAGTTGGATAAACAAATTCTGAGAAACATAAACATAAATTTACCTACAAATGTGTTCGCCTGAGATTGCAAATGTGTTTGCGTGAGATCGTAGGTCAGCTGAGATCTAAGTTTTCTTGTTGCTAAATAGAACAAATTCTCTGTTATCTCCTCTCTAGGTCTAGTATAGTGTGGCAGAGAATTTAGCCGCCACAAAGCAAAACCAGAAAACTGTTACAACAGACCCTGTAGCTGCCACGAATAAGGAATAACTTCCTGTGTTGAAGCCTCGTGGTGAACGGTTATCGCAGGACTTCGTAGCTGCCATGAGTTGGGCTTAACCATCATCGCACGACTCTTACGGTGGAGCATATTCATACCTTCCACGTCATCGTAGGCGGAGCCCTTAATCTATAACTGTTTGTGAATCGTTCACTGGATTCAGGACTCCACAACCGCCATCAGTCGGGCTTATCCGTCATCGCATTACTCTTATGGTAGCCAAAGTATACTGAAGTGCGTGGAGGCCGCCACAGTTTGTTTTCTAAAACCATTAGCTTAAACAATTCATTATCTTTAACTAAAAAAGACGACCATTGAAACAATCGTAACAACAGATGTGTCATGTTCTCCCTTAAATTTTAATCTAGTGAATCTATCGACCTAATTACTCCACCCAAAAAAATCTAAGATATTAATGCCTATCGACCTAATTACATGTAATGTCTCTTAAAAATAACAAAAAATTTCAAAATTTTCCAAAGAGATATGATGAATACTAACTTCATAAATGTAAAGTACTTATTGTACTGATATTTAATTCTCACTCTTTGGAATGTCTTAGCTTCAAATATCAGGGTTTGCCGATTATATGGTTCTATAGTTTTGTGGAAGTATTTCTAAAATGTTTTAGATGTATAACCCGTCGCATGTGTACCAATTTGTGAATGCTATAAAATGAATCTCCTTCTTACGACTGTAAAGGTTTGAATGCACATGTATTAAAGTTTTACTGGTAATTCAGGTGACTTGGATCCTTTATTGGTGGCGATTGATGCTCATGATGAGATACTTGGTCTTTTGAAATGGCAAGGTACCTTGATAGGGTTGCCGAGAGGCAGGGGTAAGAATTGGAGACTTCGGACTTACTTAGCATTATTGCTAACACATCTATTTGTTTCGGGTTTGCAGGTGTACTTATGAGGGGGTGAAATCGTGAACCTCGGAAACACTTTTGTGACAAACGGAGTGAAAAAAATGGAGCGCGGGCGGATGATCACGCAAAAAAAAGTCAAACTGAAACTCTAGGCTGAGAGTTTAAAAAACTCTAGGCCAAGAGTTTTGAGGGTTCAAACTCTGGTCCGAGAGTTTAAAAAAACTCTAGGCCTAGAGTTTGAACCAATCCCTGCGCTGTATGTTAAAAAAAACTCTCGGATGAGAGTTTGAACTAATCTCTAGGCCGAGAGTTTGGAAGACATTTTCTTACGTGAGAGTTTTTGGTCAACAATTCCAGCACCATTTCTGCAGAATTCATAAATGTGTCACTTTAACAAGGTCGGACCACTACAAAACATGAGAATTACATGTCAGAGTTTATACCAGTAGATTCATCATTCAATCTACTTTTTAGTAATATATGTTTTTTTCAATTTTATTTAGGATTACTATTTTTTTCTATTTTTTTACTAAACTTTATCATTAAAAAATTAAGTGTCTGCAAAATCAATCACAATGAAAATTCAATATCATCACAATGACGAAGCCAAAAAAAATTAAAAAAATACATGTTCCTTGGAGTGTCATCTTCAATGGGTTGGTTTTAGTTTGTTTGATAAGAGTAACATTTGAAATAAAATGTGAAGACAAAAACATGTGTCGATAATGCACCATTTTCTGAACATACGTTGTTTCGATAAATAATAAAAAATATTTCCCAAGTATTAAAAAACTCGAAATATAGTCTAGGATCAAGTTTAGTGTGTGTAGATTATGAGCATACAATTTTTTTTCCTAAAATGAATAACCATCTATAAAAAAACCATCATCAACACAGGTCACTCATTATCCATACCTAAACTTTTCAAGTATATGTTGTTCGTTGACAACAAATTTGTCCCATGATATGTCCATAAAAAAAATTTAAAAAAATATGATTAGGAAGATAATTCAATTATGTAAAACCTTTTCGTTTACTTCAAGTTGAAATTCCTAAGGGAGATATGGGTTTGAAGAGGTCAAATTTGAAAAACATAAAAATTAGTAGTTTTTTTTGTCAAAAACAAGCCAAAATTGTTTCCCAACTTCATGTTTTCACCCGAGGCATCTATCGTGAATGCCTATTCCACCCTTCTAGCCACTATTTTAAGTCTCAAGAGAGATAAATTTGAAGTTGATACTTTTATTCTAGTCTCATTGGGGTTTGCGATACTTGTGAAACATCACTACTTGTTTGACCTTGTAATTATTTAATGTCACCATGAAGAGTTTGGGATCATTGTAATGTTTGATTTGTGATCTAAAATGTTGTGAAATTGAATGGTACTAATACTATAGAGTATTGGGTCACTCTCGAATTAATGGTAGTTGGTAGTGGTATTGAATGCATCTCTGCGAATGCACATGGCCATGCTGCCAGCTGTGAGGGGGTTTTACCCAAGGGTTCTACACCAACGAAGAGCATTTTCATGGTTCGTTTCTGTTGTCTGCTGTGGATGCGATGAAGGTTTCTCTGTTGACCTGAGCTGTGGATCATGGTGAGCATTCCATTGGGAAAAATAACGATGGCGACTACAATTTTGAAGGTAATTCCTCTTAGGTTTAAGTTCTACTTTCCTACTCTTGCATAGTAGATGTTTTGTGATATAAAATTTAGAGTCCTGACTTGTATGTTGTGATTGGAATGCAGGTGTTGATGGGCATTTCTCTTCTACGTGATCATTACACAACACTGGCGATATTTGGACAATGGTAAGTCCAGAATCTGCCAACTCTTAGCTCCTCCTTTCTCCCCTGTGGGGATTACTATTGATGTATGTTTACTGGGAAATTGGAGAACTTATTTGAGTTCAATGTGACAAGTTTCGAATCCCTAGAAGTCGCCTTTTTCGCTGGAATGTGGTGTGAATGTATCTATTGTCGTTTTGCAGACCGTAGAGGTTATTAGTGTAGGGTTTGTCTATCCGGCCCTATGTTCATCTTGGTTGAGCTCTCGTTATTTGGCAATAATGCCCAAGGATGAACTGGGGTTTATATTACAGTTTTATGTGTTCAAAATGTGATTGTATGGGTCCTGAGATGCCCTGCTGTGTAATGTTTATGAGGATTTGATACCCTATCCAAATCCCTGCATTTATTTAATTCATATGGATATGGGGTTCTTGTACAGTCGTAACACTATCTGCGTTTTCTATTTGGAAATGAACTTGTATTTAACCCTATGAAGGGAATGTATATATATTTCTATGTTTTTAAGTTATTGTTGCTCCAGTCTGTGGTCTGCTCGATTTTATGGCTTCGTGTTTTTAAATGTAAAAGCGTAGAGTTATGTTTGTTGGAAAAGAATGATGGAATGGAGGGAAAACGTATCCCTATAATTGTTTTATCTATAAATCTGAAGAGCCCTGGGTTCTTACTTCTGCGCTTTCTATTTATTTGATAGAAAGACAAAAGGATCTCTTGGTTCAGAGATGTTTTGTCTTTGTTTTGAGAAATTTCTGATGACTAAGCCGTATTTTGATTGGCGCCCTCCTAGGTTGATGACATATGTGTGTATGCACATGTGGGGGGAAAATGATGCCCAAGAGGGGACATCCAGATGTTCATGCGAGGATTACCATGGATTTTATTGACATGCTAGGTGGCCAGTACCAACCTCAATTAGACATGGTTTCATATCCATATGCGGGGTTGGATTGGAGAGGGGTGTACCAAAATCTTCTTCACCTAGGATGAGCCACCTGATGATAGAGGTAAATTTAGGGTTATGTTTAAATTAATCTAGTTTCATTTTATTCTATTTATAGTTGATGTAAATGAAATATATTTTAAATTTTTATATTAAATTCATGTTTAATGAAATTGTCTAATTATTAGTGTACTATATATTTTACAGATATTGGCACATTTGATGGTGATGTGGGGCCTCCTCTACCATAGGATGAGGATGAGGACATGGAGATGCATCATCATCCTAAGGTCACTCTTAGCTAGATAAACGTGGCCTTTGACGCAGGCTAGAGCATAGTTTCCGATAGGACATTGTAGATAGGCTGTCAATATTATTATCATATCGAGGAGTTCATCCTGTTCTAGTAAAGGAGATTCAGAGGAAGAACCGATACGTTGAGATATGGAGGATGCTTCCTCTTGATATGAGGATATTTATGCATCCAATTGCTGGTTCTTGCATTATTTTAGATGCCATGACTGATGGTATTTCATCGCCAGATGAGAGCAGATATCCTTGGCCTCCTAGTCCACCTCCTTCTTCACTAGCTAATTCAACTAGTTGTGTAGCCTCCACATCCACTACAACTCCTCCTTGACCTCCACCTCCTTATCCTCCACCTTCGACATCTCATCCACATCCTCCTCCACCTCCATCACCTCCTTCATCATCTAGTCCTCTACTCCTACTTGACCTTCCTCCCGATCCTACTTCATGATCTCCGCTACTCCTACTCAATCGACCTGCCGGTCCAAATATTCGACCTAACCACCCTTCATTTCCTGCTCCGGTCAGATCTATTATAGAGATGCTTAGAGGGGGGCACACGATTCAGCTTGATGGAGATATCCATGCTTCTCTAGTTCGAGCTCATTTATTTCTTGTCACATGTATTGATGCATTTGGCTCTATTGGTGCATGTTTCAATGCCTCTAGCTTTGCTGGAAGAGGTGCTGATACTGCCTCTGGCTCTATTGGTGGAGGTGACGATGCCTCTGTCTCTAGTGACGATGCCTCTAGCGGAGGTGGATCAGATTTGTCATAATAGTTATTGGACTGGAGATATCTTATATTTTGCATATTGTATCATCACTTTGATGTTATATATGTTCATATATATTTTGCATATTGCATTTTTCATGTTAATGTCGATGTTGATGTTTATGTTGATGTTTATTTATATGTTTATGGTGATGTGTTTTGTGTTTTTTAGATGCTGAAAGTTATCATGAATATGCCATATATATGTTTATGTGGTAAAAATGATGATCATGGAATGTTTATGTTTACGTTTATTATTAGATATGTGCGTTAGATAATGTTTAAATCTGTTAGATGTATATGTTAGTTGAATATGTAACGTAATGTTTATGATGGTACATTCATTCTTATTTTTGGTTTTATGTAACTAATGATGGTATGGTGGTATCATGGTGTTTATTTTTATGTTTGTTAGATGCCGACAATGGTAATAATGGTATGTTTGTGTTTATGTCATGAAAATGATGATGATGTAGGTACGTTTATGTTTATGCTTATGGTTATTTTATGGTTATGTTTATGTTTATGCTTACGGTTATGTTTATGTTTATGATGGTATGATCATGATGTTTATGTTTGTTAGGTTTTTAAATTGATGAGGATCATATGCTTATGTAAAAGAACTTTGTACTATTCAAAATGATGTGGGTCTTCAAATTAGTAACTATTAATTTAGTTGACAAAAACATCACAATTTTCAATGTAAATTATGATATACAACAAGTTGTCGTATGACTTAACAATTTTTCAAAGCATTAGACCTTTGTAAAGAAAGTCATTGGGTTTTTAATTTTGGTCAAAATTTTACCATCCTTTCAACCATTTTTCACATTAAATAATTTCAACTTAAATTTTGTAGACAATTTGAAGTATGGTTTCATATATATGTTGATATATTGGTTAGAAAATGAATTTGAAAGTATGGTTGGTTGTCAAGTCCTCACAAATATGAAAATATGGACTGGATTAATGGTCATTGAAAATGTTGAAAATTAATGTTTCATTAATTAACTTAACATAGGTTAAAAATTTTATTCTTACATAATATAATTGAATTAAATATTTTGATGAATTTTGTATCGATAATGGATGAATTTGTGGTAAGTTTATGCTTTATGATTTTTGTATAATTATTCGTCATAGTATCATGTTTATAATTTTTTTATAGTTTGTCGTAATATTATGTTTATGTAATAATATTTTTTTTTATTTAGTATTCATATTCTTCTTATATAATTTCTATGGATATTCTAATTTATTGTAATTTTCTTAATATTGTAGTAAAATTTGTCATAATATTATACATATATGAGAATATATTTATTTTGTTGCTACTTTATGTTGAGAATTATGAAATAATATATAATGATTTTTAATAAGGAATACTTAATTATTCAAATGATAAACATCAATGAAACATTTTTTATAGATCTAACCAAACAACATAACAAAAAAGTCAAGTATTACCATGCAATACTATTATAAAATATGAATATGAACATCACAAAAAAAATGTAAATATGAATATCAATATGACCTATCAATGTATCATTCAATATTTTTATTTTTTTTACAATAATTCACTTTAAATGACAAATATCAAAGGTCTAATAGGAAGAGAGACAAATATTTAATAAAAAGAACAACCTTTTCTCTCAATTGTAAAACCAAAAGTTGCTTTCTCTAAACTTATTATTAATAATCATGATCTTCATTATATAATATAACGTTAGTCCACTTTGAAGGAACACATTGTATACCCTCTAAAAATGAGGTTTGGTTATTATTAATACATAATTAACATGATTTGTTTGTAGATGCTCAAATCTAGCTAGTGTTCAAAGAATTGCAATTATTTCCAATATTGATAGTTATGTACTTTTCCATTAAATGCGATTGGAGAAGATGATAAAAGGGAGTTGGATCATGTTCCCAAGACCCATGCTAACCAAGGTCAAATGATGGAATAACCCATAAACAATGAAACTTGAAATACACATAGAAATGAATATGCATATTCCAAATATAGCGTTCACAGAAATTATTATTTGTTATTTTTTATATCTATTATATCATATAAATTTTAAAGGATATACATATTTTATTAATCTTGCCATAATTTTTTTCTACCTTAACGATATATATATGTTTCTAAGTATCTAAAATATTGAATATAAGTGTCTAAGTATAATATAAGCATTAAATTGGCCATGTTATTAAAAGAAGAGTAGATGAAATTCCAACAAAGAATAAATATTATTAACATCAATGATAATTCGTACTCTAATTCGTTGATTGTGATCCAATTGTAAGAATTAAATGATAAAACCCACATTGCAATTTTGAACTAAATGGGAAGATAAAAATATCATCTCGAACTATGGAGAATGACATACAATCATTCCATACAATCAAAAATTACTTGATAGACATGAAACATATTTCATATCATACTGATTGTTAACCAACTCAAATTGTTTAAACACTATATCCAGTAATCAACTTTCCATTTCCACCATCATTACATGAAAAATAAACAATATAATTAGACTATCAAAGTTACAATAACAAAATGATCATATCTCAATCTGTAAATTATGAAATAAAACATGTACATATCACTCTCCATTTCCATCACCCTCATTATCTTCCTCAGTTGGTATGATAGTATTGTTGTTCTCAAAAACATGTTTGGATCTAGGGTTGTGTCTTAATGTGAACCACCGATATTTATCAAACACGTCTAGGTAAAAGAAAACCCGGTTGCAGTGTTTTGGGAAAACATAAGGATCCTTACTTTCATCCCATATCTTTCTAGAGTTGATACATATCAACCCACTAGCGTGATCTTCCTTTACATTATTCCTATCAAATGTGTCCCACCACCTGCACCTAAAAATAACACAATGGAAATATGAGAAGTCCACTTGAATGATATCTTGCGTCTTTCTAACATGACCCAACATCCCTCCTATCAAGTTTTAATCATGGTGGCTAGCATGAGTAGATTGGTCGAAATCGACTTCCACTCCACAATCTTGTGTAAAACGTCCATCATGAGCATCCTTGGTGCGAAAATGATGTCCACAAGCCCACATAGATGGGAACGAATGCACCTGTAAGAAAATTTAACAAATGATGGTGTCATATGACTAATAACCCAATATTAATAATATCAAACATAGATGTTATAATCCCATGTTGGATTATAATGTTAGAAATGCATAGAAATATTTTATTATCAAGTTGTTGCACCTGATCCCAATGTTTAGTGCATCCTCATCTTCGTGAGGGTAATGATTGGATGAACCATATTTCTCTCTAGCTTGGTCTGCAACCCATGGTTGGATATATCATTGGCATATTTTATTTTAAATGATCTGGTACAGGCATGTTTCTACTATGCAACCACCTAGAATAGTTTTCTATCAACATCCCATTTCCTCCTCTTCTCTTCATATAATGCAACCCATGTCTTTTTTATGTCCGTGTTGTAAATAATGAATTTATTGATTTCATCTATTTCTGAATTCGTTGTTGTATTCATGGAAACAAAACCACATTCAATATGTATGGGATAAAATATATATTTTGAAGTATGTTGTGAATACTTACAATGTGGAAATTTGAAGATTGAAAGATAAGTGACTTACTCTTTATCTTGTGTCTTTTTCCATTCGTTTCCAGTACCTCCCCTTCCCTTTTGTCCTCATCACGTTCATCATCCCAAATCATTGTGCCTAGTGTGGTCGATTTGCTTGATGTACTCAATGGAATAATAGAACGACTCATATACTGCATACCCCTATTCCATATACCCCTTTGTTTTTCTCCTTTGTCGAAAAAATACCTTCACTTTTTTCATGAACTTCTCCAAGAAGGACATCCAATGACATGAGACCACCCCGACTAATTTAACCTCATTGACTAGATGAATTAGAAGATGAACCTGCAAGTCCATGAAACTCGACGACGGTTCATTCTCAAACATACAAACAATATCAGATATCTCTTGAAGCCACCGTGGAATGCTAGCAATCTAAATCTCCTTTGATGTGATCCATCATACAAATGAAGATATTTTAGATATGGCATGCAACAGGTCATCGAGAAAGTCACGGTTCACACACCCACACACAAACAATGAATAATGACTCTACAAAGTAAACAAAAAAAGTTAATTTCATTTTAACTTGTGTGATAAAAGATATAAATAAAAAGTGAAAACAATTATTTGACATTATACGTACCCTTAGAAGGTTGATATGGTCATGTGATTTCAAACCTGACAACTTTTCATCTAATAAAATAAAGCGGTGTCATAGAGTAGACCCATAAAAAGAAGGTTCCTTTACACCCAGTAGAACTTCCTTTTCCAAATTAATATCATATTTCTTCAAAATCCATGAGACATTGCCTTTTTTAATTGAAAAATAGGGGCTTTCCTCTCTTCTATTTTCTTGTCTTGGCCAATGCTTCTTTTTAGTATTTGAAGAAATAATATCTTTCCTCACAGCCAACTTGTCACTTTTTTGGATGATATGTGATGCCAAAAAGGATATGAAATTTTTTTAAATATATGCATGGGATCTAGTACGTGGGAAATATTAAGATGCTCCCAATATGGGAGCTCATAAAATATCGATTTTCTTTAATCCCTTTGGGAATTTTCTCAACATAGCTATTGAAGAATTCATGATCATCGATCATAGGTTGCACATTTAAATCGAACATCTTTACGTATTCCTTCTCCTTCTCTCTGTCATAATCCCTAAGCCAGTCATCCAGTTTCATTATTCCAAGCCTTTGGGTTCTATATCTTTTTTTCTGTTGAAATCAGATCTTACTCTTCTATAAGAGTGGTTTTTTGGGATGAATACCCTAGATAATTCATACATTGAGTTCCATAGGTCTTTGGACCACCTATCCTTCATAGAAGGTCCACAACATTTACATACATAATAACCTTTTGTTACAAGAACTGCGATGTTATAGTAAAGAGATCGCATTAGTGTTGAAGATCAAGATAGTCGCTCTGAATTTAATATGCCAAAAATTATTGCTTTGAATATAAACAAATCAAACAACAATATATTTACCTGAGAAAAATCCTAACCTCAGATAACCATGTGTGGTGTATGCACATATACCATACAACGTAAAAATGCTCTTTGATGGGATGGGTATCGACACATCATATACCTATATCCCTTCCCATAATTCATTGAATTCATCGATCAATGGTTGGAGGTAAAAATCCATATTCTTCACTTGTCTTCTACTAGGGGCTATATGAGCCAACATAAGATGTTCATTCTTCTTGGAAAACCATGGGGGGGTGTTTTTATTGATCACTACTACTAACTACCTTCCCAAGAGTATAGATGTTATTTGGTTGGGAATATGGGTTGACACCATCAATGGCTATGCTCAATTGGAGGATGCGTACTTCATCCTTGAATTTATCAGGCCATGTATCCTCTATATTCTTCATGGCTATTGAATATGTTGCTATTCGCATAAATTTTCTTCACTTAGGTGTGATGCATGCCATCCCTACAACATAGCTAATTCTTTGCAACGAAAGAGACTTTGAATCCTTGGGATTATAGTCATGTGCCTCAATGTCTTATGATGAGGACAATGTGATTTAGATTTTTTATTCGATTATTTGTACCTGTCATTCCCACATTTTGGACATATCTATTTGTGTGCATATTCTCCTCTATATAGAATATAATCATCGGGTCACACATGACATCATATGTACTCAACACCCAACATTTTAAACATTTGATTTTCCTCTTCACAAATCCGGAAAAGACATTATCATTTGGAAGTACCTTATCTTTGAATAATGTGCAGTTGGTGGGAAATATAAATGTACAATGTCATTTCATGTTCCTAAAATAAACCATTTTCATTGATGTGTGTGTCACGATATTCCTCAAAATATAATGTAGTTGATAGTTAGTTACCTCAACATTGCTGAGAAACACACATCTGACATGTCATACTTTGTTTCCAAGTTGTACAGTAACTATCGCACACCTACTGAAATTTTATTTTTTAAATTAATGACATAGACAACAATATTCCAAAAAAATATGTTGCACTTAAAGATAGACAAGTTCACCACTACTCATGAATGATAGAGGTGGAAGGTAAAATTTATGCACAAATTGTTTTTCTTGATTGATCGTGGTTCTAGTAAAAGTTGTGTTTCCCTAAAAATTGTAGAAATATGTATGCTTCCATAAAACAGACATAAGGAATCATGAATTTTATAATTAGTTACGGGAACCAAAAGGAAAATAACAGAATTAATGGAACAATGTCAGATTGAAATGAATGGCATGAGAATAGTAGCATATTTAAATATTTTTCCTTTGGGATCTTACGATGTACTAATAGGCATGGATTGATTGTAGAAACATATGATAATTTTGGAATGTTACCATAAAACCGTACTTTGTATTGATGAAAATAGTAATTCCAAAACCATATTTGGAGTTCAAATAATCCATTTCTATTAGAAAGATTTCTTCCTTGCAAATGAAAAAGTGTGTCAGAAAAATGTGTGAATTGTATGTTGTTCATATCATAGACTCTGTGGAAGGATAAAAAACTAATCTAGAAGATGTTGCATTCCTCCAATATTTTAGAGATGTATTCGTAAATGAGATATCAAGCTTACCTCATAAGAGGAATATTGATTTTACAATTGATCTTATCCCGAGTGAAGCACCTGTTTTTAGAGCACCTTATAGACTGAATAATATAGACTTGATGGATATCAAATGCAGTTACATAAATTATTTGGAGAAGAAATACATCATACCGAGTGTTTCTCCATGGGGGGGTCTAGTCCTCTTTGCGAAAAAGAAGGATGGAACCATGAGGCTATGTATAGGTTATAGGTAGTTAAACAAAGTGACTATAAATAATAAATACCCCTAGCCTAGAATAGATTATTTATTTGATCAAGTAAGAGAAGAACACATAATTTCCAAAATTGATTTAAGATTAGGATATCGCCAAGTCGAGATTAAAATTTAGTATTTAGGGCACACTATCTTAGAAAAAGGAGTAACAACTTGATAAGATAAAATATATCGAGGACAGTCCCACTCCTAAAAATGTAACTGATGTAAGGTCTTTATGGCACTTGTAAGGTATTATAGAATATTTATTGAGGGAGTTTCCAAATTGGCATATCATATTTAACCTCCTTACAAAAAAGGGATTAAAATTCATTTGGTTAGAGAAATGTGAAAGAATATTTCAACAATTGAAACATCTACCTACTATAGCTCCTATATTAAAAGAAATAGATCCTAACAAAGGTTTTGTAGTATGTACTGATGCATGTGAAGAAGGATTATGAGGGTTTCTCCTATAGGGTAACCATATAGTAAGTTATGAATCTCAATGTACCGTACTCACTATATATATTTCAATTATGATACATAGTTTATATGTTCTCTCTTGAGAGTCGAATTGTGTATCGCTCTCAGCTGGGATTTCTACTAGTTATTAGTAGGATACATACAACAATATTAATTTACTGTGAGATTTTAATGCTGATCTTAATTCGTTTTATTTTTGTATTTAATATATTATCTAGATTAGCTAGGTGTTTTACAATTCAATATGAGGAGATGTTATCACATAACCTTATGTTACATTATATCCCCATGATGGGTGCACAATGGAGGCTCATGGAATTTCATTGTTGCCACCCTCTGCAACAAGCACTTGATAATATCATGCAGCATGCTAAGTGGACTTCGGAGGATAGCCCTCATACACCTTCATAAAAGGATGCACTGTCAAGGACATCGCTCACATCATTGCGATTGGAAAATCATTTCAAAAGGAAGAAGGAATGCCCCACTGCAAGAGCTCTTTCTGCGGAGCTTGGAGGGCTAGTTGACAACTTTGGCTCGAATAGCACCTTGCAAACCAAACATACAAAGACGCTCAACAATCTCTGGACCACCTTCTTTCACTGGTTATGGAGGATTGTGTCAAAGGGTTACTAAGCTCTCAACGAGGAGCCTTTCCGTTGACGGACCAGGTCTCGAACTTGAATGCTACCTTGTGCAGTCTGTTCCAATTTCAGAGGGAGGAAATGGGTCTCCTCAACATGAAGATGGATGCTCTTGTTGGCGCCATCACTAGGAAAACCTTCACCCAACCGCTACCTTACACTCAGTTGGTATACAGAGGTTTCCCCCCCACAAATGTCAACATGGAGACTTGCATTCTGCGAGTTGTCATCCCTTCCTTTTCCTTTCAGTCTAATGATGAACAACCCATGGGATGAGCTTCACAGTTTTAGTTTGCTTGCTAGTATGCTTGCTATTTTGAGTATTTCTGGCCATAACCCTTGGCGAACCTTTTAATTCTCAGACTTTTTAGATTCTAAGTTTCTGGGTTAGCACAGTATCTTGTTCTTGGTTCCACTTGTGACGCATAATACTAGTGACTGGATTATTCTTCATATAATTTATAAAGCATAGAGGACATATACACATGAGAGAATACCTCTGGATAAACTGGATAAACCAATACAACCTCTGCTAACACACACAGAGAATACCCTTGCATAAGATTATGCTATTTATTATAAACAATATCGTGCTAAAATCAGGAATCAGGAATCAAGGCCTTCGCTATATATATATATATAAAATATAAGGAGCGTGTGAGTGGAAAATAACCAATTTTATTTTGAGAGTATTATTTTAATTATACAAATAAGTGTTTATATCTTAGAATTTTTGGTGGAGTAGTACTTTTGTTTTTCTTAGATTGCATGTGGATGAAATAAGTATGTCTAAATTGATTTTATAACAATGGTTTCAAATTGAAATAAACAGTTATAAACAAAAGGAATATAATTAAACTAATTGATAGTTGCATGTATAACTCTTAGCTACTGCATGGATAATTGGCAATTAGTGGCAAATAGCCAGAATTAATTTGCTTTTAGTAAAACAGCAGGAGGCACATAATGCATAGTCATGTGACTATTAATGGTGATAATCACTTAGATTGATTAATAAAGATTACTGCAAATAAGCGCAGAATGAAGGGTTTTGATCAATTTTTAAATAGAAAAATGTAAATAAAAGCACAGGCAGTGTTATTAAGAAACTCTACACTCAGATAATAGAATCTGCATGGTTTGTAATGAGTTATAGACTTCACAGTAGATATTGTCATTACAAACTCTTAAAAGGTCGAACACGGTCCATTAAGAAATGAAATTCAAGCCCGAGTGATAGACCATATCAACGAAAAGATAAAATTGAAATTGGAAACGATGATATATATATATATATACCAATACTGCATTCAATCCATGGGATTTCGTGTTTATATTTGACAATACATATTATATACTTGCATATAAATAGGATTTCAATTTTATCGTTTCCAATTTTAACGATGATATATAAACATGAGAAACAGATATTCCAATAAACTGAAATATACCCCCAATAACTATATAAAATCAGTTACTCATTACAGATAATAGAACCTTTTAAAATTTCTCCAAAATATAATTTTCCTTCCTAGCAGTGAATAGCACGCTTCAAGAAAAGATCAGCTTCTACATTAAAGGTTCTTCTGGAAAGATGAGACAGAGATATCTTTAAGAAGGACATTACAACTGGTCCAAGTGGTTATCATGGCTAATTTCACTACAGTACCTGACTTCTCCCTGGTGCTCGATCTCAGAACGCCCATGGTTATCATGGCTAATAGTCGTCGGCAGCATCGTAATCATCAAACCCTGGATCATAACTGGTGGAGTCCGATAACCCTGGAGGGGCATTGTTAGGATAACTCACGTACGGATCATGGTGGCCGCCTTCATAGTTTGATAACCCTGCAGGGACATCGTTTGGATAACCCTGGCCATAGTGATGGTAACCCTCACTGTAAGGGGGAGGATAGGGCGCAGGAGGTTGATACGATGGCGGAGGTTGATAGGGGCTGGTCGGTGTGTAATCCCCATACCCGCCATAAGCATTAAATCCAAACCCTGCATTGGGATTGGCGTAGCCGAGGGAGGCTGATAAGCCTATCCCGTGATTAGGCGGAGGTGAATGCCAGGACGAGCCAAAGCCAGGTGGCGGAGGATAATACGAGGACGAGCCATATATGGATGGTGGCAAATGATGAGGCGGAGGACGTGGATAATGGGGGGCGCGCGAATGCGAGGACGAGCCATATCTGGATGGTGGCAAATGATGAGGCGGAGGACGTGGATAATGGGTGGCGCGCGAATGCGAGGACAAGCCGGCTGGTGGCTGAGCTGGGGGCGCGGCCACCGGCAATTCCTTTGACGCCATAATTGAATTTGCAGAATGAAATTGCGGAGAAGTGTTAAGAGCAAGGGTTTCAGAATGAAGTGTTACGAGTGCAGGCAGTTGATTGAATGCATTTCACGGAGATATGAAAAGCTCTTAATATAGCTGCAGTACTCCGCGTAATTCTCATTCTCACGCAAATTCCGATTCCCATTCTCACGACTGAGTCAAAACCCCTGTCGCCCGGCGGATCAAACCCACGACCATTCTCACGATTGAATCTAAGTCAAAACTAAGCGGCTTGAATCAGCTGTCGTAGGCTCCTCGACAGTCCAGGGATCAAATTGGGTCCCATTTCACTTTGAAGGGCTATGAGATAGTGAAGGGCTATGTAAAAATAAATCAAAATATGACGTATAAAAATAAAGAAGCATCCTAAAAGTTCCACAATGATGCTAAAACATAGTTGGAATTGGCAATACGAAATCTAAAAATTTAGGATTTGTGTTGATTAAATTGTTTTTTTGAACATCTAGATGAATTCAACACTTTGAAAAACTTCAAAGGCATTCAAATTATACAGAATTAATACTTTTATTTGATGTTCTATCAGGGCAATTATTTTTATTTGAAAATGTACTATAGTATATTAAAATTTCATTATTCATTAAAAACAATATAATGGAACTTTTCTTATAATGATAACCATATTTATAATGTTAAACTCTATAAATTTTAATAAATAATGTTTATAACAGATTGTTTGTTTAAAAAAATTATTAAGTTGATTTTCCTTTTGAATGTCTATCAATTTCATAAATTTCTAAATATCTTTTATTCTTCCAAGTAAATACCAATGGAAATAGATTTTATAACTTTGCAAAAATAATTTATTTCAAATATCATAACAAAATACAACTACCATAACATAACATGGTGTATAGATTTTATGCACGTGATAATGGAATCCAACATTTATTGTGTCCAAGAGGGGCACTCCTTCGGTGTTATGTCCCTGGGTGAGTGCACAAAGTTAAGGGACCTTTTAGAGGCAATGCTAGATTCAAGAAACACATTCAAGTTCTATAAAAGATAATTGATCCCAAGCAATCTCGACCCTGCCAAACCTAGTCCCAAGCCTGCCACGGTGAAGTCCAAGTAGGATAGTTAAAAACAATGCGTATGTCTTATGTAGTAATAAAATGTGTAGGCATTATGTAGTAATAAAATGTGTAGGCATTATGTAGTAATAAACATGTATGCATTTTGTAAAACATGTTTTATGCCCCAAAATGGGTCACACCTGTCATTTTCTCCACGATAGCAGCATAGTGGTTTCGAGTGACTGAATGGCTATTGGTGAACGCGTTTGAGTGACTAGAGATTGGATCTTCCAGTTTCGTCATCAATCTCCTCAATCCCAGGTATTTACATCAAATTCAATCCTTCTAATTTCTCTTTTTTTTCAGTAACGTGTATGCCCTAAAATGAATTGAAACCATAGTTTTTTAAATTTCTATGCCCTAAAAGAAATTTAAACCATTTAAATCGAATCATGTGTATGCCCAAAGGAAATTAAATACCCAATTTTCTCATAAAAATCAAATCAATTTCACTAAATGCATGGATTAAAAAAGTTAAAGGTTACTTTCTAGGTGAGAATTGTTGTATGGTAAGGTTGTACGAGAATGTCATTGTCAAGTTTAACAGCAATGAGGGGTGGTCGAAAGATATTAATAGTAATATTGGAGTTAAACAAGGTTTCTCTCTCTCCCCTACCCTTTTCGGCATATACATCGATAGACTAGAAGGTTGTTCAGAAGAAGCAGGTATAGTCATCATCATTCTCCTTTATGTTGATGATATTGTCCTTATGGATAGGTGTCCCTTTGATCTTGATAAGCAATTAAGAATTCTTAAGGTTTTATGCTCTAATATAGGTATGAATGTTAACACTAACAAAAAAAAGTCATAATTATCAAGTCCAAGAAGGTCATTTACGCTAATTTTGTGTATGACAATAGCAACTTGGAGGAAGTGTCTTCTTACAAATATTTGGGAATTGATAATCATCACAAGTTCAACTGAAACTATAGCATTGAGAAAATGGTTAATGGAGGATGTAATGCTTATTTTGGTCTTGAAAAGAGTTGTACATCAACAAATCTTGTGAAGTGGGATAAAAAGAAGTTCCTCTTTGAAACTCTCATCACTCCCATTGTCTTATATTGTTGTGAAGTTTGGGGTTGCAACATCTCTAGAGAATCTTAGAGAAATATTAATCAAATCCAGAAGTGTTTTATAACTTATAACCTCACAATTAAAAGCAATATGCCATATCTTATTCCCCTTATAGAAGTGGGTCTTTCCCTTATCGACAACATGATTATGACTCGGTTTTCTTGATGTACAGGCACAAGATAAATAGCATGGGAGACCGAAGACTTCAAAAAATTGCTTGAAAATTGAGTCAAAACCATACATGGCTAAAATGAGGTTGGTATAAAGACACCATGGCTTGGTTAAACCATTGTGAGATTGACAAAAAATGTCAATTTACAAAATATTAATAACATTACAAATATTATTACATTTAAGTTTAAAGAGAAAATGTGGTGCAAAAAATGATTTAGAGATTAAAAAAATTAAGATAATTTAAATAAGTCATCAACCCTAATCTAGAATATCAAAAGTATGTCTCTGTTTTATCTAGTCCGAAGAAGAGAAGAAAATTAATATAGCCAAGATAAGAATGAACTCTAATGAGCTCCATAGTAAAACAAGCTATTGGACAATGCCTTGGCCGAAAATAAAATATTTTCAATCTAAGTGAGGCTCGAAACTTGAGGATGAAAATCACTTTTTCTTAGAGTGCTTTGCGTACACCAACACTAATATTAGTTTCATAATCTTTCAATGTAAGTGAGGCTCGAAACTTGAGGATGAAAATCACTTTTTCTTAGAGTGCTTTGCGTACACCAACACTAATATTAATTTCATAATCTTTGTTGCAATTCAAAATTTCTTAACCTTCTAACTTGTCAAAATTATGGTGAATTAGGAAAACTTCTCTTCAAAGTGGACATTAACCACAACCACAACGACCACCATTATCATTATCAAAATAGTTTAAATTCATTTTAATTTAAATTTATCGCTTGAAAAAAAATACAAATTTTAATGAGACCTACGTCCTTTGAAAATTCTGCAAATTATGCATTGAATAAAATAAAAATTTAATCAATAGGTTGTCCATTAAAAACAAAATAATTCAAATTTCAATCATTATCTATTTCCACGTTTCCAATCTTATTTTTTAAGTTTTAATTTATAAATAAATTGTAATTGAGGGGTTTTACCTACTTTGTAAAAATGTCCTACCATCCATTACTTTAATTGGTTCCTCTTGCTCCATGGAAACATCCAACGTGCTCAATTGACGTGACAGCAAATAGTGTTTTGATACGACGACTCATAGTCGCTGTATAAATTCGATCCATGACACGTCAATAACGTTACTTGAAGAATGTTTGTAATCAAAGATGTCGTTGGATTTAGTAAGACATTAATAATCACTTTCTAAATTTTTGTACGGTGCGAAAACTCCGAAATTATATTATTATTGATGACTGTGATCATTAATATCAAGGATTCAAGTGGAAGCAACTTTGGTTTATTAAATTTTAATAATTGTTTTCAAGAAATTACTTGATTGCTTTTAAAATTTTATTTATGTGTTGTAATAGTTTGAAGATTTAAGCATTTTTAAATTGTTATAATTTTGTTAGTTTGAAAGATTATAAAAGTTATTTTTATAATAAATATTTTGAAATTGAGATTTAATGTGAGTGTAAGCAAGATAATTTAAAAGAAAGTGATTTTCATGTGAGTGTAAGCAAGATAATCTAAAAGAAAGTGATTTTCATCCTTAACTTTCTTAGTTTCACAAAAATGACAAATTCATTTTACTAATCGTGTTTTAGGAATTGTCCAATGACTTTTTCACCATAAATGCCAAGAGATTTTGTTCTTATATTTTTCTTGATTTTCTTGAATGATTTAGACTAGAATTTAAAATAATCTTAAGAATCTTCTTCTCATCTATTATAATTACTTTATACCTATACATTAAGTATATAGTCATAGCCATATTCTCATTAGAAGTTAGACTTTTTTTTTCAAAAGAAAAAAACATGTAATTTGTTATTCATATTAAATTAAAATTACATATATCATATTACATCATATTGCTTCTAACATCATATCGCTTCTAATCAAAAGGAGTTACCTTCTATAAAGAGAATAAAATATAATTTAAATTGATACAACTAATTAAGAGTGATAAATCATTGACTCCAAATTGCAATGAAAACAAATTAAGATTCGAGTACTCAACCCTTCTCCACTAATGAAGACAAATTAGGTCGTATCTCTTCTCCTCCACTAGTGCATTCTTTGTTTGATTATTTGGACATGAATTTTCTCAATGGAGACAAATTACCAGTTAAGTCTCCCTACCTTCACTTCCATTATTGTAGTCTTTCCTTGATCGTTACCTTGAATTTCTCAAGGAAGAGAAATTAACATTTTTGTCGTCAACCCTTCTCTCATTCTCACATTCAATATTCATATTCCAATTCCAATTGTGAGAAGACGCCAAAGACTTAAGTCTCCCTACCTTCACCTCCATTATTGTAGTCTTTCCTTGAATTTCTTAAGGAAGAGAAATTAGCATTTTTGTCGTCAACCCTTCTCTCATTCTGTTGAATTTTCAGCGATCTACCACACTCAATATTCATATTCCAATTCCAATTGTGAGAAGACGCCAAAGACTTGCAAAGTTAGGTGTGCCACATTTTTAGACATCAACATCTGTCATTCTCTTGGACCTCAATATTCCAATTGTGGGAAGATTCAAAGGACTATATTCCAATTGTGAGAAGATTCAAAGGACTTGAAAAGTTCAATATTCAAGACATGTATTTTAGATATCAATATCTCCGCAATTATAAGAAAAAGTTAGACTCCGTCCGGCGCATCTCGGCTATAAAACCATTTCCATCCCTCCCAAATAGATCGCCAATCATTTATTCATCCATTTCCATTCCTGTAAAGCCATTTCTGGCGATCCCTTCCATCAAAATATATCGGTTTTCATCGATTTGCAGTTGCAATATTTATGATGGCCCGCTCCATAGAAATAACGGTGAAATCCGCCCGTGGTCTGAACAGTGTAAGAACCTGCGCAGTGGGATGGGTCACCAGCAACCCTAACAGGACGTATATACAGACCCCAGAAACGCACTTTGTAACGGCCGTCGACACAGAGAATGGCAAAAACCCCATCTGGTCGAATGGCGTTATGAAGTTTACAGTTGACGAGGAGGACATAGACCGCCTGGTTCTGGTGATCACAATAAACGCGGAGAGCTCCTCCCCAGACAAAGAAATCGCTCGCGGCAGCCTTCCCTTGATGGCGTTCTTCAACTCCGCCGGCTACCGGGAATGTCAGTTGCCACTCAGCGGACCCACCGGGGAACCCAACGGAGATCTCAACATCTCTCTGCAAGCTGATGGTCAGGCCAGGGAACAACCCAACGACGCGGCTCCACCAAACGCAGTCGCTAGATCCAACGGAAATGCTATAGCTCCACCAAACGCAGTCGCTAGATCCAACGGAATACGGGCATTAAAGCTGCAAAAGTGGGCCTAGGGATTGCCCGTCTGTTGACCGGAGATCTGGGGGGGCTGGGTGACATGTTTTCATGAGATCAGTGACTGACTGGCAGGGGGAAGTAGCTTCGACGGTTGTTCCTATCAGGGTCAGAGTCGATAACGTTTCCGGTAGGGTTACAACTGTCTGTGCTATTGTTATAGTTATACCTTCGACTGATGTTCGGGGTTACGATTGCTTGTCCTAAGTTGTTATCGTTATCGTCGTTTTGATTAGGTTGAACTTAGTTACTCTCCATAGGATGTATGATGTATCTATCTATTGTTTTTGTTGTGATTATTATTGTTAGTGTATTGAGAATAACGATGTGCTTTACAGTTTACAGAAAAATGTTATAATGCTTAATATTATAAAAGGCTTACTGTTATTTTATTAAAAAAATAAAAATAAATGTTATAACAATTGTGGAGAAGATATATAATGTGTCTTTCTATTCAATATCAAATATCATAGATTTAACCTTTTTCCGAAATAAGTTATAGCTTTCTCATATGTATCAACTCAATAAAGGTGAATTTACACCATGAAAAAGAATTTCATCTACCTCATGCTGCATGTGTATTACATGACCCATCTTGGCCTCTTTTGAGCATTCATTAATGATTGTTTCAAATCTTGTGAAGATGGATTCACTTTCATTTTGGGTTTACTATTTCATTGGACCATTGGCTTCATACTCTTGTTCTTGTTCCTTGTTACCCCTTTTAATTTTTACTAGGTAATCTTGCATGACCACTTTAGTTTGGATTTCATTGTATATCAAAATATTTCTTATTTAAGATTTCATGGATTATTTTTCTCCTTATATCTGAAACTTAATTAATTATGACATTTTTTCATAGGAATTTATCATTTTTTTAAAGAAGCAACTCATTATTATCTAAAAATATTTTCTCCATATTAATTTATTATTAATCTTTATTTTCTTTCCTATATATTTTTCATTTTACCATATACTCCCACATAATCCTCTTACTTTATTTAATTGATTAATTTATTATTTTACCTTCATTTTATTATATTATTTATGCCTCGTCCCATTTGTATTCACTTCTTGCTTTTACACTCTATTACTTTTACCTACTTAATATTAAGATACAAAATTGATTTCTTAATAAAAAAATAAAATTAGTAAAAAACTATCATTTTGATCCCTATTCACATTGATCAACATATGGGGTCTATTAGTATATCCATTTTCAAAGTTCCCTATCAATGCTTTTGTTATTTCTTATTTCAAGATATTTTAGTAGTTTCACTCTTTGGCTTTCTCACCGGACTTGGTTGCAAAATGTTTCAAGAATACATATGAGTTTGTTTTGAGCCAACTCTTTTGTGGTTGAGCTGTTTATGTTATTAGTCCCTGCTCTATGCAGCAACAGCAACAGAGACTATAGGAATCCCTTGGCGAACAATTCATTAGTTATGCACAAATTTTAAAGCAGTTTAATCAAAGTTTTGTAAGGACATATTTATTCTTCCCAATTAAACATTTCGAAGCCTTATTTGGCCTCTTTTCGAAGTCATTTGACAAACCAGAGTGCATGGAATCCACCTGCTAATGCCGACTAACAACCGTGTCCTCTCTAGAGCTAAGGTGTCTTCCATGATTTCAATGTTGCAGGCTGCAAAACAGATGTCGTGCAGCGCTGCACTAAGCAACCACAACGCCCTTACTCTTAAATGCATTTCTATTGTGATTGTTGGGTGGTATCCTTTGAATGTTGAGTGCATGAACCAGAATCCGTGACTCTATTCTCCAATAACTCCTGCAAATTTTCTCCTCCTCCTATGCTGAATAGAAGAGATGAACTATGTCCATGGTTTTTAATGAGAACCCAACTCTACCTGCGTCCATGTTTTTTCTGAATGAGAGCCTAAGTGTTGTGACTGTAATGTCCATGTCCATTGTTTTGAATGAGAACCCGAATCCAGTTGCATCCATGTTTTTTTGAAGAGAGCATGAGATTTGTAACTGTAACTCCATCTTTCTTCCAGTTTTGCGACTTCGTCTCTCTTCCTAGGACTGCGTGGAGGATGAATTCGAGTTGCAAAATGTCAATGCTCGACTTCCAGTCACTAAGATCCACTATGATCTCTTTCTTTGGGTTTGCGTGGAGACTGGCACTACGATCTCTTTCTTTGGGTTTGCGTGGAGACAGGTGGCGAATTGCGTGGAGCTTCATTGCATGTGAGCCATGCGTGTGAAGTGCTTACTTCTCCATTGTGCCGTGGAGACCATTGTGAAGAGATCTAGAACTACGAGAACTAGGGGAATTCTACTAAAGACCAACGGTATTTGCATTTAGGACCGGGTAATGATGATACTAACCATAAGCGGTTACAACAAAGATCTATGTACCTATATAAAACAATTTTTTGCATACCGATTTTCAACGTGTGTTACTATACCACAGTTCAGGTTCTAGAATATTTCTAGTGCCTATGCTCAACGCTCGTATATCATTTAAATGGCATTCTGCGGGTCAAGTAATTTGTAGTCTATGATTCCCGAGGTTCTGGCATATTTGTATTCATGCCTTACTTTTATTAGCATGAAACCTTTAATCTCTGTAGTGTGTGATCTATGAATCCTAAGATTCTGGCATATTTGTATTCATGGCTTACCTTTCTTAGCATGAAACCTTTCATCTGGGCAGTTTGCCATTTACATTATATAATACTTCTTATAGGTATGGCCTGATGGATGACTGCTGGTTGTTATGGCCTGTTTGCATCCATCTCAAAAACCTTGACTTTTGTTGTTTAGAGTAGTGAATTCATGCATGGTTCTGTTGTGTACAGTGGTGCATTCATGTGTGGTTTTGGCCTATTTCATGGGAAGAAATACCTGCTTGAATATTATCCCAAAGATCACCATGTTTAAACATACTTGGCAGCTCTTCTATGACCCTCTCGGCCCAGGCAGAAAGTAGGCCATTTGCAAGAGTCTGATCAGCAGAAAGGTTGTCTCCAGAGGGGAACAGACCATCATTCGACTTCATGGAATTCTAGGGAATAAGTAATATAATAACTTGTTCTCTCTTAGTTGCACCGATGCAGGGTTCTGATTCCATTCCATTTAGATCATACTTTACTCATATATAATGATTTTAGATAAATAAGAATAAAGTGGACTAATTGTGTGTTCAATTTATTTTCAGGTTTATGTAAGAGGTTTTGAACCAATATTGTAACAATTAATTCTGTTATATGATTCATTGGATTTCTGTATAGGATCATAAGCAATGATAAACCCTTACTAGTTTGCTCTGAATGCTAATTTACTTGTAAATTCTATAGCTTGAAAAAAATGAATGACTATGTATATTTTAATTCATTAACACAGCTTGAAAGGCCTGGGTTGCATTGTTATAATCTATACTTGCGTTTCTTGTCTAAAGGGTGGACGTTCGATGCCGATACAGTGTTGGGGCATAATTGAACACATATGCATGGTTGGGTGGAGTGGAGTAAACAACTATAACCTAATTTCAATCCAGCTATTACTCCCAACATTTTATAAGTAGACGTAGCTGAGATTATTGGATGTGCTCACCAAGTATAAATAGAAACTGAACGGTTGAGCACCCCAAGACTGAAAATAATCGATATATGAAAATCATTATGTATCAGATTTAGCTTGAGACTGGATCACTTTTAATGAACAGTAAAAACCTAGCACATAATTTATAAGCTACTGCCTTTATTTAACTGAATTAAATTTGAATTTACGGAAAAATGGAAGATATTTCCAAATCTGATAGAAGTACTGCTACAATTGACTGTAAGCTAAAGGAATTTGATGAGTGAACAAAGTTCAATATGACTAGCAACAACCACACTAATAATATTAATGTGCTCGAATATGCCGATAGGCATAAATGGGACACATACTATAGGAAAAAAACATTAATATGAAAAGTAAGTGCCCAATTTATATCTATCGGCATATTCAAACACATTAATATTATTAATGTGGCTATTGCTAGTAATGGGTGGGCGCATACACATATCTCCAAAATATTAATAAAATAATATTTTTTAAATAATTAGAACATAATAATTAATTAATAATATTATCAATTCATAAAATAGTATTAATAACATGATATTATTTATTTAATTAGTAATATAATCATTAAAAATAATATCATTTGTTATATTTTAATTAATTAATTATTAATTATATTATATTATATTATTATACGAATATGGTATTTAATTAAAATATTATAATCAAAGTAATAATTTAATATTATTATTTAATTTAAAACAATATTATTTAAATATTTATATTAAAATATTACAATTATACATTAGTAAAAAAATGATGATGCACTTTTATAGGAATATGGTATAATTAAAATTTTATAACTTATTCATAAAATATTAATATTTAATTAATAATATTATTATTATTTATATATATTTTTAATATTATAAAGATAATAATAATATTAATTAAATATACCAATTAATTAATTCATTGTAATATAAGAGTTAATTAAATAATAATATCATTTAAGTATAATTATATTATATTGTACTATTATACGAATATAAACTTTAATTAAAATATTATAATCAGCGTAATAATAAAATAATATTATTTAATTTAAAATTTTATTATTTAACTATACTATACTATTATAGTATAAATTATTTAGTTGAAAATACTATTAAAATTATATTGATTAATGTCGCAATGTGACAAAACCCTCAAGATGAACGTCACAATGCAACGTAACTCTTGATAAACATCACAATGCAACATAGGCCCCAATGAATGTCGAACGTCAAACTATTAATGTGTGACATCTTGAGAATTGTTGGTGAATATAATTTTTAATCCTTAATAAATACCAGAATGGGACATAACCATTTGTCATATTAGGCATATAACCCTTGATCGATGACCTTGGGAATTGTCAGTGTAATTCATTTTTAATTCTTAAGTATTTTCATAATGGGACATAACCCTTTGTCATATTAGACATATAACCCTTGATCAATGTCAGAATGTGACATAACCCTTGTTGAACGCCACAATGCAACATAAGACTTGATATACATCACAATGTGAGATAGCCTATTAAAATTATATTGGTCAATGTCGCGATGCGACAAAAACCTCAAGATGAATGTCGTAATGCATCATAACCCTTGATAAACATCGCAATGCAACATAACCCTTGATGAATGTCGAATGTCAAACTATTAATGTGTCACATCTTGGGAATTTTCGGTGTATATCATTTTTAATCCTTAATAAATATCAGAATGGGACATAACCCTTTTTCATATTAGGCATATAACCCTTGATCAATGTCGCAATGTGACAAAACCCTTAATGGACACCGCAATAGAACGTAACAATTGATATACATCACAATGTGACATAGTCGTTGATAAATGTCGAATGCCACATATTGGGCATTGTCGGTGTATATCATTTTTTAATCCTTAATGAATGTTAGAATGAGACATAACCCTTTATCATATTAATATTATAACCCTTGATCAATGTCACAATGTGGCATAACCCTTGTTGAATGCCGCAATGCAACATAACACTTGATTTACATCACAATGTGAGATAGCCTATTAAAATTACATTGATCAATGTCGCAATTCGACAAAACCCTCAAGATGAACGTCGCAATGCATCGTAACCCTTCATAAACATCACAATGCAACATAGCCCCTGATGAACGTCGAATGTCAACCCTTAATCAATATCACAATGTGACATAACTCTTGATGAATGTCGTAATGTAACATAACCCTTCATAAACATCAGAATGCAACATAACCCTCGATGCACGTCGAATGTCATAATGTTAATTTGTCACATGTTGGGTTGGGTAGACATATACCTGACACTCTAGCCAACCATGGCTCACTTTGGTTAACCATGTTTGAATATAGTTTGACCATAGTCAACCATGGTTTACTTTAATGAACCATGTTTGACTGGTTAGCCATGGTTGTTGATCATAGTTAACCATGGTTGAATTTAGTAAACCACGTGGCCATAGTTCATAATGCAGCATGCAATTTTTTGAACATCAAATGTCACATTATTAATATGTCACATATTAGGAATTTTGGCAATGCAACATAACACTTGATGAATGTCGCAATGTGACATAACCCATGACTATGTTTAACCATGGTTAACGTTTTTGCTTTTGCACGTTTTATATCATCAAATTTGATGATATTTGACTGCAATGTGTCACATCTTGGTCATTGTTGCAATGCGACATAACCCTTGATCAATGTCACAATGTGACATAACCCTTGATGAATGCCACAATGTGACATAACCCTTTATCAATGTCACAATGTGACATAACCCTTGAAGAATGCTACAATGCGACATAACCCTTGATAAACATCACAATGCGACATAAACCTTGAGGAATGTCAAATTTCAAATCTTCAGCATTGTCCCAATGCGACATAACCCTTGATGAACGCCACAATGCAACATAAGCCTTGATAAACATCACAATGCGACACAAACCTTAATGAATGTGAACTTCACAATGAAACATAAGCCTTGATAAACATCACAATACGACACAAACCTTAATGAACGTCAAATTTCACATTGTGAATATGTCGCATCTTGGGTTGTGTCAGCATATGTGTCACATATTGGGAATTGTCACAATGTGACATAACCCTTGATGAACGCCACAATGCAACATAACCCTTGATAAACATCACAATATGACATAAACCTTGATGAACGTCAAATTTCACCTTGTGAATATGTTACATTTTGGGTTGTGTTGGTATATACCAGACACTTTACCAAACCATGGTTGACTTTGGTTAACCATATTTGACTTTAGTTTGACCATATTCAACCATATAATAAAACTATTAAAATTAAACTAATTTTAATATTTACATATAATAAAACAATCAAAATTAAACTAATTGTAATATTTACATATAATAAAACTAACCCTTGATAAACATCACAATGCGACATAAACATTGATGAATGCCAAATTTCACATCTTGGGCATAAAGAGAAAACATCCTAGTTATTATTTTATAACACCGGTATTTTCAACTGGCAAATGCCATGCTCCCATGTGCCCAACTGTTCACTATTCAGAGAGCAAAAACAAAAGTTTCCAAGGATCCGTTCTATCGAAAGTGTGTGCATAATTTATATAAGAGTTCTAGCTGATTTCTCATTTTCCTGGTTTTCTTGTTGCCTTTGAATTTGTGACATGAATCAAAAATTAAAATGTAGAATATGAATTTATAAAACTTAAACTTAAAATGTAGAATATGAATTTATACAACATTATTATTTGAATTTGTGACATGAATCAAAACTTAAAATGAAGAATATGAATTTATACAACTTAAACTTAAAATGTAGAATATGAATTTATACAACTTTAATATTTGTTTTGTTGCTTCACTGCCGATATAGTTTTGTAAATATATTATTAGATAGGAAAGCATGCTTTGATGCATATGCACATTTTATGCCATAATTGTTGGTGAGCAGATTATATCATTAACCTCATGATAGTGACTAAATATTTATAATACATAAATAAAATAAATTGTACAGAAGGTGTGTTTCTTCTTGTGTTGATAGGCATTTTCTTTTTCTTGTTAAGACTTCGAATAACGATGCTCCAAAAAATTGGATCCATCCATCTATCAATGCATATGAATGGCCTCCATTCATCCTTTTGGAGGCATGCGATCAATGTTCAAAATTTAAAAGCAAGATTTTATTGTTAAAATTCATAAAAATTTACAAAAAATTGAAAAATATTTACACTTAAATAAACTTGAATTTATCCTTTAATTCAAACTTGAACTCACTGCATGGATCGACTCTTGTCTCTATAACTTTCCAGGTGTTCAAACTTAAAAAGTAATATTTTATTATTAAACTTCCGTATCTTTATTAAAAATTTACAAAAATAAATGAAAAATATTTACACCTATATAAACTTGAATTTATCCTTTAATTGGTTCTTAATGTAACTAAATTAGTTCCATTATTCTTTTTGTATTGTGCTTCTTTTGAATCTGGTCTCCAATATTATATAATTGAAAGAGAGGATCGACACTCAGCCGCTGGAATGTCTGGAATTAGCAACGGATCTGTGCTCTCAACTTCGTCGACAATCATTCAGAGAAAAAAAAAAAATATATATATATATATATATATATATATATATATAAAAGGCACTTGGTTTACAATCGTCAATGATTAAAGAATTTAAGACAACAATTACAGGGACACCTCCATTGCCAGCCACTCCGCCTCCTGACATAGCTAAAAAACCAGATGCAAAGAATCCCCCTCCAGGCCGCTTTGAAGTGTACGAAAAGAGACTCGAAATCGATTTTTTTTTGCATAGATATAGGAGACGTGAAAAAACCCACTTTACAGAAGCGACGAAATCACTTTCAAGACCTGAAATCACGTTCAATGAGGGTGAGCTATGCTAGCAGCAACGAAAATGAGAAACGTAAACTGGACCAAGATGCATACCTGAATTCAATCTTTTCGTTGATTTCATTCAATCTGCATGATTAAATATATGTAAAACGAAAATCTAAGATTACTAAATCGGACCACTGGGCATAAAAGAGTTGGATAAACAAATTCTGAGAAACATAAACATAAATTTACCTACAAATGTGTTCGCCTGAGATTGCAAATGTGTTTGCGTGAGATCGCAGGTCAGCTGAGATCTAAGTTTTCTTGTTGCTAAATAGAACAAATTCTCTGTTACCTCCTCTCTAGGTCCAGTATAGTGTGGCAGAGAATTTAGCCGCCACAAAGCAAAACCAGAAAACTGTTACAACAGACCCTATAGCTGCCACGAATAAGGAATAACTTGCTGTGTTGAAGCCTCGTGGTGAACGGTTTTCGCAGGACTCCGTAGCCGCCATGAGTTGGGCTTACTCCTACGGTGGAGCATATTCATACCTTCCACGTCATCGTAGGCGGATCCCTTAATCTATAACCGTTTGTGAATCGTTCACTGGATTCAGGACTCCACAACTGCCATCAGTCAAGCTTATCCGTCATCGCATTACTCTTATGGTAGCCGGAGTATACTGCAGTGCGTGGAGGCCGCCACAGTTTGTTCTATTAAACCATGAGCTTAAACAATTCATTATCTTTAACTAAAAAAGACGACCATCGAAACAATCGTAACAACAGATGTGTCACGTTCTCCCTTAAATCTAGTGAATCTATCCTTACTACTCCACCCAAAAAAATCTAAGATATTAATGCCTATCGACCTAATTACATGTAATGTCCCTTAAAAATAATAAAAAATTTAAAAATTTTCTGATACTAACTTAAACTGATAAAGAGATATGATGAATACTAACTTCATAACTGTCAAGTACTTATTGTACTGATATTTAATTCCCACTCTTTGGAATGTCTTAGCTTCAAATATCAGGGTTTGCCGATTATATGGTTCTACAGTTTTGCGGAAGTATTTCTAAAATGTTTTAGATGTATAACCTGTCGCATGTGTACCAATTTGTGAATGCTATAAAATGAATCTCCTTCTTACGGTTGTAAAGGTTTGAATGCATATGTATTAAAGTTTCAATGGTAATTCAGGTGACTTGGATCCTTTATTGATGGCGATTGATGCTCATGATGAGATATTTGGTCTTTTGAAATGGCAAGGTACCTTGACAGGGCTGCCGAGAGGTAGGGGTAAGAATTGGAGACTTCAGACTTACTTAGCATTATTGTTAACACATCTATTTGTTTCGGGTTTGCAGGTGTACTTATGAGGGGGTGAAATCGTGAACCTGGGAAACACTTTTGTGACAAATGGAGTGCGGGCGGATGATCATGCGAAAAAAAGTCAAACTAAAACTCTAGGCTGAGAGTTTAAAAAACTCTAGGCCGAGAGTTTTGAGAGTTCAAACTCTGGGCCGAGAGTTTGAACCAATCGCCGCGCTCTATTTTAAAAAAAACTCTTGAATGAGAGTTTGAACTAAACTCTAGGCCGAGAGCTTGGAAGACATTTTCTCGCCCGAGAGTTTCTGGTCAACAATTCCAACATTATTTCTGCAGAATTCATAAATGTGTAACTTTAACAAGGTCGGACCACTGCAAAACATGAGAATTACATGTTGGAGTTTATACCAGTAGATTCATCATTCAATCTACTTTCTAGTAATATAAGTTTTTTTCAATTTCATTTAGGATTACTATTTTTTTCTATTTTTTTAATAAACTTTATCATTAAAAAATTAAGTGTCTGAAAAATCAGTCACAATGAAAATTCAATATCATCACAATGACGAAGCCAAAAACAATTAAAAAAATACAAGGATGTTCCTTTAAGTGTCCTCTTCAATGGGTTGGTTTTAGTTTGTTTGATAAGAGTAACATTTGAAATAAAATGTGAAGAGAAAAACATGTGTCGATAATGCACCATTTTCTGAACATACGTTATTTCGATAAATAATAACAAATATTTCCCAAGTCTTAAAAAACTCGAAATATAGTCCAGGATCAAGTTTAGTGTGTGTAGATTATGAGCATACAATTTTTGTCCCTAAAATGAATAACCATCTAGAAAAAAACCGTCATCAACACAGGTCACTCATTATCCATACCTAAACTTTTCAAGTATATGTCGTTTGTTGACAACAAATTTGTCCCACGATATGTCCATAAAAAAATATATATATATATATATATGAGTAGAAAGATAATTCAATTATGTAAAACCTTTTTGTTTACTTCAAGTTGAAATTCCTAAGGGAAATATGGGTTTGAAGAGGTCGAAGTTGAAAAACATAAAGATTAGCAGTTTTTTTTGTCAAAAACAAGCCAAAATTGTTTCCCAACTTCATGTTTTCACCCGAGGCATCTATCGAGAATGCCTATTCCACCATTCTAGCCACTATTTTAAGTCTCAAGTGAGATAACTTTGAATTTGATACTTTTATTCTAGTCTCATTGGGGTTTGCGATACTTGTGAAACATCACTACTTGTTTGAACTTGTAATTATTTAATGTCACTATGAAGAGTTTGGGATCATTGTAATGTTTGATTTGTGATCTAAAATGTTGTGAAATCGAATGGTCCTAATACTATAGAGTATTGGGTCACTCTCGAATTAATGGTAGTTGGTAGTGGTATTGAATGCATCTCTATGAATGCACATGGCCATGCTACCAACTGTGAGGGGGTTTTACCCAAGGGTTCTACACCAACGAAGAGCATTTCCGTGGTTCATTTCTCTTGTCTGCTGTGGATGCAAGGTTTCTCTGCTGACCTGAGCTGTGGCTCATGGTCAACATTCCATTGGGAAAAATAATGATGGCGACTGCAATTTTGAAAGTAATTCCTCTCAGGTTTAAGTTCTACTTTCCTGCTCTTGCATAGTAGATGTTCTATGATATAAACTTTAGAGTCCTGACTCGTATGTTGTGATTGGAATGCAGGTGTTCACGGGCATTTCTCTTCTGCGTGATCATTACACAACAGTGGCGATATTTGGACAATGGTAAGTCCAGAATTTGCCAACTCTTAGCTCCTCCTTTCTCCCCTATGGGGATTACTATTGACGTATGTTTACTGGGAAATTGGTGAACTTATTTGAGTTCAATGTGACAAGTTTTGAATCCCTAGAAGTCGCCTTTATGGCTGGAATGTGGTGTGAATGTATCTATTGTCGTTTTGCAGACCCTAGAGGTTATTAGTGTAGGGTTCGGCTATCCGGCTTTGTGTTTATCTTGGTTGAACTCTCGTTATTTGGAAATAATGGCCAAGGATGAACTGGGGTTTATATTACAGTTTTATGTGTTGAAAATGTAATTTTATGGGTCTTGAGATGCCCTGCTGTGTAATGTTTATGAGGGTTTGATACCCTATCCAAATCCCTGCGTTTATTTAATTCATATGGATATGGGGTTCTTGTACAACCGTAACACTATCTGCGTTTTCTATTTGGAAATGAACTTGTATTTAACCCTATGAAGGGAATGTATATATTTCAATGTTTTTAAGTTATTGTTGCTCCAATATGTGGTCTGCTCGATTTGATGGCTTTGTGTTTTTGAATGTAAAAGCATACAGTTCTGTTTGTTGGAAAAGAATGATGGAATGGAGGGAAAACGTAGCCCTATAATTGTTTTATCTATAAATCTGAAGAGCCCTATGTTCTTACTTCTGTGCTTTCTGTTTATTTGATAGAAAGACAAAACGATCTTTAAAGAGAGTAGTGGGAATCGATCCCTGTATCAATCTTTTGTTGATTTCTCTGTAGTATCGTGTATCATTTGCAGTGGGATGAGATGGGATTGGGAAATCGATCCTTATGCCATTGTTTGTTAATTTCTTTATATAATGTCGTGTAGAGTCTGTCTGATGAATATGGTACAACCCTTCTGCATTTTAAATAGGAATCGTGACCCTAGGTATTGTTTTGATTGACCCTTGAGAGGGTAATGGATTACTGAAGAATTGTTTATTCATGTGGCCTCTTGCAAGATGGTAGAGCCTCAGATGGAGTTCGATCTCCTGACAAATGGAAATGGTGTGTTAGCGATTTAAATGTTGTTGATCGTTTGATTTCTAAAATGCAGAACATTGAGTTTCTTTTTCATAGTTTAGGTTGTAATCATGAAAAGATTTGATACTAGGTTGATAAATCGTGATGCCTGGAAGGTGCGTTTAATCCTTTGATGAGTTGACTGTATTGTTTGATGTACGTACCTTTGTTATCTGATGTTTTGAATTTGATGTCTGTAATCGTTGTCCTAAAAGGGTTAGTAGTTTCGAACTAGATTTGGGATATAATGAATGTTGTAAATTTAAGAGAAGACTGTTGTAGAGGCAAGAAAATAACGCGAACAGAATTCTTATTTCAGTTATACACAGCTTATGGGAAACATAAAAGAATTACTCACTGTTTTAGAATGGACATAAATACAATGTTAAAACCTACTACTCTGAATTTAGCAATCTAGGTGTATCTAAACAGATCTCTAGATTATGAGTTTTCCAGGATGTCTAGCACAGGAACCTGTTAGACATTCTGTGGTCCTTAGCTTCTAAGTTACGTAATCCTAGCCTACAAACAATGCTCTCTGTTTGTTCCTATCAGCAAGTTGGTATTTAAACAATTTATAGCGTGAAAGGAAAATAATGCCAAAGATGTTGGGGTAACACCCTGTATTACTTATCTAAGCTTTATTATAACTTAACTTGAGAAGTTGACAATTCATACCTGATTACTTGTGGCCTGCTCCCTTCCTGAAATAACCTACACACTCAAACAACAATTAGTGTAAATACCTCTGAGCTTAGCTGACCTGTTATGATGACTTTGGGGCTACCACGTTCCTCCAAACCTTGACCCTTGAACCATTCTGGTTCTATCTGGATCCCCCCGATCTTGGTTCTAACATGCAATGAGAGGTAGAGGCCCTAGATCCACTTCTGGTTTAGTTCTGAAAATTTTTGGGTAAGGTTGCTTCGACTTCTTGGAGCATAATAGTTTTCTTGGACTACCATAAGAGAATGATAATAACCAAGAATGATAGGTGATCCCCAAAACTTGGGATCTGCCCTCTTTAAATAGGGAAATCTTGTATTAGGACTATTGAAGTAATTAGTTTCTTTAAATTCAATAATTAATAATTAAAAGATATTATTTAATTAATTAACTAGTCCTCTTGAACTAGGAATTTTTCAATTGTTTGACTATAAGTCATTTTGATTTATGCTTTTAATAATAACAATAATTATACTAATAATTATTCTTATATTAAATCTATTTCACTTAACTATTAATAGATCATTTAAAATATTAAATAATGCATAAATCAGATATACTAACTATTCCCATAATTAAATAATAACACCCATTATTATTTAAAGCTCCTAATAATAAATAATAATAATAATGATAATAATAACTTGGAGGCCTTTAATCAGGTTAGTCATAAAAGACTACTAGTAATTATCTTTTATTTTAGTTATGTGTCATCACATGACACCCTTTTCTCTTTAACTTTTAGGGACATGGTCCACTTCTTTTGGACGGTCGTGGTCAGCTTAGTTAGGTACATCTAGTCTCTCTCTTTGCATGTTGGATTTCCTTGTTTAACATGGTAGCTCCCGCAGTAGGTGATGATGGATAAAAAGATGAATCATTTAGTCAATTAAATAAATGTGATAAAAGTGCTCTTCAGAGTCCTCCCAACACAACACTTTGGAACTCCGTAACCCCAAGTGCTCTTCAGAGCCATTTAACTCAACACTCTCACATGGGCGTTACTCTAGTGCAATTCCAGAGTCCCTGCTCAACACTAGTGCTAGAATGTGGTTGTGAGGCACATCTAGAATATTTAAGTTTCCTCGGATCCGGTATTCGTTTATCAAGCTTAGAGTGCTCCAGGGCTTATGCCCAACACTCACTGTACATCAGGTCTTACTCCCAGTACATCATATTTCCTCTAGGTACATCGGGGCTTTTGCCCAGTACGTAGGTAATTTGTGTGTTTCTGAGTCCACGCTCAACACACCATATAAGTCAATTATGTCATTCACATCACTGCACAGTATGTAATAAAAGGTCATCTCAGTATATTAGGGTTTTGTACCCACATAAAAACATAATGAGAACATTGGGGCTTCCTTGCCCAGTATATAATTAAAGAATGAAATTCAATCAGGGTCCATGCCCAATATGTTAGTCTACAAAAGAATAAATCATATGTACTAGGGCTCATGCCCAATAATCAGAATAAATCATATATGTTGGGGCGTGGCCCAATATAACATCATAAAATAGTCAGTCCAAAATTTAGGATATTACATCCCTCCCCGCTTAGAATAGCACCATCCCAGTGTTTCTAGGGACTAGGAATGAGATCATGAAACAAAGCGGGGTATGCCTCTTTCATGGTGGACTCATTCTCCCAAGTAGCCTCATCTGATCCAAAGTGACTCCATTGCACTTTTAGCTGAGTAATTGATCCAGATTTATGCAGGAATGAAATAAGATAGCATATATAGAGATATATTGCAAAGAACATAGTGATATAGTAAACACACATTTTATTAAATAGCGAA
This sequence comes from Larix kaempferi, assembly GCA_027924585.1. NCBI lineage: Eukaryota > Viridiplantae > Streptophyta > Pinopsida > Pinales > Pinaceae > Larix > Larix kaempferi. The sequence continues at coordinate 574,284 of BSBM01001508.1, forward strand.
AATAGAATAGACTGTAAAATACAATAGTTGGAATGGTGGTAGCTATCTCTGAGAAGAGATGTGGCCACTATGCTTATTCGTGCCAAGATGAATCCAAAGAGAGGTCGAAAGGGCCTATTTATCATAAGCATGAGGGAGAGAATCCCAAGCATCCAAAAACCTAACCCTAGAAGATGAACCGTCATAAAGTTTGTGGCCCCAAGGTGGTTAGTTGAATAGTCAACTTCTCGGGGTCATAACTTTTGCATACGATCTCCATTCGGGGCGCTCGGTAGCCCGTTGGAAAGGGCTATCTGATATCTACAACTTGTAGGACCCGAAATCACCAAAAAACATCATTTAGGGCCTCAAAACGGCTCCGGAAGTTTAGGACCTGAAAAACTGCTAAAAATAGTAATTTACCAAAATCGCCAGAAGACTGTTTTGAGCTAGTTGGAAGAGGTGGGACACCACCGATATCCACATGGATCAATCCTCCCTCCTTAGGAAGCAATAATATCCATTGCGTCAAAGCCCTTATCTGTCGAATTGTGTGTTGAGTTGAGCTCCTGGTGCGGCATTTGATGAAGCGGAAAGGTTGTCTTTCTTTGAAATCTTCAGAGGGTTGTAATTGTTGTTGTTGGATGTGCTAGAGCTGTTCAATAGTTTTGGTTGTTGTGGTATCCTTGGTCTACACTGGTGTGGATGGCTTCTTTTTGGAGGAGCACCTTGAATGCGTGGCCTTGCACTGCAGAGGCACTCGAATAGGCGATGCTACACTGAATTTGTGTTCTTCTTGTTTCTACTGAGTATAGGGATAATGTGCAGAGGTTGTGGATGTCTCTGCAATCTAATGTTCACCTTTAGTGGCAATTGCGAGTAGGGAAAATTTCCCAGTGTGGGAGATTATCTTCCTTCCCTACTTGGTTGGGGTAGGCACAACTATCTCTAGCATCCGGTAAAGTTGTCCTCCCAAAGTGACAATGACACTGCAAGGTCGTGATTCATATACGGTATGACGCTTCCACATGTATGGCTGTCCTAAAAGAACATCACAAACTTCAAGTGGGGCCACATCACACAATACCTCATCTTTGAAGGGCTTGATGTCATATGGTAGGCGACATTGATGACTGACTCAGATCCCTCATCCTTGGCTTAGCCATCCAATGGTGTATGGTTGTGGGTGCAATGTTATTGGTAGCTCTGGTGTCTTGATGACTTCTCCTGAGATCAGGTTCTTCTGGCTTCCATTGTCCACAATAAAGTGTACGGGAATTCCCTTCACCCACATCTGTGAGTGGAAAAGGTGCTTCTCTGCCTCCGACTCTTCAGGTTCCTCTGGTTGAATCTATGTGGTGGCAACAATGGCACTGGGTTCTACATCAATGATCTACTTCCCTTTCCGCACGGTTGTGAAATTAGGTTCTGAGTCAGAATCGAAACTAGGATATGATTCCGAAGCTTTGATCTCAACCACCAATGACTATTTTGAGCGACATTCATCAGTGTTGTGCCAGGGGCTTTTGTGGAACTCGCACCACTTCCTGGTTTCCTTCTTTGTCTTTTCGTTACCCTTCTTCGCTTGTGGTTGGGACTGGTTTTCCTTTCCCTGCCCCGTGTTCTGCGAGCCAGAGTTTCCCTTGCCCTGCTTCTGCGTAGGTCCGAAGTCACGCTTGTTCTTTTGCTGAAATTTCTGCTCGATTTTGACAGCATATCGAGAGGCGGATCCGAGTGAAGAGATTTCCAAGAAATCCATCTCTGTTCGTATGTACCGGTGTAGGCCACTGCGATATTTCAGTACTAGGTGCCACTCGGAGTCCTTGATACTTAGCTTTGTGCGCAAGGTATGAAATTTGTTGGTGTAATCCGACACAGTTTGGTCCCTCTATTGGTGTAGAATGGTCCATTTTGTGTACTAGTCATCATAGTTTTCAACCGGGTAAAATTTTTCCTTGACGGCATCTATAAAAGAGGCCCAAGTGGGATTGGAATATTCAAACAATCCAGTCTCGTCTGATGAGTTTTGCTCATAATAAGTTTCCCACCTTTTTTTGACATGGGGGACGACCTTGAGGAGTGCAAAGATGATCTTTTCCCTGTCGAAAAAATTGTGGACAGAGAAATACCCTTCTAGTATATTCAACCATTTATCTAGGGCATCGACATCGATTTGGCCTTCAAATAAAGGGATATCAAAATTAACTTGTACCTTGAAGGGAGTTGTATCTCCGAAATGGCTCCTCGTTGAGGGTGCATTTTCCATTGTTGGCATGCATCGAAGGATCTGGGCGAAATTATCCATCATCTCATTCCTCTGTCGCACGAGGGCTTCCTCGAGCAACAACTTGATAGGATCTACTGCTCCGTCATCTCTCTTTTCTTCTTCCATGGGAGGTTGTTTGGGGCGGCGAGAGTGGTCTTCCCCAAGTGAAACTAGTTCGAGACCCAACTCTCTGTATCCTAACCTTGTCGGGGACATGCAATGAGAAACAATCAAAGAGCAGACCGCTCTGATACCACTGATCCGGATTTATGAAGGAACAAAATAAGATAGCATATATAGAGATATATTGCAAAGAACACAGTGATACAGTAAACACACATTCTATTAAATAGCGGAAATAGAACAGACTGTAAAATACAATAGCTGGAATGGTGGTAGCCATCTCTGAGAAAAGATGTGGCCGCTATGCTCAATCGTGCCAAGATGAATCCAATGAGAGGCCGAAAGGGCCTATTTATCATAAGCATGAGGGAAAGAATCCCAAGCATCCAAAACCTAAACCTAGAAGATGAACCGTCATAAAGTTTGCGGCCCCAAGGTGATTATTTGAATAGTCAACTTCCCGGAGTCATAACTTTTGCATACAATCTCCGTTTGGGGCGCTCGGTAGCCCGTTGGAAAGGGCTATCTGAGATTTACAACTTTCGACTAGGACCAAATGTCTAAAACATGCGTTTGGCCCCCCAAATCACAAAAAAATGTCATTTAGGGCCTCAAAATGGCTCTTGAAGTTCAGGACCCGAAAAACTGCTAAAAATATGAATTTATCAAAATCGCCAGAAGACTTTTTTGAACAAAGTTGGAAGAGGTGGGCCGCCACCTATATCCGCCTGGATCAATCCTCCCTCCTTAGGAAGCAATGGTCTCCATTGCGTCAAATCCCTTATTTGTTGAACTGTGTGTTGAGTTGATCTCCTGGTGCGACGTTTGATAAAGCGGAAAGGTTGTCTTTCTTTGAAATCTTCAGAGGGTTGTAATTATTGTTGTTGGATGTGCTGGAGCTGTTCAACAGTTTTTGTTTTTGTGGTATCCTTGGTCTGCACTGGTGTGGATGGCTTCTTTTTGGAGCAGCACCTTGAATGCATGGCCTTGCACTGCAGAGGCACTCGAATAGGCGATGCTGCACTGAATTTGAGTTCTTCTTGTTTTTTTTGAGTATAGGGATAATGTGCAGAAGTTGTGGATGTCTCTGCAATCTGATGTTCACCTTTAGTGGCAATTGCGAGTAGGGAAAATTTCCCTGTGTGGGAGATTATCTTCCTTCCCTTCTTGGTTGGGGTAGGTGCAACTATCTCTGGTATCCGGTAGAGTTGTCCTCCCAAAGTGACAATGACACTGCGAGGTCGTGATTCATACACCGCATGACGCTTTCACATGTATGGCTATCCTAAAAGAACATCACATACTTCACATGGGGCCACATCACACAATACCTCATCCTTGAAGGGCTTGATGTCGTATGGTAGGTGACATTGGTGATTGACGCGGATCCCTCGTCTTTGGCTTAGCCATCCAATGGTGTATGGTTGTGGGTGCGGTGTTATTGGTAGCTCTAGTCTCTTGATGGCTTCTTCGGAGATTAGGTTCTTCCGCCTTCCGCTATCCACAATAAAGTGTAGGGGAATTCCCTTCACCCACATCTGTGAATGGAAAAGATGCTCCTCTGCCTACGACTCTTCAGGTTCCTATGGTTGAATCTGTGTGGTGGCAACAACAACACTGGGTTCTGCATCAATGATCTACTTCCCTTTCCGCGTGGGTGTGAAATTAGGTTCTGAGTCAGAATCAGAACGAGGATCTGATTCCGAAGCTTTGATATCAGCCACCAATGACTGTTTTGAGCGACATTCATCAGTGTTGTGCCATGGGATTTTGTGGAACTTGCACCACTTCCCGGTGTCCTTCTTTGTCTTTTCGTTACCCTTCTTCGCTTATGGTTGGGACTGGTTGTCCTTTCCCTGCCCCGTGTTCTGTGAGCCAGAGTTTCCCTTGCCCTGCTTCTGAGCAAGTCCGAAGTCACGCTTGTTCTTTTGCTGAAATTTCTGCTTGATTTTGACAGCATATCGATAGGCGGATCCGAGTGAAGAGATTTCTAGGAAATCCATCTTTGTTCGTATGTACCGGTGTAGGCTACTGCGATATTTCAGTACTAGGTGCCACTCGGAGTCCTTGATACCTAGCTTTGTGCACAAGGTATGAAATTTGTTGGTGTACTCCGACACGATTTGGTCCCTCTCTTGGTGCAGAATGGTCCATTTTGTGTACTGGTCATCATAGTTTCCAACAGGGTAATATTGTTCCTTGATGGCATCTATAAAAGAGGCCCAAGCGGGATTGGAATATTCAAACAATCCAGACTCGCCTGATGAGTTTTTCTCACAATAAGTTTAACACCAATTTTTGACATGGGGGACAGCCTTGAGGAGTGAAAAGATGATCTTTTCCCTGTCAGAAAAATTGTGGACAGAGAAATACCCTTCTAAGAGATTCAACCATTTATCTAGGGCATCGACATCGATTTGGCCTTCAAATAAAGGGATATCAAAATTAACTTTTACCTTGAAGGGAGTTGTATCTCCGAAATGGCTGCTCGTTGAGGGTGCATTTGCCACTGTTGGCATGCGCCGAAGGATCTAGGTGAAATTATCCATCATCTCGTTCCTCTGTCGTGCGAGGGCTTCCTCGAGCAATAACTTGATAGGATCTACTTCTCCGTCATCTCTCTTTTCTTCTGCCATGGGAGGCTGTTTGGGGCTGTGAGAGTGATCTTCCCCAAGTGAAACTAGTTGGAGACCCAACTCTCTGTATCTTGAACTCGTCAGGGACATGCACTGAGAAACAATCAAAGAGAAGACCGCTCTGATACCACTAATCCGGATTTATGCACAAACGAAATAAGATAGCATATATAGATATATATTTCAAAGAACATAGTGATACAGTAAACACACATTCTATTAAATAGCGAAAATAGAACAGACTATAAAATACAATAGCTGGAATGGTGGTAGCTATCTCTAAGAAGGGATGTGGCTGCTATGCTCATTCGTGCCAAGATGAATTCAAAGAGAGGCCGAAAGGGCCTATTTATCATAATCATGAGGGAAAGAGTCCCAAGCATCCAAAAACCTAACCCTAGAAGATGAACCGTCATAAAGTTTGCGGCCCCAAAGTGGTTAGTTGAATAGTCAACTTCCTGGGGTCATAACTTTTTCATACAATCTCCATTTGGGGCGCTCTGTAGCCCGTTGGAAAGGGTTATCTAAGATTTACAACTTTTGAGTAGGGCCAAATGCATGTCGAAGGCAACCATTTGGCCCCTCAAATCGCCAAAAAACGTCATTTAGGGCCTCAAAATGGCTTTGGAAGTTCAGGACTCGAAAAACTGCTAAAAATAGTAATTTACCAAAATCGCCAGAAGACTGTTTTGAGCCAGTTGTAAGAGGTGGGCCGCCATCGATATCCACCTGGATCAATCCTCCCTCCTTAGGAAGCAATGGTCTCCATTCCGTCAAATCCCTTATCTATCGAACTGTGTGTTGAGTTGAGCTCCTGGTGCGGCGTTTGCTGAAGCGGAAAGGTTGTCTTTCTTTGAAATCTTCAGAGGGTTGTAATTGTTGTTGTTGGATGTGCTAGAGCTATTCAACAGTTTTGGTTGTTGTGGTATCCTTGGTCTGCACTGGTGTGGATGGCTTCTTTTTGGAGGAGCATCTTGAATTCCTGGCCTTGCACTGCAGAGGCACTCGAATAGGCGATGCTGCATTGAATTTGTGTTCTTCTTGTTTCTGCTAAGTATAGGGATAATGTGCAGAGGTTGTGGATGTCTCTACAATCTGATGTTCACCTTTAGTGGCAATTGCGAGTAGGGAAAATTTCCCAGTGTTGGAGATTATCTTCCTTCCCTGCTTGGTTCGGGTAGGTGCAACTATCTTTGGTATCCGGTAGAGTTGTCCTCCCAAAGTGACAATGACACTACGAGGTCATGATTCATATACGACATGACGCTTCCACATGTATGGCTATCCTAAAAGAACATCACATACTTCAAGTGGGGCCACATCACACAATACCTCATCTTTGAAGGGCTTGATGTCGTATGGTAGGCGACATTGGTGACTGACACAGATCCCTCATCCTTGGCTTAGCCATCCAATGGTGTATGGTTGTGGGTGCGGTGTTATTGGTAGCTCTAGTCTCTTGATGACTTATGCTGAGATGAGGTTCTTCTGGCTTCCGCTATCCACAATAAAGTGTACGGTAATTCCCTTCACCCACATCTGTGAGTGTAAAAGGTGCTCCTCTGCCTCTGACTCTTCAGGTTCCTCTGGTTGAATCTGTGTGGTGGCAACAATGGCACTGTGTTATGCATCAATGATCTGCTTCCCTTTCCACCTGGCTGTGAAATTAGCATGGGGGCTTCACTCAATAAACCACTATCATAGCACGTTCATTCGTGGCATATGAAACAATACCCCTAATTTCACTAAATATTGGACAATCCCTTCCAAAATCGTTTTTTTTAACCCCCTCCCAATATGCCTTCCAAATTTAAAAAAATCCCTATTTTCACTAGATATTGTATGTATCGATTTTTTCATTGACATTTTTTATACCCCTTTATATTTCTACCTAGTATATTGATATGATACCCCTCTTATGACCCCACATGCATTCTATAATGCACCTTGCTTCTTTCGATATATAGTGTGGATGCACATTAATTCACCCACAATGAAATTACTCAACCACATATCATTATAATTTACAACATCTAATGGTCTAATGAAGAGATAGGAGATCACTTCTTGTATGTCACTAGAGTCAATGCACATAGTACAACATTTAGATTGCATGTTGCAATTCCCCAATCGCTGACTATGCCTTTTGTGGGCTAGGTATCCAAGCCCCTAGGGTCCTGCAATAAGCTCTAGGAGGCTGACTAAACGTAACAAGGCCTGTAATAGAAACGAGTGGTTGGGTATTCAATCCCCCAAGGCCTATCGAGGGCCTATAACAGGCCCTTGAGGATTAGAGCCTCCCAAGGCTATTGATAACAACTGGCTGAGTGCTATTGGTAACAAGTGCCTGTCAATGACCACTATCTCTTGACTATGATCGACTAGAAACCCACTTCACCACGAAACCCCTTAGCCTCAAGCATGCCTCAAGACGCGATTTCCCTGCGTAATGGTAAGCCCGAGCCTTGCCTCAACCAAATTTTGCATCTGTCTGTGATCCCACCATCTCCATTTGGCGAATACTTGTTAGCCCGCCCATATAAAAAAGACCCCAAAGTATTTTTGTATTGTTACATTAAATAAAAAAACCCTCTGCCCCTTAATATATAAGCAATATAATTTTTAGTTTTTCATCAATATTTAATAACGTAATATGAATGAACGTGGTTCTGAGTTAGAATCGAAACTAGGATCTCATTCCGAAGCTTTGATCTCAGCCACCAATGACTGTTTTGAGCGACATTCATCAGTGTTGTGCTAGGGGCTTTTGTGGAACTCGCACCACTTCTCGGTGTCCTTCTTTGTCTTTTTGTTACACTTCTTCGCTTGTGGTTGGGACTGGTTGTCCTTTCCCTACCCCGTGTTTTGCGAGCCAGAGTTTCCCTTGCTCTGCTTCTATGCAGGTCCGAAGTCACGCTTGTTCTTTTGCTGAAATTTCTGCTCGATTTTGACAGCATATCGATAGGCGGATCCGAGTGAAGAGATTTCCAGGAAATCCTTCTCTGTTCATATGTACCGATGTAGGTCACTGCGATATTTTAGTACTAGGTGCCTCTCGGAGTCCTTGATACCTAGCTTTGTTGGCAAGGTATGAAATTTGTTGGTGTACTCCGACATGGTTTGGTCCCTCTCTTGGTGCATAATTGTCCATTTTGTGTACTGGTCATCATAGTTTCCAATAGGGTAATATTGTTCCTTGACAACATCTATAAAAGAGGCCCAATTGGGATTGAAATATTCAAACAATCCAGACTCGTTTGATGAGTTTTTCTCACAATAAGTTTCCCACCAATGTTTGACATGGGGGACGACCTTGAGGAGTGCAAAGACAATCTTTTCCCTGTCGAAAAAATTGTGGACAGAGAAATACCCTTCTAATAGATTCAACCATTTATCTAGGGCATTGGCATTGATTTGGCCTTCAAATAAAGGGATATCAAAATTAACTTGTACCTTGAAGGGAGTTGTATCTCCGAAATGGTTGCTCGTTGATGGTGCATTTTCCACTGTTGGCATGCACCGAAGGATCTGGGCGAAATTATCCATCATCTCGTTCCTCTGTTGCGTGAGGGATTCCTTGAGCAACAACTTGATAGGATCTATTGCTCTGTCGTCTCTCTTTTCTTCTTCCATGGGAGGCCGTTTGGGGCGGCGAGAGTGGTCTTCCCTAAGTGAAACTAGTTTGAGACCCAACTCTCTGTATCCTCACCTTGTCGGGGACATGCACTGAGAAACAATCAAAGAGCAGACCGCTCTGATACCACTGATCCGGATTTATGCAGGAACGAAATAAGATAGCATATATAGAGATATATTGCAAAGAACACAATGATACAGTAAACAACATTCTATTAAATAGCGGAAATAGAACAGATTGTAAAATACAATAGCTAGAATGGTGGTAGCTATCTCTGAGAAGAGATGTGGCCGATATGCTCATTCATGCCAAGATGAATCCGAAGAGAGGCCGAAAGGGCCTATTTATCATAAGCATGAGGAAAAGAGTCCCAGGCATCCAAAAACCTAACCCTAGAAGATGAACCGCCATAAAGTTTGCGGCCTCAAGGTGGTTAGTTGAACAGTCAACTTCCCAGGGTCATAACTTTTGCATACGATCTCCGTTTGGGGCGCTCGGTAGCCCATTCGAAAGGGCTATCCGAGATTTACAACTTTCGATTAGGGCCAAATCACCAAAAAAACGTCGTTTAGGGCCTCAAAACGGCTCCAGAAGTTCATGACCCGAAAAACTTCTAAAAATAGTAATTTACCAAAATCGCCAGAAGACTGTTTTGAGCCAGTTGTAAGAGGTGGGCCGCCACCGATATCCACCTAGATCAATCCTCCCTCCTTAGGAAGCAATGTTCTCCATTGCGTCAAATCCCTTATCTGTCGAACTGTGTGTTGAGTTGAGCTCCTTGTGCGCTGTTTGTTGAAGCGGAAAGGTTGTCTTTCTTTGAAATCTTCAGAGGGTTGTAATTGTTGTTGTTGGATGTGCTAGAGCTGTTCAACAGTTTTGGTTGTTTTGGTATCCTTGTTCTGCACTGGTGTGGATGGCTTCTTTTTGGAGGAGCACCTTGAATGCATGGCCTTGCACTGTAGAGGCACTCGAATAGGCGATACTGCACTGAATTTGTGTTCTTCTTGTTTCTGCTGAGTATAGGGATAATGTGCAGAGGTTGTGGATGTCTCTGCAATCTGATGTTCACCTTTAGTGGCAATTGCGAGTAGGGAAAATTTCCCAGTGTGGGATATTATCTTCCTTCCTTGCTTGGTTGGGGTAGGTGCAACTATCTCTGGTATCAGGTAGAGTTGTCCTCCCAAAGTGACAATGACACTGCGAGGGCGTGATTCATATACGGCATGACGCTTCCACATGTATGGCTGTCCTCAAAGAACATCACATACTTCAAGTGGGGCCACATCACACAATACCTCATCTTTGAAGGGCTTGATGTCGTATGGTAGGTGACATTGGTGACTGACGCGGATCCCTCATCCTTGGCTTAGCCATCCAATGGTGTATGGTTGTGGGTGCGGTGTTATTGGTAGCTCTAGTCTCTTGATGACTTCTGCTAAGATCAGGTTCTTTTGGCTTCCACTGTCCACAATAAAGTGTAGAGGAATTCCCTTCACCCACATCTATGAGCGGAAAAGGCGCTCCTCTGCCTCCGACTCTTCAGGTTCCTCTGGTTGACTCTGTGTGGTGGAAACAACGACACTGGGTTCTGCATCAATGATCTGCTTCCCTTTTTGCGCGACTGTGAAATTAGGTTCTGAGTTAGAATCAAAACTAGGATCTGATTCCGAAGCTTTGATCTCAGCCACCAATGACTGTTTTGAGCAACATTCATCAGTGTTGTGCCAGGGGTTTTTGTAGAACTCACACCACTTCTCGGTGTCCTTCTTTGTCTTTTCATTACCCTTCTTTGCTTGTGGTTGGACTGGTTGTCCTTTCCTTGCCTCGTGTTCTGCGAGCCAGAGTTCCCCTTACCCTGCTTCTGCGCATGTCCGAAGTCACACTTGTTCTTTTGCTGAAATTTCTGCTTGATTTTGACAACATATCGATAGGCGGATCCGAGTGAAGAGATTTCCAGGAAATCCATCTCTGTTCTTATGTACCGGTGTAGGCCACTGCAATATTTCAGTACTAGGTGCTACTCGAAGTCCTTGATACCTAGCTTTGTACGCAATGTATGAAATTTGTTGGTGTACTCCGACATGGTTTGGTCCCTCTCTTGGTGCAGAATGGTCCATTTTGTGTACTGGTCATCATAGTTTCCAACAAGGTAATATTGTTCCTTGACGGCATCTATAAAAGAGGCCCAAGTGGGATTGGAATATTGAAACAATCCAGACTCGTCTGATGAGTTTTGCTCACAATAAGTTTCCCACCAATTTTTGACATGGGGGACGACCTTGAGGAGTGCAAAGACAATCTTTTCCATGTCGGAAAAATTGTGGACAGAGAAATAGCCTTCTAGTAGATTCAACCATTTATCTAGGGCATCGGCATCGATTTGGACTTCAAATAAAGGTATATCAAAATTAACTTGTACCTTGAAGTGAGTCGTATCTCCGAAATGGCTGCTCGTTGAGGGTGCATTTGCCACTGTTGGAATGCGTCGAAGGATCTGGGAAAAATTATCCATCATCTCGGTCCTCTGTCGCGTGAGGGCTTCCTCGATCAACAACTTGATAGGATCTACTGCTCCATCATCTCTCTTTTCTTCTGCCATGGGAGGCCATTTGGGGTGGCGAGAGTGGTATTCCCCAAGTTAAACTAGTTGGAGACCCAACTCTCTGTATCCTGACCTCATCGGGGACATGCACCGAGAAACAATCAAAGAGCAGACCGCTCTGATACCACTGATCCGAATATATGCAAGAACGAAATAAGATAGCATATATATAGATATATTGCAAAGAACACAGTGATATAGTAAACACACATTGTATTAAGTAGCGGAAATAGAAAAGACTGTAAAATACAATAGCTAGAATGGTGGTAGCTATCTCTGAGAAGAGATGTGGCCGCTATGCTCATTTGTGCCAAGATGAATCCAAAGAGGGGCCGAAAGGGCCTATTTATCATAAGCATGAGGGAAACAATCCCAAGCATCCAAAAGCCTAACCCTAGAAGATGAACCATCATAAAGTTTGCAGCCTCAAGGTGGTTAGTTGAACAGTCAACTTCCCGGGGTCATAACTTTTGCATATGATCTCCGTTTGGGGTGCTCGGTAGCCCATTGGAAGTTCAGGACCCGAAAAACTGCTAAAAATAGTAATTTACCAAAATCGCCAGAAGACTGTTTTTAGCCAGTTGGAAGAGGTGGGCCACCACCGATATCCACCTGGATCAGTAATGGTCCTCCTCCTAAGCTGGACCTCTCTCTTGTCCAGAATGTGGAGTGGTTCTGGCGTGAACTCCCCTTCAGGCACCACCTGTACTAAGGACCAATCAATAACATGTTTAGCATCGTGTACATATTTCTTTAATAATGAAGCATGAGAAACATTATGAACTTTTATATGCACTGGTAAGGCCAACTCATAAGCTACTGGGCCCTTCTTGGCCAGTAGTTCAAAAGGTCCACAAAATCTTGGGGCTAGTTTCCCGCAACGTCCCAAGCTCAATGAGCTTTGTTTAGCTTTTATTTTTAGGAACACATGTTCGCCGACTTGATCGTCCTTGTCCTTTCTTTTCTTGTCCGCATAACTCTTTTGGCGGTCTTGTGCTTCTTTTAAGTTTAGTTGTACCTTTGAGACTAGCTGTTCCAAGTCCTTTAATAGGTCGGGTCCTAACATAAGTCTGTCTACTGGACTGTCCCAAGTCATGGGAGTCTGACATTACCTACCGTAGAGTACTTCGAAAGGACTCATTTTGGCCTATGTTTGATAACCATTGTTGTATGCGAACACTGTGAGGTGAAAATAATCTTCCCACTTGGTGGGGTTGTTCATGACATACATCTTCAACATGTCCTTGGGGATTTGGTTTACTCGTTCTGTTTGTTCGTCAGTCTGGGTATGGTACACGATACTGAATTGTAATTGGGTTTCCAAACCAGAGAACAATGCTCTCCAGAAGTTACTAGTGAACTTCGTGTCTCGATCGGAAATGATTTCCTTGAGTATCCCGTGCAATCGAAAGATCTCTTTTAATAATATTTCTGCGATGTGAATTGCTTTGTAGGTAGATTTCACTGGTATAAAGTGGGCTGCTTTAGACAGCTTGTCTACAACTACAAAGATGGAGTCATTCAGTTTCTTACTCTTGGGTAAGCCTATAATGAATTCCATACTTATTACTTCCCATTTCCATTACGGAATGTGTAAGGGTTGAAGTAATCTGGAGGGGTGTTGGTGTTCTGCTCTGACTAGTTGGCACTCCTGACATTTCACGATGAACATGGCGATGTCATCTTTCAACTTAGGACAAAAGTAATGCTTCTTGATGGCCGATATCATCTTTTGATATCCGGGGTGCCTTGAATAGGGTTTCTGGTGAAACGCGGTGAGAATGTTTGATCTAATGTCTCCACTCTCTGGGACGTAAAGTCGGTCTTTCAACAATAGTAGTCCTGTTTCATCTATCTTATATTCTTTCTGCTGCTAGAAAAGTCTGTCTTCCTAGATCATTGCGAGGATTTCTATATAATAACGGCCATTTTTACATGCCGTTTGAATTCTGTGGTGTAAGTCGGAGTTGGTTTGGCTTACCGTGACCTCATAAAGCATATGTGCTCGACGGCTTAAGGCATCCGCAATCTTGTTTTACTTGCCTTTTATATGCTTTAGTTCGAAATGGTACGCACTAAGGAAGGCTATCCACCTGGCCTGCCTGGCATTTAGGTCGGGTTGGTCGAAAAGGTATTTCAAGCTCATGTTATCAGTCATCAATAGAAATTTCTTTCCCATGAGGTAATGTCGCCACATCTTCAGAGCATGGATGATGGCAACTAGTTCGAAGTTATGAGTAGGGTAGTTCTGTTCATGTTCTTTTAGTTTCCTCGATTCATAGCATATGGTAAAATTGTCTTGCATAAGGACTCCCCCGAGTTCTTCCTTGCTTGCATCCGTGCAAACGATGAAGTCCCCATTGGGATCCGCAATACGTAGAATCGGTGCACTAATCAGTAGTTGTTTCAGATTTTGAAAGCTCTCTTCGCACTTATCCATCCAGATAAACTTGTTTTCCTTTTTCTGTAAGGTGGTCATGGGACATGCGATCTGTGAAAAGTTCTCAATGAAATTTCGGTAGTAGATGGATAATCCTAAGAATGACCTTATGTTGAATACGCAAGTAGGTGTGGGCCATTATTCGATAGATTTGACCTTTTCAGGGTCAATGGCTATTCCCTTCTCAGAAATGATATGTCCTAAGTATTGAATCTAAGGTCTGTAGAAATCGCACTTACTAAACTTGGCGTAAAGCTTGTGTTCTCTTAGTATCCGTAAAACAATTCGGATGTGTTCCTCATGTTCTATCTCATTCTTGGAGTAGATCAGAATGCCATCAATAAAGACTAGAACGAATTTATCGAGGTATTTACTAAAGATACTGTTCATCATGCACATAAAGTTCGCCAGTGCGTTCATCAACCCAAAGGGCATCACTACGAACTTGTAGTGGCCGTAACGGGTTCGAAATGCGGTCTTTTTGATATCCTTATCATGGATCCTTTCCTGATGGTATCTGGATCGTAAGTCGATCTTCGAGAAAATATTTGCCCCTCCGACTTGGTCAAACAAGTCATCGATTCTAAGGAGTGGATAGCGGTTCTTAATGGTCATCTTGTTGAGTTGGCGGTAGTCGATGCACATCCGCATCATGCCGTCTTTCTTCTTGACAAAGAGTATCGGTGTGCCCCAAGGGGACACACTAGGTCGGATGTACCCTTTGTCAATTAGTTCTTGTAACTGAAGTTTCTGCTCCACCAATTCTGGTGTGCTCATGCGGTACGGGGCTTTAGAAGCTGGTACTGATCCAGGTGTCAGTTCAATAGAAAAGTCTAAGTCTCATTTAGGTAGTAATCTCAGTATTTCTTCGGGAAATACATCCTTGAATTCTATGAGGATTGGAAAGTCTTCAATCTTCTGTTACCTATTAGTTTCTATGTTTTGGATGTTGACGGCAAAGAGTTTGCATCCCTTTCTAATACATTTCTTTGCTTGTAAGGCAGAGATCTGTCTTACTAACACTTTCTTAGGGACACCCTGAATTGTCTTCTGAATCCCTTGGTCATCCCTGCAAAGTAAGGATTTGTTTAAGCAGTCTTGGAGGACATGGTGTTCTTCCAACCAATCCATCCCGATGAGTACGTCGCACGACCCTAGGGGTAGAATGTTTAAATATAACCTAGTTTGAAAACAGTTTAAGTTTATCTTGCAAGTTTTAACTAACTCGAAGATATTTCGTTTGGTACCGGTGGCTAGTTGTACCAACCACGGTTTCTCGGGAGATTCTTGGTTCAACTTACAAGTGTCCACTAACTTAGGGGAGATATAACTTCTACAAGCGTCGGGATCTATTAAAACTGAAACTGTAGTGTTAGAGATCTTACCCTCTAATTCTACCATGGTGGCTTGGTGATCTTCCCGTCGACCATCGAGAGCAGCATAGATCCTTGGTGTCTTTTCCATGTCCCCTACGGTAGTCTCTGTTTGGATGTTGTGTAAAACTCCATCCGTTTTGCTGGGGTAGTCTCTGTAGTAGTGGGGCCCTTGGCATTTCCAGCAAGAAACGGTAGGTGGGACAGCTTTGGTCCCTTTGTTGAATGATGGCCTGTTGACAGGTGGTGGGGGTGCACTTGGTCATGCTTGGGGTCGGTTGAAGCCTCTATTAGGAGAAAAATTGTTGTTATGTTTCTGATAAGGTGGGGGCCTAAAACCTGGTCTACGGTTGTCTGAGAAGGTTCTGAACCTATCTCTATTTCTGTTGATGTTGTCATTCCTTAACTGCCCGTATTCATAACACAGCCTTGCTTTATGTAAGGTTATATCAAGGGTTTTGGGCATATCGAACTCTATATTTTCTCTAAAGTTTGGTGGAAACCCTCCCAAGAACTGCTGAATTTTAACCTTCTTGTCTTTAATGTATGGCACATAGTGTAGCAAGTCTAAGAATTGGTTTATGAAGGCTTCCATAGTCAGGGAGCCCATTTTTAATTCATGAAATTATTTTATTTTCTTGTCAAAGAATATTTCAGATATATACTTGTCCTGGAATATTCTGCTGAAGGTATCCTAGGTTATGTCTCTCAGCTCTTGTCCTTTGGTGTGTTTCAAGTCTCGCCACCATCTGGCAACTTTACCATTTAGGTTGTATATGGCTAGTCGGGCTTGCATTTCACTGAAGTAATTGTGAACTTTGAAGTATTTATTCATCCCTAGCAGCCAATCCTCAGCCTTCTCCCTAGAGTTAATCTCTCCGTCATATGTTGGGGCTCTTATCATTCAGAATTCCCCTTGCAAGCTGTCGTCAATTTTTCTCCTTTTCTTGCAAGGAGGTGGTGAACCTTTATCGTTGGAAGAGCTCTTACCGTCCTTTTCCATTGATTCCGGTATGTGATCTCCCTGCTCTTCTCCTTTAGGGCTGGCAGTCCTTTTTGTGTGACTGTTTCCCTTCTTGGGAGTGTTGACTGAGAGTGTGGGTTTTCCAAGATGGTTAGCCTTTGTTAAGGTCTGAAGCAGTGCCTCATTTATGGCCTGCTGTTCTCTTCTTTCCTGCATGTTTTCATCTCAGAAGCTTCGGAACTCTGCGTGTAGGTTTTGCATAGACTGTCTCCAATTTGAGTTTAGTTCAACCACCACCTCCTGCTCTCAGGGTGGTGAGTCCAGATTCTCGTGAATGCTGCTGCTCTGTTCTGCATTCATTTTGCAGACAGTGTTTGTACCTGATTACTTGTTATATAAGTATAGAGGACAAAAAATCATGTTAGTTTATTCTTGCATAAAACAAAATAAAATGTAAATGTTTGTTTCTATTTATTGTGTATCTGCAGTGGATGTTGGTAATGAGCCCAATAGGTCACTTAGTTTTGTAACTGAGCTCTGATACCACTTGTAATGTCCCTTAAAAATAACAAAAAATTTAAAATTTTTCCGATACTAACTTAAATTCATAAAGAGATATGATGAATACTAACTTCATAAGTCAAGTACTTATTGTACTGATATTAATTCTCACTCTTTGGAATGTCTTAGCTTCAAATATCATGGTTTGCTGATTATATGGTTCTATAGTTTTACAGAAGTATTTCTAAAATGTTTTAGATGTATAAACCGTCGCATGTGTGTACCAATTTGTGAATGCTATAAAATGAATCTCCTTCTTACGGAAGTAAAGGTTTGAATGCATATGTATTAAAGTTTCACTGGTAATTCAGGTGACTTGGATCCTTTATTGGTGGCAATTGATGCTCATGATGAGATACTTGGTCTTTTGAAATGGCAAGGTACCCCGACAGGGCTGTCGAGAGGTAGGGGTAAGAATTGGAGACTCCGGACTTACTTAGCATTATTGCTAATGCATCTATTTGTTTCGAGTTTGCAGGTGTACTTATGAGGCATCTATCGAGAATGCCTATTCCACCCTTCTAGCCACTATTTTAAGTCTCAAGTGAGATAGCTTTGAAGTTGATACTTTTATTCTAGTCTCATTGGGGTTTGTGAAACTGGTGAAACATCACTACTTGTTTGACCTTGTAATTATTTAATGTCGCTATGAAGAGTTTGGGGTCATTGTAATGTTTGATTTGTGATCTAAAATGTTGTGAAATCGAATGGTCCTAATACTATAGAGTATTGGGTCACTCTTGAATTAATGGTAGTTGGTAGTGGTATTGAATGCATCTCTACGAATGCACATGGCCACGCTGCCAGCTGTGAGAGGGTTTTACCCTAGGGTTCTACACCAACGAAGAGCATTTTCGTGGTTCGTTTCTCTTGTCTGCTGTGGATGCGATGAGGGTTTCTCTACTGACCTGGGCTATAGCTCATGGTCAGCATTCCATTGGGAAAAATAACGATGGTGACTACAATTTTGAAGGTAATTCCTCTCAGGTTTAAGTTCTATTTTCCTGCTCTTGCATAGTAGATGTTTTGTGATATAAACTTTAGAGTCCCAACTCATATGTTGTGATTGGAATGTAGGTGTTCACGGGCATTTCTCTTCTGCGTGATCATTACACAACAGTGGCGATATTTGGACAATGGTAAGTCCAGAATCTGCCAACTCTTAGCTCCTCCTTTCACCCTTGTGGGTATTACTATTGATGTATGTTTACTGGGAAATTGGTGAACTTATTTGAGTTCAATGTGACAAGTTTCGAATCCCTCGAAGTCCCCTTTTTCACTGGAATGTGGTGTGAATGTATCTATTGTCATTTTGCAGACCCTAGAGGTTATTAGTGTGGGGTTTGGCTATTCGGCCCTGTGTTTATCATGGCTGAGCTCTCGTTATTTGGCAATAATTCCCAAGGATGAACTGGGGTTTATATTATAGTTTTATGTGTTCAAAATGTAATTGTATGGGTCCTGAGATGCCTTGCTGTGTAATGTTTATGAGGGTTTGATACCCTATCCAAATCCCTGCATTTATTTAATTCATATGGATATGGGGTTCTTGTACAATTGTAACACTATCTGCGTTTTCTATTTGGAAATGAACTTGTATTTAACCCTATGAAGGGGATGTATATATATTTCTATGTTTTTGAGTTATTGTTGCTCCAATCTGTGGTCTGCTCGATTTGATGGCTTCGTGTTTTTAAATGTAAAAGCGGAGAGTTTTGTTTGTTGGAAAAGAATGATGGAATGGAGGGAAAATGTAGCCCTATAATTGTTTTGTCTATAAATCTGAAGAGCCCTGGGTTCTTACTTCTATGTTTTCTGTTTATTTTATAGAAAGACAAAAGGATCTTTAAAGAGAGTAGTGGGAATCGATCCCTATATCAATATTTTGTTGATTTCTCTCTAGTATCGTGTATCATTTGCTGTGGGATGAGATGGGATTGGGAAATCGATCCTTATGCCAATGTTTGTTAATTTATTTATATAGTGTCATGTAGAGTCTGTCTGATGAATATGGTACAACCCTTCTGTATGTTAAATAGGAATCATGACCCTAGCTATTTTTTTGATTGACCCTTGAGAGGGTAATGGATTATTGAAGAATCGTTTATTCATGTGGAGTCTTGCAAGATGGTAGAGCCTCGGATGGGGTTCCATCTCCCGACCCGTGGAAATGGTGTGTTAGCGATTTAAATGTTGTTGATCATTTGATTTCTAAAATGCAAAACGTTGAGTTTCTTTTTCATAGTTTAGGTTGTAAGCATGAAAAGATTTGATACTAGGTTGATAAATCATGATTCCTGGAAGGTGCATTTAATCCTTTGATGAGTTGACTGTATTGTTTGTTGTACGTACCTTTGTTATCTGATGTTTTGAATTTGATGTCTGTAATCGTTGTTCTGAAAGGGTTAGTAGTTTCGAACTAGATTTGTGATATAATGAATGTTGTAAATTTGAGAGAAGACTATTGTAGAGGCAAGAAAATAATGTGAACAGAATTCTTATTTCAGTTATACACAGTTTATGGGAAACATAAAATAATTACTCACTGTTTCAGAATGGACATAAATACAATGTTAAAACATACTACTCTGAATGTAGTGATCTAGGCGTATCTAAATAGATCTCTAGATTATGAGTTTGCCACGATGTCTAGCACAGGAACCTGCTAGACATTCTATGGTCCTTAGATTCTAAGTTACGTAATCCTAGCCTACAAACAATGCTCTATGTTTGTTCCTCTCAGCAAATTGGTATTTAAACAATTTATAGGGTGAAAGGAAAACAATGCCAAAGATGCTGGGGTAGCACCCTGTATTACTTATCTAAGCTCTATTATAACTTAACTTGAGAAGTTCACAATTCATACCTGATTACTTGTGGCCTGCTTCCTTCCTGAAATAATTTGCACACTCAAACAACAATTAGTGTAAATCCCTCTTAGCTCAGCTGACCTGTTATGATGACTTTGGGGCTACCACATTTGTCCCAACCTTGACCCTTGAACCGTTATGGTTCTATCTGAATCCCCCCGAGCTTGGTTCCAAAATGCAATGAGAGGTAGAGGCCCTAGATCCACTTCTGGTTTAGTTCTAAATTTTTTTGGGTAAGGTTGCTTCAACTTCTTGGAGCAAAATAGTTTTCTTGGACTACCATAAGAGAATGATAATAACCAATAATGATAGGTGATCCCCAAAACTTGGGATCTGCCCTCTTTAAATAGGGAAATCTTGTATTAGGACTGTTGAAGTAATTAGTTTCTTTAAATTCAATAATTAATAATTAAAAGATATTATTTAATTAATTAACTAGTCCTCTTGAACTATGAATTTTCCAACTATTTGACTATAAGTCATTTTGATTTATGCTTTTAATAATAACAATAATTATACTAATAATTATTCTTATATTAAATCTATTTCACTTAACTATGAATAGATCATTTAAAATATTAAATAATGCATAAATCAGATATACTAACTATATCCTATAATTAAATAATAACACCTATTATTATTTAAAGCTCCTAATAATAAATAGTAATAATAATGATAATAATAACTTGGAGGCCTTTAATTAGGTTAGTCATAAAAGATTACTGGTAATTATCTTTTATTTTAGTTATGTGTCATCACATGACACCCTTTTCTCTTTAACTTTTAGGGACACGGTCCACTTCTTTTGGACGGTCGTGGTCAGCTTGGTTAGGTACTTCTACTCTCTCTCTTTGCATGTTGGATTCCCTCGTTTAACATGGTAGCTCCTGTAGTAGGTGATGATGGATAAAAAGATGAATCATTTAGTTAATTAAATAAATGTGATAAAAGTGCTCTTCAGAGTCCTTCCGACTCAACACTTTGGAATTCCGTAACTCCGAGTGCTCTTCAAAGCCATTTAACTCAACACTCTCACATGGGCGTTACTCTAGTGGAATTCCAGAGTCCCCCCTCAACACTAGTGCTAGAATGTGGTTGTGAGGAACATCTAGAATATTTAAGTTGCCTCGGATCCGGTATTCGTTTATCAAGCTTGGAGTGCTCTAGGGCTTATGCCCAACACTCACTGTACATTAGGGCTTACTCCTAGTACATCATATTTTCTCTAGGTACATTGGGGATTTTTCCCAGTATGTAGGTAATCTGTGTGTTTCTAAGTCCACACTCAACACACCATATAAGTCAATTATGTCATTCACATCACTGCACAGTATGTAAGAAAAGGTCATCTCAGTATATTAGGATTTTGTACCCACATCAAAACATAATCAGAACATTGGGGCTTCCTTGCCCAATATATAATCAAAGAATGAAATTCAATCAGGGTCCATGCCCAATATGTCAGTCTACAAAAGAATAAATCATATGTACTAGGGCTCATGCCCAATAATAAGAATAAATCATATCTGCTGGGGCCGTGGCCCAATATAACATCATAAAATAGTCAGTCCAAAATTTGGGATATTACATTACACCACTAAAAATATTATAATTTATTTAAAGTTATAAAATGTTTGGGGATGAATAAAGTTGTAAATTTTAACTTTAAAAATTACTACCTTTGGATAATTAAGTAATCATGGGACTTATTAAAATGAAAAAATCACTAACAAGGATTACTACCTTTGGATAATTAAATAATCATGGGAATTTCTTATTAAAATGATAAAATTAAACTACATGAAGCACACCATTTTTAGTGTCATTCTATTAATTTTAATCTATAAATGTTTTGTATGTTTCTTGTGGACCTATAACTGTTGTGTAGAAAAAAGTAAAGAAACCCTATTTTGTGGACTAAGTAAAATAAGTGGGCTAAGTCATTTATGATATGAAGTGTAACATATTTATGAAGCTTACTAGGTTAGCTAGGGTTTTTATAGAGAACTTTCTACTAGCTCATTTGACCATAAAACAATTATCAATTGTGTTTCCTTTGGTTCAATGTACTGGGATGGGATTCTTTGCACAACCCATAAGCTTCAGATCCTTAAAATTGTTTGTAATTGTTCTCTACAACAGAAGGGCATGCAACCTTCGACTAAGGAGTTTGATTCAAGCTCTTTCAACCTTCAGATTTTTTTTTAAAATTTTCATGAATTCCTCATTTCAAATTAATCCATTGTGAGGTTGCTCCTTCAAAACTCACCCAAAAAGAAACATACAACCACAATATTTGTTTTACCATGTGATCTATATTTCACAAAAAACTATTGTAGAGTAAATAAAGGACTTGATAATTTTGCTTTTAGTTTTCCCTTCCTAAAAGTTAGTTGTTGGTGGTGGTAGCAACTTGCATTTGAACTAACTTCAATTTATCTATTGTAACGGTGTATATCGCTCAAGGCGGCGTGCAATTTGTCTCTTGTCTTTTGGCTCCTCGGGAACCTGGAAACTTTATGTGAGGTTACTCGAGCAACATTGAATTCAAAAGATTTTCTTTTATTGTGCGAGGATTTATCAACTGCATTTTCTTCTTAAGGCACAAATCACAAATCTGCAAAAGGGTTACATGCATTAACACCAGATCATGCAGCTTAGGCTCCAACTTGGAGAAGATGATAGCACGCCAGATATCCACCATATCGCTTCCAAATAAATCACAGATTTGGTCGAAGGGTTTTATGCCACATTTTCCATATATTTTCATGAGGCTAGAGATCACGAATACCAATCTTACAAGTGTACACTCGGCCATTAAAATATCTCACTAGTGTCAAAAGTGCAACAACTCGCATGAACAACAAAAGAGAGATACCACTGTTATCGCTCTGTTCACTAGCAAGGAGGAGAGAACAATAATTTACTGTCAAAAATAAGCATCTTAGACATGTGACGAGGTTTCTACTTTTCCACTTTGCCTAAAAAATATGGATCCCCCAAGTTATAGAGATATCGATCCACCACATCCGCCAGATTTCAAGGAGACTGTGTCACAATTATTGAAGGAGGTTATGGAGAATCGAAGATTTCCGAGATTGGGTAGATGAAATACAGTACGTGGAAGAAAAGTAGATGCGATGCATTAACTATTTTGTTTCTAGTCAGTAAAACAAATTTCCAGAATGAAACACTGGTTCATGAATCCAACTGGCATAATATTAGAAACGTGGTTGTTATCCTGTAATACCCCAATTTTGACCCTTAGGAAATATTGGCTTCTAATGTAAATATTGTATACACACGTTGTATGTTTCCCTAGCGTGGAGCTCAAGGCCAAGGCCCCGCTAGTTTAAGCTCGGATTTTATTTAAATTAGACACGCTTGATATTTTGTTACCCACGTGCTATTAAGCCATGGGATATTGTAAATTGATGTAAATATTTAACATTGAAATAAAATACCAAAACTGGCTATGGAGGCAACGAATGAGAAGGGGCCATGTGTATCCACGAGGGAGTGGTGAGGGGGCTATGGGACTAAACCCTAGGCTGCCATATGTCATTATGAGAACCCATTGACTTACCTAGGTGACATTTATGCCTGTTGTAAGGAAGTGGTTGAGATTTCATCCCATGGCTTCAATGGAGCATGGAAAGCCCATAAATTCATATGGGTAGTTATGAACTCTGTTTTCTTGTACAAGAAGTCACTCAACCTCATGGGAGGGGGCTTCATTCTCATCCCCATTCCACTCTGGAAAGACCTAGCATCATTTTCCATCCAAAAAAATGAGCTCCCAGCAGGGAGAAAACCAGAAATCGCAACTGTGAGAGAACCCACGTTTTGGGAAGCCAAAAACGTCAAGATTTGGTATTGGACAGTGAAATCCAATGGGGAATCCATTGGTATGATCCTTGGGGCGAATGTGGGAGCATGAGCTACCCCGAAATCAATAGGAAAACCCAGTTTTTGTAGCTCAGAAAACCAGTGACGGATTTGAGTTATTTGGTGAGCAGAATGGTGAGAAATCAAGTTGGGAATGACTATGCAGAGGTTGGGTGTGCTTGATAAACCCAGTGAAGGATAGGATCTCAAGGATTAGCAGCTGGACCTTTCTATGCCCATCCTGAAGAGCACTGGAGGGAAGAGTTGCTTGAGGGACTGTGTAACAGAGAAGGGGATCTTCCTTGTGTTGGGTGTGGTAGGTAATGTGGGTGCCTGACTGTTGAGTTCACTTGAGATTCCTGTAGCTCTGTGGTTGAGCTCACTGGCTTAGCGTTACCCTCCTCTATCTTCTTGTATGCTTGATAAACCCAACGGTGTGTTGGCTTAGCATAGCTGATGACCGAAACCAGGACTGTGAGTGAGACCAGCTAGTTCTTCCTTAGTGGATACACAGCACAACTCAGGGGTGATCTCTCAGTTGAAAGAATATAGGCTGGATAGAGATCTATGGTTGGGTGGAATGTTTCCCTCACGTAGTCAGTCGTTGGACATTTACCTTTCAAGATAAGTATTCTTGTGAATTAATTTATATACATTCTGAGTTCTGCAATGCGTTCAATCTCAATGTTAAATATTCATTGTAATCAAATTGATATGGAATTTGTGAATAGCATGAGAATGAGAATGAATCTCTGCATATGGACTCACCTTTTTGCTTGATATAAACATGTTGATGCATTCCATTATGTCTGTGTATTATTATGTTTAATTCTGCTGTGTTTATATTGAGTTGAATCTGCACACAGAAGTTTTTAATTTTTATGAATTTATGAGTAAAAATATTGGGGCTAAGTCTTACAAACTCCCGATGTGTTGTTAACATTTCCTTCCCTGCATTTAATGATGGAAGGGGACGTTACAGAGTGGTATCAGAGCTGCTGGTTGCAGCATTGGGCCTCTATGGGCCAAATCCAATTGCAATCACAAGGAAAGAAAGTTTTCAAATTTTTCCTAAGTGTCTTTGAAAAATTCGTTTAAGTCTGTTTCGGGAAGAATTCCCGAATGTCTTCCGAAACTGAGGAAGCATTCGACGAATTGCCCCGAAATTGCAGAAGGAATTCTCTTCCGAAATTGCAGAAGAGTTCGGCAAGTGGGCCCGAAATTTGCAGAAGAGTTCCGCGAATCGCCCTGAAACTGTGGAAGGATTCCGCGAGTTGTTCCGCAAAGCGGAAATTTTTTCTAAGTGTTCGGCGTCGAAAGGAAAATTTTGGAAGGAATTCTCTTCCGAAATTGCGGAAGGAATTCTTTTCTGAAATTGTGGAAGGATTCCGTGAACCATTCTGCAATTGCGGAAGACTTCCGCGAATCGTTCCATAATTGCGGAAGACTTCAGTGAATCGTTCCGCAATTGCGGAAGCATTCCGCAAACTGCCCCGCAATTGTGGAAGGCTTCAGCGAACCGCCCTGAAACCGCGGAAGCATTCCGCTCAACGGCGGAAGAATTCCGCGAATGGCTCCAAAACGACGGAAGCCTTCGCCGAATGGCCCCGCAATGGCGGAAGCCTTTGCCGAATGGCCCCGCAATGGCGGAAGCATTCCGCGAATGGCTCCGCAATTGCGGAAGCGTTCGGTGAACCGCCCTGCAACGACGGCAAGTTTTGAAAAAAAAAAAGAGTAAAGTGACCAAAACTTGATTTTTGGATGAAAGGAGCATCCGGGCTCAAAATGGAATGAGTCCTGTGGGGCTCGGAGGCCATTGGCGAAGGCCATGAAAGAACCAGTGAAGGCCCCGAGCCCATTACACTCCGATTTGACAGAAAAAGGGGAACAGTGACTTCTAAAGGATAGAGTCCCGAGGCTTGACAGAAGGTTGGTTTGAGTTGAAATTGATCAGGCGTGGCCATGAAGCAGGCACAGTGTTAACTTGAAAATCTTGGAGCCAAACTCCAAAGGATGTGGATTCGGGGTGAGCAAGAAGGCCAAAAAGCACTGTTCCGAGCCACTTTTTCGGGATTTTGAAAAGTTGGTGGACAGTAAAAGTGACCCTAGATGTGGGAATCAAAAAAAAATACTGAACTAGACATTTCATATTCTCATTAAGACGGACAGTTTCCGTTAGACGAAGATTTCCCAGAAATGCACCGTTTGGGAGATAGCCATTTTTGGCCCAAAATTTGGAATTTTGGAAAAATGTGAAAAGTGAGAAGTAGTAAAACCCATAAATTCATAAAAGATGAATGGTGCATCGAAATTGAAATCCATGAATTGCTGAGTGTTCCTTGTTATATGGAATAACTTCGCCCAATAGATAAGTTTTTGTGATCCCTCGTAGATTTTCTTCCACAGGTGGCTGAAGTTGGAATTCTGGACCAAAATACAACTGTGTGAAATGTGCAGAATTATTGGTAAGAGTTGTCATTTTTGAAACAACGTTGTTTCCACACCCGATGTCAGAATGGAGCACGGGGACAAGCATTGGAAAACTTGTCTAGTAGGGAATAATGGTGTATGACCAGAATTGGGATGAAGTTATCATACCCCACAAATAATTAGAGCAGAAATGTACCAGCGACTGTCTTGACAAATTATCGATAAATATGGGCAATTTCCAGAATTGCTTGAATAGGCAAGGGAAAGGAATGCATAGCAACTGTGTGAATTATTCCATGAGTTCTATTATGTTAAATATTGATTGTGTATATTCTATATGCATTCTTATGATGTCTGACAAATATTTCATAATGCACAGTGCTTGCAGCTCATAAAATTTATAATTGTAGCATAGGTAGCGTACAGGAAAGATGGTGACCATAAATGATGCTCAAGATCCTTATGAACACGATGAAGACGTTCTAGGAGAAAATGTGCATGAAGGGAATGTAGAGACTGAATCCAATGGGAGAAGGGAGCAGGTGACTCCTCAGAATTTGGTTGAAACCATGGTGAGCTTCAATGAAAGATTGATGAAGGCTCAAGAAGAACAACACCAACTCAATGCTGCTATTTTGCAAAGCCTCACTGATATGCAGCATAAGATAAACCTTGGGTCCAACTCAAGCAATATGGGTGAAGAAGGAAGAGATGCAGGGAGTCATTCTAGAGGTCGTTCGAAGAGGAGGACTCCAAGCCTAAGGAAGAGTACGGTGAACAGAAAACATAAAACACCTTCATCAAGGGCTTCTTCCAGCAGGTCGTGTGACTCCAAATGTTCTAGGAGAAGTCCAAGACATGCACCTAAGAGATTGGATGGAAGAAAGAAGTTCAAGGGAATCCCATAGGGAGAATTCAGGAAGGCAAGACCTCCCACATTTGATGGGGAAGGCAAGACTAGCCAAGAGGCAGAAGCATGGCTTCTTGGAATGAAGAAATACTTCAGAATTCAAGACTACTCAGGAAATGAGAAAGCCAGAATTGCCATTTACAACTTAAATGGCAGAGCTTCCATTTGGTGGGACAATCTCTTGCAAGTGAAAAGAATTAATGAAAGAAGGATCAGTTGGGAAAGATTTAAGAGGTACTTCAAGGAGAAATACCTTTCTACTAGGTATTATGACGGTAAGACAAAAGAGTTTAATGAACTCAGGTTGGGACAAAAATCTATGGAAGAGCATGTCCAAAAATTCTTGGAATTACTGAGGTATGTTGACTATATCAAAGATGAGAGAGTAAAAATCCAATGCTTTCTTAGGTGTCTACCTCAGAGTTTCAGAGATCGTATTGAGTTTGTTAATCCACCAAGTTTAAATAAAGCCATTAGTAAGGAAATGCACTGCTATGAGAAAAATAAAGGAAAAACAGAGGCTAACCCAGCATGGAAAGGAGAGCCAAGAGGGAAGTTTGATCAAAATAAGGATGGCTTCAAGCCACCATTCAAAGGTCATCCTAGAACCTTTCCACATGGGCAACAAGCAAGGAGTGGATTCAAAGCAGTAGTGGAAGTAGACAAAGCATCAAAGGGACCACTTCAGTGTTGGGGATGTGGAGAAAACCACATGTTGAAGGATTGTCCACATCAAAAAAAAAATTCTCGAAAGTTGAACAACCTAAAGGGAGTAGCTACGGTGGAGGACATGGCAAGGGAAGCACCTCGGATTTATGCAGCGTTGGATAATCATCAAGCAGACCATCAATCATCAGTGGTGGAAGTCGAAGGTAAGATTGCTATGCAATCTATTTCTGTTTTGATTGATCCAGGATCTACTCATAGTTATGTTTCTCCAAAAGTGGTTGAAGGTTGTTCTCTTAGAAAAATGAAGCATAATAAGTCTTGGCTAGTGCAACTGGCCATGGGAACCAAGAGAAAAGTAAGTGAGGTAGTGATGGAGTGTCCCATAGAATTGAATGGACTCCACACATATGCTAAATTGAATGTGTTACCATTAAGATCCTATGATGCATTAATTGGCATGGATTGGTTAGAAAAACATAGAGCCAAATTGGACTGTTATGAGAAATCACTTGAGTGCATTGATGAAAAGGGAAGGCCAACATTTGTAAAAGGGATTCCCAAGCAAGTTTCAATAAGGCAGATTTCAGCCCTACAGTTGAAAAAGTTTTATAAGAAGGGTTGTCAATTATATGCAGTCCATATGCCAGATTCATTAGAGGACAAAGGGCCAAGACTAGAAGACTTTAGGATATTGCAAGAGTTCCAAGATGTGTTTCCAGATGAGGTGCGAGGGTTGCCACCGATGAGAAATATTGATTATACCATCGATCTTGTTCCAGGGGTAGCACCGAATTCCAAAGCTCCTTATAGAATGAGTACACCGGAGTTGGTGGAATTGAAGATACAACTGCAAGAATTAATGGATAAAAGGTATATCAGGCCTAGTGTGTCCCCTTGGAGAGCACCGGTGTTATTTGTCAAGAAGAAAGATGGGACTTTAAGGCTGTGTATTGATTACAAGCAGCTCAATAAAGTGACAGTTAAGAACAAGTATCCATTACCAATGTTAAATTTTCAGAATTTACTTCAATCTGATCTAGGATCTTAACTGAGAGAAAAACATGTACAGCATATCTACAACATATCAATCATGGAGACAATAATGCAAGCACACAAGAGACACAAAGATTTACTTGGGGAAAACCATAAAGGTGAAAAACCCCAATAACTTCCTCAGAGATAGATAGAGCAATGATACAACCAACCATGAGAGATAGACATAACCTAGCAGTAGATCCTCCTCCTCCATAAGTGCGCCACTCCTCCTTGAGTGCATAGGTGAGAAGTGAGTGTATCAATAGAGTGCCTCCCGCACTCTATTTATACTTGACTTGACTTGCCTTTTTACCTAACTCATGTAGGCTCGAACTTAACCACATAACATAATGTTGACTTGGCCGACCCCCAATAGGGTGGTCTAATAACCCTTTGACCCACATGGCCGACCCCCAATAGGGTGGTCTAATAACCCTTCGACCCACATGACTTATACAGGGCCGACCCCAACAAGGTGGTCTAATAACCCATCAAGTATAAGTTACGACACTTACAATATAAATGACGACACTTCCGTATAGAGGAATAATAACATCTCTATAGGAATACAATATACATATATGTGAAATACATTCCGAAGTTACATATACATCAACGCTCCCTCTTAACTAGGAAGGTATTTCTCAGCACAGTTCTTCTAGCACAAGTCATCTTCTCTGGATCATCGTCACTGGATAATCGTCATCAAGTCATCATCATCGTCACTGCTGCTGCTATCTCAATCAATCTCTGAATCTACTCGTCATAGGAAGTTCTACAGAGCCAGTCCTTTTTCATACTGGATGTAGGCCCACCACCTACAGGTCTTCGTCATCACTGGCCATACTGTGGAATCCTCAGGACTTATTACGTGCATCACAAAACCTCGAAAGAGCATCCCAGGATGTTACGGGTACACAACTCCGACCTGTAGGATCTCCCAAGGTGCTATTACATGTGACCCCACCACAAAACCTAGAAAGAGCATCTCAGGATGCTACGGGTACACAACTCTGACCTGAAATCTCCCAGGGCACAAATTACATGTGGTCCACCACAAAACCTAGCAAGAGCATCTCAGGATGTTACGGGTACACAACTCTGACCTGAAATCTCCCAGGGCACAAATTACATGTGGTCATGGCAAAACCTCGAAAGAGGATCTCAGGATGTTACGGGTACACAACTCCGA
The DNA here is from genome assembly GCA_027924585.1 of Larix kaempferi. Classification (NCBI taxonomy): domain Eukaryota; kingdom Viridiplantae; phylum Streptophyta; class Pinopsida; order Pinales; family Pinaceae; genus Larix; species Larix kaempferi. Next base: position 603,862 of record BSBM01001508.1, read on the forward strand.
CCTGAAATCTCCCAGGGCCCAAATTACATGCCATAGGACAAAACCTCGCAAGAGCATCTCAGGATGTTATGGGTACACAACTCCGACTTGAAATCTCCCAGGGCACAAATTACATGTCCTCCTAGAGCAATGTCTCGAAAGAGCATCCCAGGCTGTTACGGGTACACAACTCTGACCTATAGGATCTCCCAGACATGCTCATCTGCACAACCTGATCCACGGCCACAGAGTATCAACCTGATGCTCACCATACATCATCCTGATGTACTCATGATTGTCCTAATCATCACTGCAACATCCTGCTGCATGATCCACCTGATCATCAATGCATCCACCTGATGCATACCAAGTATCTACCTGATACATATCATCATACATGATCCTCCTGATCATACAATGTATCCATCTGATACATGATACATATCACCATACATGATCCACCTGATCATACAATGTATCCACCTGATACATATACAGATACATGGTCCAAGCATCTAACATGATGCACATACACATGATCCAACTGATCATATCCAGCATCCAACATGATGCATACATACATAAATGATCCAACTGATCATATCTAGCATCCAACATGATGCATACATACATAAATGATCCAACTGATCATATCCAAGCAGAAACCAGAACATCATCCTGATGCCCATTATCCAACGCTTACATCCATAGCCATGTGAAGGATCCTCCTTCCAACATGCTTGGAATGGCTTCAGCAAATGTGTCCATCACTTCTTCCTCGAAGTGTCCTCGATCTGAAGAACGCCAAGCCTCTCTCTGAAGTACTCGAACTTCACTCTGGCTAGTGGTTTCATCAGCACATCTGCAATCTGCTCGTCCGTCACAACATACAGAAGCTTCACAGCTCCTCTCTGCACCATATCCCTGATATAGTGATATTTGATCTCTATGTGTTTCGACCTGTCATGAAACACTGGGTTCTCGGACAGCTTCACACAACTCTGGTTATCACATAAGATACCAGTAGCATCCAATGGGAGATCAAATAACTCAGACAGTAGCTTCCGTAGCCATACTGCCTCACAACTAGCTGAACAGGCTACAACATACTCTGCCTCAGCTGTACTCAGTGCTACGCAGGACTGCTTCCTGCTAAACCAAGAGATCACACCTGATCCCATACTGAAGCAACACCCATATGTGCTCTTCCTATCTGCAGCACTGCTAGCCCAATCTGAATCAACATAACCCTGCAAGTTAAAATTTTGATTCGCCTCATACTTGAGCCCATAATCCACTGTACCCTTCAGGTACCTCAGAACATGCTTTACAGCAACCAGGTGAACACTCCTTGGATCCGTCAGGAACTGGCTCAATGTGTTCACCGCAAAGCAAATATCTGGTCTCGTGTTCGTCAGGTACATCAAGGACCCAATCATCTGACGATACATAGTGATATGAATCAGCTCAGGTGAAGCATCACACTGATGCTTCAGGTTCGATGCAATAGGTGTGGCCATAGCTTTGCAGTCCATCATCCCGAACCTCTTCAGGATCTCTACTGCATACTTCCCTTATCCAAGGAAGATTCCATCACTCTGCCACACCTCCATGCCAAAAAATAAATAGTGCATCATCCCCAAGTTCTTCATCTCGAACTTGGCAGTAAGCTTCCGCTGCATGTCGGCAATCAATCTATCTTCATCTGTAACAAACAGGTTATCCGCATACAAAAGTAGTATCAATGGATTGCCTTCCCCAACCTTGTAGTAAAGGTTGGAATCCGCTTTACTCTTGGTAAAGCCCAAACTGGATAGAAAGCTGTCTATCCTACCATACCAAGTTCTACACACATATATGACTACACCATGCTATCTTGAAATCCATCTGGTGCATCTTCTATTTCATCACTTTTATATTTCTTAATGCTGCCATCTGCAACGTGCTTGATCTGATAGTTCCATTTTGAAGTCATAACAAACTTCCCTTCACATCTTGGGACTACATCCCAAACATCATTCTTCATGATCGACGGATCATGGCATTCCATTTCTTCATCCCAGATCCTGGGAACTTCAATATCTTCAATAAATATCTTTGTTGCTGGAACAAATGTTGTAGTCCTTTTGTAGGTGAAGATATGCGGTCTTTCCTACAAAACAGGTTAAATTGCATGATTAGAAACATCTCATAGTTTTCAGAACAAATTCTTACACATAAAGAAATATGTCATACAGTCATGCAATAATCTTAGCCAATGCTTCAATACAACATTTATCCATATCCCGTAACTTTCTAGATTCCTTCCCATCTCTACCAGAACATTGTTAAGAGTGTGCACAACTCCCAACATGTCAGCAAAGAGGTTTCATTCTAGATAAGTAGCAATGGAATGTTGTACAGTGCCATAGGCCACTTACCCATGTATATTAGTAGTATACTATTCATCAATGCAACTATTCTAATATGCATGATACACAACCTAATTCTAGGAACGTCAGTATATACATTATTGAACAGTATTATTTAAACAAACAAATATGCAAGAAATGATGATTAAAATACTTATCTTTCTTTGTTCGTTGGGTGGACTCCCTTTGAGTCTTTGCTTCCTTGCAGGAGCTGTTGGAGTCCTAATCTGAAGTAGCTTCTTCTACACCTTTCTGTTGTGGAATGTAGAAAGATGGTCAACTCCCTCTGAATATCTGCATCCTTGCAGAAACTACTAAAGTGTGCTCCTTTTCTTTCTTGCAGGAACAACTGGAGTGTGCTCCTTTGCTTTCTTGCGGGAGCAACTGGACTGTGCTCCCTCTTGATCTTTGCTTCCTGAATTACCTGTTCTTGAACTCATATTCATCCTTGGTCCCTATGCATGCTTATTAGTATCATGATTATGTTATCCTTGTGATTTCATATAAAATCATACATTCATTAGTATACTATTAAAACACAATAATTTCAAGCATGTATAATCATGATCATTTCAAACAGAAATAATAAGCATTATCATTCAAGGTTTATGTAGGATTCTTATGGTTAGTCAAATCATAAGAAGCATAACATGTCTAAACCTATAATTACTCAAACCTATGACTCTTTAGTTGAATCATCAATCAAGATAAGAGATATAATATGCATAAAACCTGTGATTATTCGAACCTATACCTTCACGATTCTTCTGGTTAGTCATATCATCAATTATGGTAAGAAACATAATATGCATACAACCATGATTATTCAAACCTATGACTTCATGAATAATCATTATCACCAAGGTAGGATTCTAGGAAAACATACCTGGATTAGCATGCTAGCTAGTTTATGTCTAACATACCCGCATAATGTCTTTTGTTCTTCTTCAATGACTTGTGCTAGTAACCTGTATATCTCATAGGTTAACTATTACAAAACCAAGTTGTACATACCTCGTAAATGGATCTTCTATGAGATCCATGACAATGGATGAATCCTTGTCTTCATGCCACCATGATCATACGTTCTTGAAGAAGAACATGATTTGTCTTTCTTGGTGTACCTTTCATGTTAGAAGACAACATAAACCTCATACAACACCATAATGCATTAGTATAATCATAAGTGTCAACACCCTAACCAATGAATATATTCTATCATGCATTCATAATTTGGTTAAGGTGATACGACAAATCTAAATACAAAATTGTACTTAACCGTAATAACATGAAGACAAACATACCATAAAGTTTAATCATGAACAAATATCGAAACATACTTCGATGAGTCATACCTGTCGAGATTGCTTGAAATATTCTTATGTAAGGCCTTAGCCTCATCTCCCTCTGAAACAGGAACTCCTTCACTTATGCAGGTGACCAATCCATCTTCTTCTAGTATTAACCCTATCCACTTGATTTGCAAGAACTGGATCTGGAGCTGGATATGGGTTTGTCAGAGAAACCCCAAAAATTCAAACTTTGAATTTCAAACTTCTGAAAGGATAGAAATATGCGCCTTGATAAGCTGATCAAACCGGTATATTCAGAATTTGAAAACTGCAGAGTTTCACTCCTCAATTTTGCCTTTGAAACTTCCGAATTCACTAGACGTGACCCTGAACTAGGATTTGATAAAGCCCACTCTTTTTTTCAATCAAAAGGTTTGATCCAAAGCTCTAAGCTTCTATTTTTCTGAGGAGCTTCCAGCCATGGTCACAGATTTCAAAAATTCCCATTTTTACAAAAGCCCCAATTTTCCACTTTTCTGATCAAAGTCCCGAACTAGGGTTTGATCAAGCCCGGCCTTCTGCCCAACCAAAAATTCTGATATTGGTCTCTAAATTTCTATTTTTATGAGTAGCATCCAGCCGTGGTATCCGATTACAAAAATTCCAACTTTTTCTGAAGCCCTAAATTCCGGAAGCCATGAATGAAGGTACTCAAAAATAATTCTGTTTTGACATAAATATGTACCTGATTGTTTCTAGTGTAACTCCAAACTTTTTGATCCAAAGGGTCTGAAATAGTTTCCTGAGATAGCCTGACCTGTTATCTTTCCATCTTGATAGGTCTGACCTCAATTGGATTGTCTGAGAGAGAGTTATGCCAAATGTCGCAACGTGACCTGTTTTGGGATAATACAGGAGTGCGAACTTGTACGGTGTGCCACATGTCACTGTTTCAACTTCGACCTCTGAAAATTTTTCTGAGATAGCTCATCCCGTTATCTTTCCATCCTGATAGGTATGACCTCAATTGGATTCTTTGAGAGAGATTTATGCCAAGTGTCGCAACATGACCTGTTTATGAGATAATACAGGAGAGCTAACTTGTACGGTGTGCCACGTGTCACTGGTTCAACTTCGGCCTTTGAAAACGTTTTCTGAGATAGTACAGTCTGTTTACTACCTGTCACTTTTCACGAAATTTCATTTGGAGCTTCCTAGCCCAAGTTATGACCTTTTACCCAAGGTCACCTGAATTTGACTCAGATCTGGAAGAGGCAGAAACCCTATATTGTACAGATCATAAATCACAAAGTACAACGAATTAGAGGTTGTCCTTTGGACACAAGGTACCTGGAGATTTAATATTCATCCTGTAACAATTTCAGATGCAAAAACTTTGCCAAAACGGATTTATAGCGAAAGTTCTACGATGACTGGTTTTTGCTATATCAAGCCCTAGCATCGTAAGTGCAACACGTGTCATACATGCCATATCATGCCTTCTTTCAGGCTAGCTCTGATACCATGTTAAATTTTTAGAATTTACTTCAATCTGATCTAGGATCTTAACTGAGAGAACAACATGTACAGCATATCTACAGCATATCAATCATGGAGACAATAATGCAAGCACACAAGAGACACAAAGATTTACTTGGGGAAAACCATAAAGGTGAAAAACCCCAATAACTTCCTCAGAGATAGATAGAGCAATGATACAACCAACCATGAGATATAGACATAACCTAGCAGCAGATCCTCCTCCTCCATAAGTGCGCCACTCCTCCTTGAGTGCATAAGTGAGAAGTGAGTGTATCAATAGAGTGCCTCCCGCACTCTATTTATACTTGACTTGACTTGCCTTTTTACCTAACTCATGTAGGCTCGAACTTAACCACATAACATAATGCTGACTGGGCCGACCCCCAATAGGGTGGTCTAATAACCCTTTGACCCACATGGACGACCCCCAATAGGGTGGTCTAATAACCCTTCGACCCACATGACTTATACAGGGCCGACCCCAACAAGGTGGTCTAATAACCCATCAAGTATAAGTTACGACACTTACAATATAAATGACGACACTTCCGTATAGAGGAATAATAACATCTCTATAGGAATACAATATACATATATGTGAAATACATTCCGAAGTTACATATACATCAACAACCAAGAATTGATGACTTGTTTGATCAAATGAAGGAAGCGAAATTATTTTCAAAGATTGACTTGAGGTCTGGCTACCATCAAGTGAGGATTAAAGAAGAAGACATTCACAAGACAGCTTTCAGAACTAGATATGGTCATTATGAGTTCACTGTGGTTCCATTTGGCCTTACCAACGCACCTGCCACATTCATGTGTCTCATGAATAGTGTATTCAACAAATATTTGGATAAGTTTATGATTGTGTTTTTAGATGACATTCTTGCCTATTCAAGAAATGAAGAAGAACATGAGGAGCATCTAAGAATGGTGTTGCAATTTCTTAGAGAACATCAGCTGTATGCCAAGTTAAGCAAGTGTGAATTCTATCAAAAGAGGATTCAATATTTGGGTCAAGTCATTTTAGAAGAAGGAATTGCAGTGGATCCGGAGAAGATTAATTCCATCATGGATTGGTCAACTCCAAGAAATGTTTCAGATGTTAGATCTTTTATGGGCCTTGCTGGTTACTACAGAAGGTTTATTGAAGGATTCTCCAGGATAGCTCATCCGATCATTTCATTGCAAAGGAAGAACATCAAATTTTTATGGTCTGAAAAATGTGAGAAAATTTTTCAAAAATTAAAGGAGTTACTTACCAGCGCTCCTGTTTTGAAGATAGCAGATCCAAGGAAGGATTTTGTAGTGTGCATAGATGCTTGCATTGAAGGAATGGGTGGGGTTCTCATGCAAGAAGGAATTGTGATTTGCTATGAATCCAGGAAATTAAAAGAGCATGAAAAGAATCATGCCACACATGATTTAGAATTAGCAGCCATAGTGCATGCTCTTAAGATGTGGAGGCATTACTTGATGGGAAGAAGATTCGAGCTTAGAACAGACCACATGAGCCTGAAGTATTTGTTTGAGCAGCCAAACTTGAATGCTAGGCAACCTAGATGGATGGAATTTCTTTGTGAATTTGATTTTGAAATTAAACATGTAAAAGGGAAGGAGAATAAGGTTGCAGATGCTCTTAGCAGAAAATTTCACGTTTCAGCAGTAAGTATGTGCAAATCAGATTTGAAGACAAGAGTTCTTGAAGCCCAAAACGATGATGAAACTTGCCTTCAAATTAAAGAGAAGTTGCAGCACGGTAATGTGGATGAAAAGTGTGCTGGATATCAGTTGGGTGAAGACAGTATCCTCATCTACAAAGATAGGTTGTACATTCCAAATAATGCAGATTTAAAGAAACTAGTGATGGATGAAATACACCAAATGCCGTACTCTGGACACCCAGGATATCAGAAGACTATAAAAACGGAAAGAAAGCAATACTTTTGGAATGGCATGAAGAAGGGTATAGCTGAGTACATTGCTAGGTGCCAGAAGTGCCAACAAGTCAAGGCAGAACACCAACATCCAGCAGGGTTAATGCAGCCCTTACCCATTCCGGAATGGAAGTGGGAAGTGATCTCCATGGATTTTATAACAAGTCTACCCATGACAGTGAAGAAGCATGATTCAATCATGGTTGTGGTGGATAAGCTATCGAAGGTAGCTCACTTTACCCCAGTAAATCCCACTCACAAGGCTAGCGACATTGCGAACATCTTCATGAGAGAGATATTCAGATTGCATGGATTGCCTAAGGCAATAATTTCTGATCGTGATACAAAGTTCACCTCCAATTTCTGGAAGGGATTATTTCAGGAATTGGGAGCTAAATTGAATTTCAGTACAGCTTACCATCCTCAAATGGACGACCAAACCAAGAGGGTGAATCAGGTTCTTGAAGACATGCTGAGAATGTATGTGATGGACAAACCATCCAAGTGGGAATATTATTTACACTTGGTTGAATTTGCATACAATAATGGACACCATGCATCCTTGGGAATGAGTCCATTTGAAGCATTGTATGGCAAGGGATGCATGACGCCAGTGAATTGGGATGGCCCAGTGAACATGGTAGTGCTTGGACCAGAGATGATCAAGGAAATGGAATAGGAAATTGTTAAGATCAGGAATAATTTAAAGGAAACTCAGGACAGGAAAAAGAGTTATGCAGATTTGAAAAGAGTACCTAAGGAATTTCAGATTGGGGATCATGTTTATTTGAGAGTGAAACCAAGGAAGATTTTCCTCAAGTTGGGGAGTTGTGCCAAGTTGTCACCCAGATATTGTGGGCCATTTGAAGTCCTTGATAGGATAGGGCCAGTTGCATATAGAATTGCATTGCCTGCTAGCATAAGAGCTCATAATGTTTTCCATGTATCTTTGCTTAAGAAGTATGTACATGATCCTAATCATATGATTGATTGGAATGTGATACAGGTGGAACCCGAGGGAGAGTTCCAAGTAGAACCTATGCGCATCCTCGACAAGAAAGTCACATTGCTCCGGAACAGAGCCATCAGGCAGGTAAAGGTCCAATGGGAGCATGTTAGTCCCGATGAGGCTACATGGGAGCTAGAGGATGCCATAAGGGAGGCATTCCCATTTTTGTTCAGTTTTGAGAACACCGAGAATGGTGTTGTTCTAAGGGGGAGGGGAATGTAATACCCCAATTTTGACCCTTAAGAAATATTGGCTTCTAATGTAAATATTGTAAACACACGTTGTATGTTTCCCTAGTGTGGAGCTCAAGGCCAAGGCCCCGCTAGTTTATGCTCGGATTTTATTTAAATTAGACACACTTGATATTTTGTTACCCACGTGCTATTAAGCCATGGGATATTGTAAATTGATGTAAATATTTAATATTGAAATAAAATACCAAAACTGGCTATGGAGGCAACGAATGAGAAGGGGCCATGTGTATCCACTAGGGAGTAGTGAGGGGGCTATGGGACTAAACCCTAGGCTACCATATGTCATTATGAGAAACCATTGAATTCCCTAGGTGAAATTTATGCCTGTTGTAAGGAAGTGGTTGAGATTTCAGCTCATGGCTTCGATGGAGCATGGGCAGCCCAGAAATTCGTATGGGTAGTTATGAACTCTATTTTCTTGTACAAGAAGTCACTCAACCTCATGGGAGGGGGCTTCATTCTCATCCCCATTCCACTTTGGAAATACCTAGCATCATTCTCCATCCAAAAAAATGAGCTCCCAGCAAGGAGAAAACTAGAAATCGCAACTGTGAGAGAACCCACATTTTGGGAAGTCAAAAACGTCAAGATTTGATATTGGACAGTGAAATCCAATGGGGGATCCATTGGTATGAACCTTGGGGCGAATGTGGGAGCATGAGCTACCCCGAAATCAATAGGAAAACCCAGTTTTTGCAGCTCAGAAAACTAGTGACGGATTTGAGTTATTTGGTGAGCAGAATGGTGAGAAATCAAGTTGGGAATGACTATGCAGAGGTTGGTTGTGCTTGATAAACCCAGTGAAGGCTAGGATCTCAAGGATTAGCAGCTGGACCTTTCTATGCCCATCCTGAAGAGCACTGGAGGGAAGAGTTGCCTGAGGGACTGTGTAACAGAGAAGGGGATCTTCCTTGTGTTGGGTGTGGTAGGTAATGTGGGTGCTTGACTATTGAGTTCACTTGAGATGCCTGTAGCTCTGTGGTTGAGCTCACTGGCTTAGAGTTACCCTCCTCTATCTTCTTGTATGCTTGATAAACCCAACGGTATGTTGGCTTAGCATAGCCGATGACCGAAACCAGGACTGTGAGTGAGCCCAGCTAGTTCTTTCTTAGTGGATACACAGCCCAGCTCGCGGGTGATCTCTCAGCTGCAATAATATAGGTTGGATAGAGATCTATGGTTGGGTGGAACATTTCCCTCACGTAGTTAGTCCTTGGACATTTACCTTTCAAGATAAGTATTCTTGTGAATTAATTTATATGCATTCTGAGTTTTGCAATGCGTTCAATCTGAATGTTAAATATTCATTGTAATCAAATTGATATGGAATTTGTGAATAACATGAGAATGAGAATGAATCTCTGCATATGGACTCACCTTTTTGCTTGAGACAAACATGTTGATGCATTCCATTCTGTCTGTGTATTATTATGTTTAATTCTGCTGTGTTTATATTGAGTTGAATCTGTACACAGAAGTTTTTAATTTTTATGAATTAATGAGTAAAAATATTGGGGCTAAGTCTTACAAACTCCCGGTGTGTTGTTAACGTTTCCTTCCCTGCATTTGATGATGGAAGGGGACATTACCTATCCAATTAAAGAAGAAGCTATTGCACCATTTATTCCAGTTGTTTGTCTCAATGTAAAGTAAGGCATGCGATTTTCTGCATTGGTTCAATAAATCTTGGGAGTTATGCCATGAAATGCTAGACCCTTGTACCTTGAAATCATTGAGAAAGAGGAGGAGCAACCACACTAGCTCGCAAGAGGTAAAAACAAATAATTGTCACTAAGAAGAACACCAGGAATTGATGCCATGTAGTTGCACCATTTGATTGAAGAATCTGCCAACGTGAAGAAGGCCAATGGTAAGGATAAGCTTTGTTTACTTTTTTATTTTGATTTCTGATCTTTGGTATATTTATATGCAGATTCCATGGATATTGATACAAACAACAATTAATGCCGAAGGATAACGCGCCATGAGTCATTGGAGATTATAATCGCATCGGATAAGAGAAAGGTTTTGTTGCAGATTTCAAACCAAGATTTAGAGGCTTGATCAAGAAAATTTCATGCATTATTCTTTTTAGCAATATCAGCAGCTATGGTTTTCAGCTGCAATACAAAAGCACTTGTAGTAAAATGGCTAATATAAAAAAAATAGAAAGGATTGTAACCTAATACGATTTTTAAGACTTGTGTTGCTTCGATTCATGTCTCCCATGAATTTTTAAGACATTGTAAAAGGATGCATGAAATCACACTGAAATGGTTTTTTAAATATTAGTGTTTTAAAAAAGCACATGGCCTACAATACCAATGAGTCAAGGATAAACGAGTTTCACTTGCTAATAATGGTATGTGTAATCGCTGATAAGCATAAAGGCTAGAAGAGGGATAATCAAACAACAAAAAGAAAAACTGAAACTTGCTAATAATGGTATGTGTAATCGTTGATAAGCATAAAGGCTAGAAGAGGGACAATCAAACAACGAAAACAAAAACTCAAACTTTGTGTAGTCTATGGATGATCGATATTTTCAGCAAAGTGAAAGCAGTAATGCGCATCGATATAGAAAATAAACACATGAAGCCATTGTAAAAGGTGTAGAATAGAATTGACTCTACAAAATCACTTTTCTCTTTCATAAGAACACTTGTTACTAAATCCTCCACCTATCACATATTTTGTTTAGCAAACATGTGCTTGAGACACATGGAACTTTGTTGCATAAATAATATGTACCTCACCTCCCAATTTTCAAATAGTATATGACATCTTCCTACAGTCCTTTTATCCAAGGTATTCGTGGTTTCTTTGGGTGCATTCACAAGCTTGATGCATGAATAATATGTACTTTTTATTCACATTAAAATGGTTTCTTGAACTTAGATTGCCACTGGTGGTATACCAGAAAGTATAGAAAGGGTTCTAGACAGCTGAACATGGGTCACTGTTCCAATGCCACTTCCTAAGTTGTTTTTTCATTAGACGCTAAGATTTATGGTTCCACCGTTCATCACTCGATAAATCTCCATTTCCTCACACGTAGATTGGAAGGAATGTGGACACTCATATTTATGTTGTGTTCATCAGTCAATCTCTAACTTATTTGCTTCACACGTGGTTGGAAAATCCATGAACTAAAGTTGATTGAGAGTGAAATGAATGCTAGAAAACTCTGATAACCATAAGGGCTAGAATATTTATGTAAGATTGTATTACGAAGATTGAGTTCGCTCTCACTAGAGATTTGAGAGGTCGTGTAGGTGGGAATCGAGGACAAACATAGACAAGAGAAACCAACCTCAGCTGCAAATGCATCTCTAGCATCCCAGGAACATAGAGGTGGGCTTCATGCATCGACGTTTAAACTAGATATCAAAGCATGCACGACTTAGAAGAAGCAATTGAAATGAGGTGGGACATTGGGAGCATATTGAGTAATCGGAGTCCTTTGCGTACCAGTAAATCTGTCTCCCTCCTTGCGCGAAGGAAGGTACCTCATGTATCAGCGTGTGTGGATGTGAAGTAAATGGAAGCAACAGTCTCATCATAGTAAGATGAAGAGGGAATCATATGCATCACCCTACCATCATAAGTTTAAAGGTAAAAAATGAACTAACTAGAATATTTAATATTGAACAATGGAAAAAAGAAAATAGAATAATATAGAGGCCTTGCATCATACAAAGGAGTAGAGGAAGTGGAAGAAAAGAACCAATTTGATAGGCAGCAGTGCCAGAGAAAGAGGAATCTCACAGGGATTTATAAAGGACAATTGGCTCGAGGAAATAGAAAGGAACGACTGGTTCATGAATACAATAGGAAGAAGAATGAAGGCTACCGTTTACAAGCAAGCAGTGACTATTGGAAATATCATAATTAATGCGCTGATAGTGTATCATAAATGCGCCGGCTCTGTCAGACCCCAGTTGGTCATTTTTTCAGTCTGTAATGTCTTACAGACAGCCAGTTTGCAGCCAATCCCAGTCACGACAAGTTAGTATTTAAGTAGCTGCTCTTGTATTCGACAAGATCAGATTTTCTTAGGTAGAATAGTGAAACTCTATAAATGTAAATCATTCACAGAGATAGAGAGAGAGATGAAAGAAGTGAGAGAGTGAAAGAAGAAGAAGTGAAAATCCGTGAAGTAATTCAAGAGCCCAAGCTCTGTGTAAATGGTGAAAAATTGAAGTTAATATCATCTCTCTGTAAGTGCGCAAAGTTACTTTGTTTTACTGAGTAATATATATAAGTCTATAGTTTCGCATATTCATTCTCAAGAATGTTAAATGTTTTGGAATAATGTAGAAATGTAAGGCTGCATAATAATAATTGGATTGTGTGCATCTCATAAGATCAGGAGATAGGTTTGAGATCCATGAATATAGGATTTGAGAGCTTAGTTTGTTGAATATTATTTCACTATATATTGTACTCATTTCTTCATTAATAATTGAATTGGTTTTACACCATTCCTGTTTGTGTGTGCGAGCCTTCGTGCTCTGCACTTCCTCCTCTCTAATTCTTAATTTGGTATCAGAGCTGGGCTGAGTAATACTCCCTCACAGGAGTGCTCAGGACTAATGAGAGAGAGGAGTATTATTGTATTCTGCGTATGTTGAATGTTGTTTGTTGTGTTGAGCATTGAGCTAGCAGCCAACACGCTGGAGGTGAGAACGCTGCCCCATATTGAGATCACTTCCCAATAACCTAAAGGAGATCCGCTGCTTGTTTTTCGAGGAGAAGCTTGTTTGTCGAGGAGACGCTGAAGTTAAAATTGTTGAAAATCGATTGTTGATCGCTGCTAAACGTTGCCCAGGAGAAAACTGATGCATTTGAAATCGCTGCTATTGTTTCAATTGGTTACTTAATTTGAAGAGAGCTGCTGATTGTGTTGCAGATCGTGGAGCTACTACGTTGAAGCTGCTGTGCGTGGAACCCATCGAAAGTCTGTCGTGAAGAGCCTGAATGGCCGATTGTGAGAGCCGTTGTTGAAATTATCCAGCTGCCACAGCAAGAGGGTGGCGTTTGTGGAAGGAGTCCTATGATTTGTCTATCACTGAAGCTAGAACGCTGCTGCCATTGCCACTAGGATTGCTACCTGTAATCGCTAATTGTTGAAGGAGTTGACTGCGTAGGAGATCCACTACCTATCTTCCAGTGGAATTACTGGAGATTGATACGATTTTGTAGTAGAGAGATCCGATCCTCTTCTAACGGTTGGAGATTCTGCTGGAAGAGACTTGAGGAGTCGACTGGTGTGGCTGCTGGGATATTCTATTGTGCTAAAGGAGTCAATCTAACGTGAAGTTGCTTAGAGGAGAAGATAGCTATCACAGAAGATCCGCTGGGTGCTGAACGATTGAGGATTTGTCATTTCTGTCAAAGTGTGAAGCTGTTGAAGCTGCCACGAACTTGATGAAGTTGTCGATGTATGTGGAGATCTAAGATCAGTGGTTTGAGGATTTTATTGTGCATTGTGATAGTGCAGTATGAAGGGTGAAATGACCCACAGTTAGTCTCGTTGTTGCACATGATAAACATGGACTTCCTCATGAGACTTGCTTTTGAAAGCATCTTTGAAGATGAAGAGGAAGATGATTACTTCAGCCAAGTTCCTGTAAATGATGAAGGAGACAAAGAGATCTCGCTGGAATCAGATCCACCTTTGCATGATAACCCTGTAGCTATTGATATGGATGACGAAAGTGCAGAAAGGAAACTGGATAAAGGTGTATTTGGACAAGTTTATGTGGAACACCGTGTTTCTGGTTCCATTGATCAGACTACTGGTCCTAGTGCCATAGAGGATGCTTTAAAATTTGAACACAGAACAAGTAAAGGTTGTAACTATGGCCCTCCTGCTGAATGGGGCGTTTATGTCGTTCTTGGAGGTATTAATGGTGTTCCCCGTGTGCATTATAAGGGTCATCAAGGAGAGTACTATGTTATGGTTATGGATATGTTAGACCCCAGTTTATGGGATGCTTGCAATTTCGTTGGGCAAGCGATGTCTACAAAGATGGTGGCATGCATCATTGTAGAATTTATCGACATTCTAGAGAAGATGCATGCTAAAGGTTATGTTTGATGGTATAATTGCTTCAAATCCATCTATTAAACCAATAATCATAGATGGTGTTCAAATAGTTTTAGAAAATCCATTTCTACATTAAGGGGGTATGTTGGAATAATGTAGAAATGTAAGGCTGCATAATAATAATTGGATTGTGTGCATCTCATAATATCAGGAGATAGGTTTGAGATCCATGAATATAAGATATGAGAGTTAGTTTGTTGAATATTATTTCACTATATATTGTACTCATTTCTTCATTAATAATTGAATTGGTTTTACACCATTCCTGTTTGTGTGTGCGAGCCTTCGTGCTCTACACTTCCTCCTCTCTAATTCTTAATTAAATGTTGTGTTGTGCACATCTTCTTCATGTTTAGTTGTGTGAATGCTGTTTACATTTATGCGCTGTAAAAGAAATCAAGAATTCTCAAGTATTTCACTGTGGTGAATGCTCTAGTTTTAATGCGCAGTAAGTTTCAACATATGTTGAGGTTCTCATGTTTTAAGAAGAAATGTTTTAAGACAAAGTTTATTTAAGTTTGAGTTGTGCGCACTTATAAAGGTATGCAAAGTTAACCACGCAATTAATCTTTGTAAAAGTTAATGTGTACAAAGGTAATTTGTAGAAAGTGCGCAAAGTCAAGTTCCTTAAAGTTAGAGTAGCACGCATTTATGCAAAGTAAAGTATTGCGCAAAGTTAAGAGTCACAAAGTTAAGAGTTGTGCATTTGCACAAAGTTCAACTGCGTAGTTGAAAAGTAGAATCACGCAGTTAACCTTTGCGTAGTAAGAAAGTGGAATCGCCCAGTTAATGTGCGTGCAGTAAAAGGTTGAATCGCGTAGTTAATCTGCATTCCGTAAAAGGGTGAAGGTGAATAGGGCATGTAATCTCCGCATGATCATCTTGTGAAGTAAAGTGTTTTATAAAAAGTGGAAGAAAATATAAAGCAAAGTATTTGCTAGGTCTAGCACATGTCCTTAGCAAAATAAAAGAAATATTCATGTATCGCACAGTGAATTTTTTAATTGACTGCGCGTGCCCCTTTTCCCTTTGTATCAGATCCTAGTTTACGGAAAGTAGAATTTGTATTTACAAAAGGGAAAAGTGATTAAGTATGGATTCCACTTCGGGTAATTTGCAAACCCCAATATTTTCTAGTAAAAATTATGAATATTGGTCTCTAACAATGAAGGATTTGTTTAGAGGTCAAGATGTATGGGACATAGTCCAGAATGGTTATGCAGAACCAGCAAATGCAACAGCATACAACAATCTCACACAAGTTGAGAAGGATGTCTTGAGGGAACAGAGGAAGAAAGATGGAAAGACATTGTTCCACATACATCAAGCAACACATGAGTCCATACTCCCAAGAGTAGCAACAACGCAGTCAGCAAAGGAAGTGCGGGACATGCTCGAAACAACATATCAAGGTTTGGACAAGGTAAAGACTGCTAAAATTTAGATTCTTAGAAGAGATTTTGAATCTCTGTCTATGAAAAATATAGAGTCAGTAGACTGATTTTATACTCGTGTTATTGGTCTGGTTAATCAAATAAAGTCTCATGGAGAAAATCTAACTGACCAAAGAGTTGTTGAAAAAGTTCTTAGAGTTCTACCAAAGAAATTTGAATCTTTGGTTGTAACCCTGGAGGAAAACAAAGATCTGTTCACATTTTCTATTGATGAGTTGCGAGCCTCATTAATTAATCATGAACATAGAATCAGCGGTTCAGATACATCGCTGGAAGGTGCATTCACAACACAGTCACCCATAAGCTGTGGAAGAGGAAGAGGAAGATCAAACTCTAGAGGTAGAGGATGAAGTTCGTTCAGAGGAGGTCGCAGCAGCAGCCTTGCGCATGTCACTGGTAGAGGCCAGAATCAGACCCCCAATTAGCTAAGTGGACAAAGGTATGATAAATAAAAAATTCAATGTCATTACTATAAGAAGTATGGACACTTCGCATATGAATGCAGGAAGAAGTAGTATGACCAAGGAAAGCAAGGTGAAGCGCAGTCAAGTAGCAACAACAACGCTCCGAACAGCTCATTGTTCTTAGCATGCGCATCTCCATTGGAATGCAATGCTTCCCAAGGAAGTCCAAATGACATATGGTATTAAGACTCAAGCTGTAGCAATCATCTGACTGATAATTTAAGTTTAGTTTCCAGTCTAGATAAATCAGTTCAAACTGATGTAACACTTTGAAACAATTTTCAAGTCACTATTTTGGGTAAGGGTACTGTTGATATTCTAACAAAACAGGGGGAGCAGAAATATTTGTCTGATGTGTATCATGTTCAAGGTTTGAAACATAACCTGATGAGCATTGGACAGCTAATGGAAAAAGGTTACAGAGTTCACATGGTAGGTAAACGATGTGTGATCAAGGACATTTATCCCAACAATCAGTTAATTGCTGAAGTGCAGATGACAAGCAACCGCTTGTTTCCCTTGAGGATAAGACCCATCATAAGAGGAAAAACAACTAAATTTGTTCATAAAAGACAGAATGAAAATTTTGGATCTGCGTTCAGTGCATAGAGCAAAGAAGTAGACATTCATTATGCAGAGGAAAAGAAGGATAGCGCAATGCAAGCAGTGTTTCAAACAGAAATGAAGGATGAATCCTGGTTATGGCATTTCAGATTTGGACATCTGAATTTTGGTGGGTTGAAGCTACTGCACACGAAGGGCATGGTGAAAGTATTTCCATTGATAGAAAGACCAGATAGAATTTGTGAAGGCTGTAATTTTGGAAAACAACACAGAGAGACTTTTCCAGTTGGAAAGTCATACAGAGCGCACACACCACTTCAAATCGTGTACTCTGATATATGTGGACTGATGCAAACACCGTCCATGGGAGGATGCACATATCTTCTCACATTTATTGATGATCTCACAAGAAAAACATGGTTTTACTTTCTAAAACATAAATCTGATGTGTTCAGTTGTTTTCAGCAATTCAAGGCACTTGTGGAGAAGTAGAGTGGTTACAACATCAAGATATTGAGAACAGATAGAGGTGGTGAGTATGTTTCGAATGATTTCTTAAACTTTTGCAAAAATCATTGCATACAGAAGCAGTTCACTGCATGGTATACACCACAGTAGAATGGTATCACAGAAAGGAAGAACAGAACCATCATGGAGATGGTGCGCAGTATGTTGGCAGCCTCACATTTGTTAAATGAATATTGGGCTGAAGCAGTGGCAACTGCAGTATACATCATGAATCGATGTCCGATGAAGAGCGTGAAGAACAAGGTTTCACAAGAAGCATGGACTGGTATGAAACATACTGTTTTGTTGATGTATATGTAACTTCGGAATGTATTTCATCTATGTATTTCATATATATTTATTGTACCCTTATAAGAGATGTGTCATTCCTCTATAAGGAAGTGTCGTCATGTGGATTGACAAGTGTCACAGGTGTGTGTACTTGCCGATGGGTTATTAGACCACCATGTGTGGGGTTGGACCTGAAATATATATTATATTGTGGATGTATCTAGATAGACAAGTCGGCCCCATAGCGTAACTGGGCAAACAGGTTAAGTATAAATAGAGATCGGGAGATCTCTATTTGGATCATTCGGAAAGACACACTTCTCTCACTCAGAAAGTGGCGCACTAGTGAGGAGGAGGATCATCTGCTCTAGGAGACTATCTCAAGTGTATTTTGGTTTTACTTTGGTTGATCCATTGCTCTCTCTATCTCTGAGGAAGTTGTGCGGTTTTTCACCTTAGGGTTTTCTCCACGGAAACTCTGTGTCTCTTGTCTCTCATGATTTTGATTCTTGTGATGCTTGTCATGATTATTGTGATTGTTATGCATTGACATACTGTATATGTTATTCTCTCAGTAAAGATTTAAGAGTATTGTGAATTAATGCTCAAATTTTTACATGGTATCAGAGCTAACCTGAGAAGAAGACATTTTGCAGTGACGGAAACTTGAGTTTCTTGTTTATTGGGTTTCTCTCCACAGTTTTTGGAAAAGAAGTATAGTAGATCGACTCTACTCATCAAGGAGAATCTATCTGTCCAATCAGAATTCAATTCTGAGCATTTTCAGATTTGGCCCTAAAAATTAGGGTTTCCACAAAAATAGGAATTTTTGAAATTTGAAGACATAGCTGGAAGTTCCTTGCAAAAACCAAAGTTTAGAGCTTTGGATCGATATTTTTGGCTGGGTAGATCTTTGGGAAACTCAAACCCTAATTCAGGGCTCTCCCTAGTGAACCCGGGAGGACAAAAAGGCAAATCTGAAGGGAAAAGCTTTGCTGATCTCAAATTATGAATACACCAGGCTGATCAGCTCATCAAGGCACATCTTTCTATCCTTTCAGAAAGTTTAAATTCACATTTTGAATTTTTAGGGTTTTTCTGACAAACTCTAATTCGGGACCAGATCCAGTTTTCAGCATTTCAAGTGGTAAGACGTAAATCTTTTCTATTTCCATTTGAAGTACTCTTTAAGATGTCTCATCACACCAAGCTTGAGGATAAGCTTGAAGGGGCTGATAACTTCTGAGCTTGGATGTATAGGATTGGGTTAATCCTGGAAGAGAATGAGTTGGACTCATATATAAAAGAAGACATCCCTATCCCAGAGGATGAAGAGGCTAAGGTATTTCATAAGAAGAACTTGGTCAAGGAAAAGAGAATCATTGCTGATTCTATCAAATACCATCTCATACCCCATGTGTCTTCTCTAAAGACACCCAAGGCTATGTTTGACTCTTTGACCAATCTATTTGAAGGAAAGAACATAAATCAGAAGATGACCCTGCGGAATGAATTGAAAGGGGTCAAGATGTCGAATGGAGAAACCATTCAATCCTATTTCTCCAAGGTCTCTCAGATCAAGGAACAACTTGAAGTTGTAGATGAAATGGTGGAGAATGGTGAAATTGTTATGACTACTTTGAATGGCCTACCTAGGTCATGGGACTGTTTTATTTAGGTGATCTGTGCCAAAAAGAAGTTAATCTCCTTCAACAGATTATGGGAGGAATGTTCTCAAGAAGAAGCAAGGCTTGTGGCAAGAGAAGAGAAGATGGGAGATGAAGATCAAGCTCTCACAACTCACACTAAGAAGGGCAAGTTCAAGAGGGAGCCATCCCATCACAAGAAGAAATCTTCTCATCATTTTCACAAAGACAAGAAAGATCTAAGGTGTTTCACTTGTAATGAGAAGGGTCACTTTGCTTCAGAATGTCCCAAGAACAAAAGGGACAACCACAACAACAACAACTCCAACAAGAAGAAGAAGGGTAACAAAAGAAGGTACCATGCTCATGCTGTCGAAGATGATGATAGTAATGATGACTCATCAAGTGAAGAAGAGTATGTTCTAATCTCTGCTCTCACAGGTACTATCTCCCATGGTTGTAATGATTAGTTAATTGACAGTGCGGCTTCCAAACACATGACAGGGTTTAAAGAATCCTTTGTAAATCTGTCTAAACATGAATCACCCCATAAAGTGAAACTTGGGGATGATTATCAATATCCCATCAAAGGAAGTGGTGAAGCCTCCTACAACCTAGATTCTGAAAAATATTTGAAGATGAAAGAATTCCTTTATGTACCTAGGCTCAAGAAGAACTTACTCTCCATCTCTGCATTGGATGCAAAAGGTATGAGGGTTGCATTTGTGGATGGCCAAGTCCTAATGTGGCCAAAGGGAAAGACCATAGATGATGCAGCTGTGATTGGAGAGCAAGAGGGAGGTTTGTATAAATTAAAAGGACAACCTGAACATGCCATGGTGCATGAATCCATGGAACCAGGTGAACTTTGGCATAGAAGACTTGCTCATATGCACTATAGGGCACTTCCAATTGCAAGCAAGGCTGTAGAAGGTCTTCCTGAAATCAAGACCAAACATGAAGGTGTTTGCAAATGATGTGCAAAAGGTAAGAATATTAAGAAGGCTTTCCCAAGTAGTGAAAGCAAGGAAAAACATATCCTGGAAATCATCCACTCAGATGTATGTGGTCCTATGTCATCCAGTTCTCTAAGTGGGTATGTTTACTATGTCTCATTTATTGATGAATTCTCCAGGAAGACTTGGGTATACTTCTTGAAAAACAAAGATGAGGTGTTTGATAAGTTCAAGAAATTCAAAACCTTGATGGAGAATCAAACTGACAAAAAGATCAAAACATTCAGATCCGACAATGGTGGAGAATTCACCTCAGGTGACTTCAAGAAGCTTTGCAGTGATTCAGGGATTAAGAGGGAGTTGACTGCTCCTTATAACCCTCAACAGAATGGAGTTGCAGAAAGGAAGAATAGAACAATCATGGAAGCAGTAAGGGAAATGCTGCATGACCAAGATCTACCTATGCATCTATGGGAAGAACCAGCTAGAATAGCTGTATATGTGCAAAACAGAACACCTCACAAGATATTGGACAACAAGACACCAGAAGAAGTCTTTTCTGGTAAGAAACCTGAAGTCAACCATATCAGAATATTTGGTTGTCGAGTATACACTCATGTCCCAAAGGAAAAGAGGACCAAACTAGATCCTTGAGGAAAGAATGGTATCTTTGTGGGTTACAGTGAAAGCTCGAAGGCTTACAGAATATACTTTCCAAGGTTCAAGAAGATTGATGTCAGGAGGGATGTAACATTTGATGAAAACTCAGCATTCATCAAATCAAGGAAGGCACCTATCGAAGTTTATGAAGAACCTAAGGAAACTAGATTTCAAGACACTACCATGACTGAAGCAATTCCAGAAGTTGTTCATGAGTTTGAAGATCCGCAAGAACCTGTAGATCCACCCTGTGAGGATAACTCTCACAAGAGGAAACCTGCATGGGCTAGAGAGATCATTCAAGATGCAGAAAGATTTGGCATTCCAGAAGAAGAACACAAAGCAAAGAAAAGAACCAGATCACATACCAGCTATGTTGCTTTACTCTGTGACATTATGAACAAAGAACCTTCCAGTTATGAAGAAGCAGCGGAACAGAAAGAATGGAAGGATGCTATGGTTGAGGAATACCAATCAACAATCAAAAATGATGTTTGGGATGTTGTCCCAAGACCTAAAGAGAAGTCTGTTGTGACTTCCAAATGGATCTACAAAATCAAGCATGCTGCAGATGGCAGTGTAGAGAAATACAAAGCAAGATTCGTAGCTCGTGGCTTCTCTTAGAAAGAGGGAATAGATTATGAAGAAACTTTTGCACCTGTAGCCAGGTATACTTCCATCAGAACAGTACTTGCCCTGGCTGCAGTAATGAAATGGAAAATACACCAGATGGATGTCAAGACTGCTTTCTTGAATGGTGTAGTTGAAGAGGAAGTATATGTGGAGCAGCCACTCTGCTTTGAAATACATGATAGGGAGTCATATGTGTGTATATTGAAAAAAGCCTTGTATGGATTGAAGCAAGCCCCCAGAACTTGGTATGGTAGGATGGATAGTTTCCTATCTAGTTTGGGCTTTACCAAGAGTAAGCAGATTTCAATCTTTACTACAAGGTTGAGGAAGGAAATCCTATGATTCTACTTTTGTACGTGGATGACTTATTTGTAACAGGAGATGATAGATTGATTGCAGATACTAAGAGGAAGATTGCTGCTGAGTTTGATATGAAAGATTTGGGAATGATGCATTATTTCCTAGGTATGGAGGTGTGGCAGAATTCAGGTGGGATCTTCCTTGGTCAAGGGAAGTACACAGTAGATATCCTAAATAGATTTGGGATGATGGATTGCAAGGCCATGGCCACACCCATGGCATCGAATCTAAAGCTTCTATGTGATGCTTCATATGAGCCAGTTGATGTCTCTATGTATCGTCAGATGATTGGGTCCTTGATGTACCTGACGAACACAAGACCAGATATTTTCTTTGCAGTGAACACATTGAGCCATTTCCTGAGGGATCCGAGGAGTGTTCACCTGGTTGTTGTAAAGCATGTCCTGAGGTACCTGAAGGGTACAGTGGATTATGGGCTCAAGTATGAAGCGAATCAAAAGTTTAACTTGCAGGGTTATGTTGATTTAGATTAGGCTGGCAGTGCTGCAGATAGGAAGAGCACATCTGGGTGCTGCTTCAGTATGGGATCAGGTGTGATCTCTTGGTTTAGCAGGAAGTAGTCCTGCATAGCACTGAGTACAGCTGAGGTAGAGTATGTTGCATCCTACTTAGCTAGTTGTGAGGCAGTATGGCTACGGAAGCTACTGTCTGAGTTATTTGATCTCCCACTGGATGCTACTAGTATCTGTTGTGATAACCAGAGTTGTGTGAAGCTGTCTGAGAACCCAGTGTTTCATGACAGGTCGAAACACATAGAGATCAAATATCACTATATCAGGGATATGGTGCAGAGAGGAGCTGTGAAGCTCCTGTATGTTGCGATGGACGAGCAGATTGCAGATGTGATGACGAAGCCACTAGCCAAGGTGAAGTTCGAGTACTTCAGGGAGAGGCTGGGTTTTCTTCAGATCGAGGACACTTCGAGGAAGAAGTGATGGACACATTTTCTGAAGCCATTCCAAGCATGTTGGAAGGAGGATCCTTCACATGGCTGTGGATGTAAGCATTGGATGATGAGCATCAGGATGATGTTCTGGTTTTTGCTTTGTATGGTCAGTTGGATCATTTATATATGTATGTACGCATCATGTTGGATGCTGGATATGATCAGTTGGATCATTTATATGTATATGTATGTATGCATCATGTAGGATGTTGGATATGATCAGTTGGATCATTTGTATGTATTTTGTAATATGATCAGTTGGACCATGTATCTGTATATGTATCAGGTGGATACATTGTATGATCAGGTAGATCATGTATGTTGATGGATACATTGTGTGGATCATGTATCTATGTATCAGGTGGATACACTGTGTATGGTGATATGTATTAGGTAGATACTTGGTATGCATCAGGTGGATGCATTGTATGATCAGGTTGATCATGATGATGAGCTTCAGGATGTTGCTCCAAATGATATGTACCAGGATGGTACAGTGATGATGATCAATATGATCATGGGCATCAGGATGATTCCTCGTGCAATGATGATCCGTTGGATCATGAGTATCAGGTTGATACTTGGAGGTCAGAGATGATATGTGGCAGGTTGTGAAAATAGCATGTAATCAGTCTTGGGAGATCTTGCCGGTCATGCCACGGCACATAAATGTTCTTGGGGTACTCTTTCCGGTATTGCTATGTAGTATGTAATCAGTCCTCAGATATCTGATAGGTTGAGCTATGTGCTCGTAATCAGTCCTGGGGTGAGGTATTACTACGGAGACATGTAATCAGTCCTGGAGATCCGAGAGGTTGAGCTGTGTGCTCGTAATTAGTCCTGGGATTCTCTTTAGAGATCTTGCTGGTCGTGCTGTGGCACATAAATGTTCCTGGGATGCTCTTTAAAGGTTTTGTCTATCCACATGTAATCAGTCCTGGAGATTCGAGTGGTTGAGCTATATGCTCGTAATAAGTCCTGGGATGCTCTTTAGAGATCTTACTGGTCGTGCGGCGGCACATAAATGTTCCTAGGATGCTCTTTAAAGGTATTGTGGAGGAGATGCATGTAATCAGTCCTGGGAGATCTTGCCGGTCGTGCTTAGGAACATAAATGTTCCTGGGATACTCTTTTTGGTATTGCATTCGCACATAAAATTAGTCCTGAGAGGCGACCTCTATCAGATCATTCGCACAGATGATGAAGACCTGCAGGTGGTGGGCCTACATCCAGTATGAAAAATGACTGGCTCTGTAGAACTTCCTATGACTAGTAGAGTCAGAGATTGGTTGAGATAGCATCAGCAGTGACGATGATGATGACGATGCATCGACAACGATGATCCCGAGAAGAAGACTTGTCTAGTAGAACTGTGTCGATAAATACCTTCCTAGTTAAGAGGGAGTGTTGATGTATATGTAACTTCGGAATGTATTTCATATATATTTATTGTACCCTTATAAGAGATGTGTTATTCCTCTATAAGGAAGTGTCCTCATGTGGATTGACAAGTGTCGCAAGTGTGTGTACTTGCCGATGGGTTATTAGACCACCATGTGTGGGGTTGGCACTGAAATATATATTATATTGTGGATGTATCTAGATAGACAAGTTGGCCCCATAGTGTAACTGGGAAAACAGGTTAAGTATAAATAGAGATCGGGAGATCTCTATTTGGATCATTCAGAAAGACACACTTCTCTCACTCAGAAAGTGGCGCACTAGTGAGGAGGAGGATCATCTGCTCTAGGAGACTATCTCAAGTGTATTTTGGTTGTACTTTGGTTGAGCCATTGCTCTCTCTATCTCTGAGGAAGTTGTGGGTTTTTTCACCTTAAGGTTTTCCCCACGGAAACTCTGTGTCTCTTGTCTCTCATGCTTTTGATTCTTGTGATGCTTGCCATGCTTATTGTGATTTTTATGCGTTGATATACTGTATATGTTATTCTCTCAGTAAAGATCCAAGAGTATTGTGAATTAATGCTCAAATTTTAACATGTTTTGCATTTAAAAATTTTTGGTTGTGTAGCATAAGTGCATGTTCCAGACGATCTAAGAAGAAAATTAGACAATAAAGGACAGAAATGTATCTTTATTGGATATTTTGAAGACACAAAAGCATACAAGTTGTATGATCCTATTGCAAGGAAATTCATCATCACTCGCGATGTTCAGTTTATGGAAAATGAAGCATGGGATGGAACTGTAGAAAAGAATGTCAAAATCGTGTCACATATTGAACATGATGACAGCGCAGAAGATGTGGATGAGACTCCACATGTAAATCAAAATTGCGCAGCTCTATCTACTTCGAGGAATGTGCAGCATGCTCTAGCACAAGCAACTCCAACATAAGGCACAACTCAAGCTACTTCATCGAGCACATCAAGTGCGCAGTAAACTCCATCAAGCAGTTCGCCCAGCTCGCACAGCTAAACACCAGAAGTTTGCATGAGATATATGAGGCTAGTACACCTAATTCATTTTCATGTTTTGCATTATTTTCTCAAGTTAATGATCCTCTAACATTTGAAGAAGCTGTTGAAGACAAAGTCTGGGCACAAGCCATGGATGAAGAAATAGAATGCATTGAGAAAAAGCAGACATGGGAACTAGTTGATGTTCCTAATGACAAGGATGTGATAAGCGTGAAATGGATTTATAAAACAAAGCAAGATGTTGTTGAGAATGTGAAGAAGCACAAGGCAAGATTGGTAGCAGGGGGGATTCACACAGCAGCCTAGCATAGACTTCAATGAAACCTTTGCACCTGTAGCGTGAATGGACACTACCAGGACAGTTTTGGCCATTGCAACACAAAAGAAATGGCCTGTTCATCAAATGGATGTCAAGTCTGCATTTCTAAATGGTTATTTGGAGGAAGAAGTATATGTTGAGCAGCCACAAGGCTATGAAGTTCCAGGACAAGGACACAGAGTGTATAGGCTAAAAAAGGCACTGTATGGTTTGAAGCAAGCTCCCAGAGCTTGGTACAGTCGCATTGACTCATATCTCATTCAGAATGGATTTCACAAAAGTGAATGCGAGCCAACGATGTACACAAAAATCAACAAGGAAGGTAATAAGTTAATTGTCTGCCTGTATGTAGATGATTTAATCTTTACTAGTGATTTTGGTATAAAAGAATTCAGAACAGTCATGGAAAGTGAATTTGAAATGACTAATTTGGAGCTTATGAAGTATTTTCCAGGCATTGAAGTCCAGTAAACTGAAAATGGTATTTTCATATCACAGTCAAAGTATGTAGGTGATGTCTTGAGTAGATTTAAGATGTTAAATTGCAAAATAGCTCCAACACCAGTGATAACAGGTTTGAAATTGAGCAAGGAGGATGATGGATCCAATGTAGATCCTACACTGTTTAAAAGGCTCATTGGAAGCCTTATGTATCTTACAGCAACAAGGCCAGACATCATGTATGGAGTTAGTCTAATCTCAAGATTCATGGAGTCACCAAAAGAATCGCATTGGCAAGTAGGTAAAATAATTTTGAGGTATGTGAGTGGAACAAAAGTCTTTGGTATTTTGTATTCAACCTCAGAAAATTTCAAACTCATTGGATACACTGACAGCGATAATGGAGGCAACATGGATGACAGGAAAAGCACATCTGGGAATACATTTAATGTAGGAACAGGTGTTGTATTATGGGCTTCAAAGAAACAACCTATAGTCACTCTCTCTTCAGCAGAAGCAGAGTATGTTGCAACTACAAGCGCTGCATGTCAAGCAGTTTGGATGCGCAGAATGTTAAGTGATCTATCGCAGAACCAGCAAGAACCCACAGTCATTTACTGTGACAACAATTCAACTATCGCATTATCAAAGAATCATGTGTTTCACAAGAGAACCAAGCACATTGACACAAGGTATCACTTCATTAAAGAATTGATAAACAACAAGAAAATCTGTTTAGAATTTTGCAGGTCTGAAGACAAGTTGCAGACATATTTACAAAACCATTGGCAAAGGACCCATTCCAATTTCTGCGAAGTTGTTTGGGAGTGACAAGTTCTGCACAGTGAACTTTGTCATGAACAGAGCATGTTTCAGCTCTGAAATATTTTGTAATATTGTATTTTTGTTTAATGATCCCCATCCGCTCATAATTAAGGGGGAGTGTTGAAAATATCATAATTAATGAGCTGATAGCGTATCAAATATGCGCCGGCTCTGTCAGACCCTAGTTGGTCATTTTGTCAGTCTGCAATGTCTGATAGATAGTCAGTTTGTAGCCAATCCCAATCACGGCAAGTTAGTATTTAAGTAGCCGCTCTTGTATTTAGCAAGATCAGATTTTCTTAGGTAGAATTTATTATAGTCTTTAATGAAACCCTGTAGCTTCCAAGTGAAGCCATCTTGAGTCTGTGAAGTGAAAATCTATAAATGTAAATCATTCACAGAGATAGAGAGAGAGATGAAAGAGGTGAGGGAGTGAAAGAAGAAGAAGTGAAAATCCATGAAGTAATTCAAGAGCCCAAACTTTGTGTAAATGGTGAAAGATTGAAGTTAATATCATCTCTCTGTAAGTGTGCAAAGTTACTCTGTTTTACTGAGTAATATATATAAGTCTATAGTTTCGCATATTTATTCTCAAGAATGTTAAATGTTGTGTTGCGCACATCTTCTTCATGTTTAGTTGTGTGAATGTTGTTTACATTTACGAGCTGTAAAAGAAATCAATAATTCTGAAGTATTTCACTATCGTGAATGCTCTAGTTTTAACGCACAGTAAGTTTCAACATATGTTGCAGTTCTCATGTTTTAAGAAGAAATATTTTAAGACAAAGTTTATTTAAGTTTGAGTTGTGCGCACTTAGAAAGGTATGCAAAGTTAACCGCACAGTTAATCTTTGTAAAAGTTAATGTGTGTGCAAAAGTAATTTGTATAAAGTGCCGCAACGTAAAGTATTGCGCAAAGTTAAGAGTTGTGCATTTTCCCAAAGTTCAACTACACAGTAAATGGTTGAATCTTAAGAAGAAGAAAAATGCAAGCAGTGACACGAATGGTTAAACTAGCATAATTATTCAATACTACCCTGGTTATTAGATAACCCGCGTGGAATACATTATCATTCCATCATTTTAAAATTCAAACTATGATTCGGCCATCATTTCAAAATTCGAACTAGGACATAAATATTGCACTTCAGTTGTTCAAGAATACATTGAATGTCTTAAGTTTGTTTATGTTAAAAATGTTTTTATTTCAAAAATAATGTTAATAAAAAGATGTATTTGTAATAATATATAAATTTCAACATATTTATAATAAAATAACAATACTTATATAAATTAATGTTTATTGTTCAATATTATTTTAATTTAGCAAATTAATTTAATTAAAAAATAGAAGTTCATTAAATGAAACCCTGAAACCCTAAATGCACTCCAGAAAATTAATTAATCTCAAAATAAAAATGCATAATCCTAACCAACAACTTAACCAACGAAAACCAAAATGTATTCGGCCAACATAGATGAAGATAAGGGAAATATCATATTTGGATTCATTTCCATATCAATGCATCATTCCATAAAATCCTAAGTGAAAAGCTATTGCATTCTGAACATGAAAGTACCATGCTTCTGCCTTCCTCAGAAGAAAGGTTACATGAATCGTTAGTAGAGAAAATCTCAAACATAGATTGCATGGCTATCCTCCATTAAAAAAAAAAACGCATCATGGCTTCTAGGCTAGATAGAGTCAACCATTTATCAGAAGAAGTCCTTGAGCATACCGGCCCAGTCAGTTTCTGGTTCAAGATGGAGAGGATGCTGCTTCACCAGAATGACTGGCTGGAGTAACAGGCCTTATTGAGTTCATGGAGGCATGTTTTCCCGCGGACCTCATCTTGTGCTTTGCAAAGCGTGCTTGCAAGGAAGGACCAACCTTCTCGTTGTATTTGATCAAAAGAAAGAAGATGATGCGGTATATAAAAATCATTGAGATTATGATGATCAAATCCACCCATTTGGACCGCTTTGTATTGATTTTAGACACATTTTTCAAGATATAGTCGCCGCCGATTTTGGGCATTCTTGTAGTCTGCAGTTTGAAGTCGAGTCCAATCAAGTTGTTTTTGTATTGGCCCTGCATGAAACCAGGGACAACATCATTTCCCTAAACAAAAAATCATCAATAAATCAGGCAGTGTAACGGTTGTTATGTGCACCTGCAATGCCCAAGAGTTGAAGCTAATATATGACATGGGACAACGCCAATCTGGTTTGGGGAGATCTTTCAGAAAACAAAAAAAACCAGCAACCAACATAAATATTTCCTGTTAGAAAGCAGCATAGATATCAGTAGGCCTCATTTTAGACCATTCATATTTGTCAAATTTATTCAAATATCTGAAGGTTTTCTTAAAACATCTGACATTCTCCTTAGTATGAAATATGAACAATCAATTTGAACCATTTATTTTAATGGTTGCTACTTACCAAGATCCCTGCTCATGTGATGATTCCCATCAAGAAATTAGGCACCAAGGTGGCCACTGTCATCATCAAGCTCTCAACGATGGCCATGCAGGAGAAAAGGTTCAGCACGAAATATAAACAGTGACTAAATCCAGGATGCAATTTCACCATGTAGTAGGTGATTGTCCCAGATATTATTGCAACAAGTGCCAGATATGGCATTGAAGACAGAGTGTTGGCAATGACGAAAGCGTAGCTCAATGGTTCCATGGATTAGAAAACCGATACAGATAGCTGCGAAAGAAAAAAGAGTTGCTGATTAATATTTTCAGAGTACAAACAAAGAAATGCTGATTGGAAACTCGAGGATGTGTTAGAAGAACAAATCCAAAAAATTAGAGGAAGAAGAAAGAGTTGTTGATTAATATTCATGGCAGAAAGGGCGGCTCGTGCAAAACCAGTGAACAAGGCAATTTTGTGAAGTCGACTTGGAATTCCTAGGGTTTAGGAGAGAAAATTGTGTAGGGTAAGACAGATGGAACATGTCAGATTGATTTAACCCCGATAGTCAAACTCCAGTGTCGCGGGGCGGAATTTTGAGACCAAGCTATGGAAGAACATGCTTAGTCGAGTTAGATGCACATTTCAACAGGAGCCCTAGGGTTTAGTATTCTGGACTGCTGAAGAATGGCAGGATTTTGACAGTTACATATTCTTCCAACATAGGGCACTGCAATTTCTCCATTTATTTTTATTTCTCGCCCTTTGTTTTCTTTTTTGGTTGAGCCCTGGGGGCTATTTTATTTACAAAGGCTATTTTAGAATGCGGCATTTCCAGGGCCCTGAACTTGGGTCTATTTCAACTGATGTGATTGAGTCATGCAACCTAGCTTATTACTATTATTGTTTCCACTAAGTTAATTGCCCAATTGCTAATTCAATTTATGGTTAATGTGCACGTATATCTCAAGAATTCTCTGGGTTGTTGATTATTATTTTTTATGGCAATGAGTTTTTAAAGCGAAATCGCAGATTTGAGGAAAAAGTATGTCGATTTTTTTTTCTCATGGGAAGATATTAGGAAGGCTTCTTTGGAGTGAACTATCTAAAGTATTTACTATCCAACAAGGAGGCTCATTGTTTTGAGGTTTTGACTTGAGATTTCTGGAAAATAGAGCAAGTTTGTTTATTATAACTTGAGGGATCAGGAAACCATTTTACTTGATGGATTGGATTGTCTCTGCAATGTTCTGTGTTGTGCATCCAAGGGATTTGACTTTCCTGGTATAACTAAGGTTCCAGCGGGAGATCAACCGTTTGATATTTAAGCTTGTATTAGAATAATGATTTTGTCATATATCAAGCATGAAACATGCATCATTCTAGTAGTTTCACCTGTAATTGCATATTTGTCAAATTCTAATGCGTCCCATATGGAAACAATTGTCAATTGTGATGGATCACAAGTTCAGTGCCATGACTAATTTATATGTTACTTATTCTCCAAGTTTAATTCTAATCGCTTCTTGTTTTTCACTACCTATTATCAATGCATCAACTATTAGTGATTTTTTTCATACTTTTTTATTTCAAATTTTGAATCACGACCATAAAATCAATGCACACTTGTCCCATCCTCCTTTAAGATAGCAAAAGAATAGATAGTAATCCACCCCAAATTCTAATATATAAACACCCATTGATGTAATTATCGATGTAATTAATTTAGTTGTTTCCATTTTAACATGTATACCTTAATGGATGTTGTAGATGTTTCAAGGTTAAATATTCGTTAAAATTTATTTTAGTAACTACCCATTTATCAACTTTGCCATCATTCCAAATTTAGGACTTAATTGGGCACCTAGCTCAGTCTTCTTCAATAGCTTCTCTAAAGGTGCCGTGATGGTTGCGTAATTTTGGATAAACCGTCAAACAATAAGAGTTTTTTCGGGAGCAAGGATTCCTGCCAGTTTAAACCGAGTATTGTCTTGTTGTATCAAACACTCGTTCTCCCCATTGCTAAGATATTTTCCCATTTGCCCGGCACCCTACCACCTCAATTGAGTGCGCCACCTCAATTGGGCCATCGCAAGCTAGGATGTAGAATCGTACCTTTGCGATGGACAATCTTATCCCTATTTGCATGTTTAATATTGTATTCAGAGTTGGGAAAAGGAAAAGCCTCAACTCCTATAGTTTTTCCACACCCAATATAGAGAAAGGTATGAGCCAAGGTATGCATCCCAAAAGAGTTGAAATACTACAGTCTTGCCTAAAAAATATGTTGCTCTTGGTCTTCATCCAATACCTGCAAGGGTATTTTATGTACTGTTGCGACATCCACCATACAACAAACATCCTTTTGGGTTGCAACTATGCCTCTATCTAGTCACATTAAAAACAATATTGATATTTCATTCATTAAATTATCCAAAAGGAATCATGCAAAACAATATTTATGCCGAAGGTGTTGTTTAAGGGGTCGGTTCCTCTCCAGCCTTCGTCCTCTGTCGACGGCCTATGACGACCTATGAGGATCCACACCCTGTCATCAATTTAATATAATAAACTTTCCAGTTGTTTGGCCAGATTGGGCATAACTTCTTTCACTCTGTCTTACTCACAGAATCGTTCGATCCACGTGTTTAACAACGACATTCTCTCCGGATCTATTAAAATGGTATTGGTGGCCTTCTGAAGCGCTTTGAAAAATGAGGCCAAGAACCCAGCCAATGCGATATCAACGAGACAGATTTCATCTCCTCCAAAATATGGTTTTCCGGGGAAGTAGTTTCCCGTTTCAGAGCTTCCTCTATCAATAGAAAGTTTGTAACCAACTCTTCCGCTGCTTTTTGTAATGCCTCGCCCTAGCCACATAAAACTCCTGGATTACATGGAAGGAGTTGATGCCACTGAAGCAGTTAAGGCAACAGCATTACCATTTTTGTCAAACGTAGTTTAGAGAAGGTAATATTCTCTCTCGGATCGAAGAAGTAAACACTTATGAAAGTCGTTATTATGTTAATACATGAAATAAAATTGTGACATAACATTTTCTAATATGAAGCCCTGCAAAAAATCAAAACTTCAGAATATTTATAACAAGTCCAATTGTTAAGGTTCGTCAAACTACATCATTACCCAAGCTATAGACTCGAGGCGAGGGGTTCAGGGCATGACACTCATCACACGCACTCTTTGTCTCCATTCATTCTCTGTCCGTTTGTATGGAATTTCTCCTTATGGGCGATACTTTTTTATTTGTTTATTTGTTCCTCTCCGGGTATGCCTTTCAAATGGAATGAGAAAGAGAGGGACTTAAAACACAAGTGTTGATTGCTCCAACTTGTAAGGACTCAACCGACCTCTTCACCTTAAGTCGGGGCGGGTAAACTAGTGAGCTCCAACTTGTAACTGAGTGTCCCTCACCGTATCAAGAATGACTTATAAGATGCCATTGGGTATATGCAAACCATTAGTACATAGATTCCTCTGCTATCAAGCAAACTCATATGGATTGTTAACAATCAAATATTACTTTCAATATCGTATATGAGATAGATGGGTTGGGGCACGGCAATTCCTTACGCATGGTAAACTGACTTCCAGGACTGTGAGGAGGTATTGTGGAGGGTTTATTTCACGTTTAGGATAAACTGATTGGGTGGTTTTATTTGGTCATATCCCATGATGGTAATTGGTCGAATGGATTGAACTTGAAAGCTAGGAAACTTCAAGTTATAGTTAATGTTACAAAGTATATGTCTCCTTGATCTTGGACTATCAAGTTCAAGGATAAGTTTCCTATGGAAACATGGATTCGCATGCTTGCTTGTCATGTTACAATAAAAATAGCATGTGCATAAAAAAATGGACTGACTGCACTAGGACTTAACTAGTCGGTCAAGGTTGGGTGGTGATATTCCCCCAAAAGTGTTCAAGAGTGGAGTGTAGTATGTTTAATCCCGTGAAATAGTATGGTTGGTCCTTAATTCAAGATGGGTGTGGCCTGAGCCATAACAGTATAGCAAATCACCCCAACTCTTAATAGGTGCTAGGTGTTTGGCACTTAAGAATAAGGACGCATCAGCAAGAGTTTTTTTAATATGAAAATTGAAATGCTTACAGAAGAATCAAGATTCAACCCTTTTTGTAAATGTTAATGGCACAAGATGTTAGCATTTTCTAAAATGTGTTCATTCATCTTTATGTCATTAGGAATTCAATACAGAATGGAATTGGTTCATGACATTTTGTACCCGAGATGGTGTATATATTCTACTTTTGACAACAAAACCACAATTTGGAGACATCCCATCTTCAAAGACCTAAACTTCAAGTCTCAATTCGCTGAGAATTGATAATAGGTAATTCAACAATGAACCAACTTAATAATTGACCTCAATCTTTAACTAAGGTACTCCAATTTTCTGGCTTATCACTATAGATAATATCCCTCATAGGTTCATAACGTGTTGTTCATTGATTCTAAAGTGTGCTTCTAATGAAACCATAAGAAACTCATGAATAATCTAAGACATGGTAATGAAAGAATGTTTAAAGAAGTGTGATTCTAAATGCTGGTGCTCCCAACCTTTCCTTGATGATTGTTGCATCTCTAAGCAGAGTGGGTAGCGATATGCAACAAGCTAAATTATTGGTACCTCTTTACTGGACTCTCCAACATGTGATTCCTTTGAATTTGATAGATCCTTAGAGTGTTCTTCTTCTAGATACCCTTTATGGTGGTTTTATTCATGTTCTTTGGCAATATCTTCTTTTATTTCCACCACATAATATTCATATGATGTGTCATTAGTTACTGCAACTAGTTTCCCTAGAAAGACTTCTTCATGTGTCAACTTGAATTCTTCTTGTTTAGTCAAAGAAATATCTTCTAATGTGATTTTACTTTTATTGTACCATAGCTTCAAACAATTATTTTAGGCATTAATATTAACTGTACCAATTGCTTTCATCCTAAGAAATCCCAAAAAAATCCACATCATCCATATCTAAAGCATAATAATATGGATGCAACACATATTTATCCATAGTAATATAAAAATATTAAAAAAATGGAACATTCTCACCACCAATGTGTGCACTTTGAATATGATTGGCAAGGACTTGCAATCTTTTAGCAAAATTAAAATTCATGAAATTGTGTTTGCGACCAGGGTTAATAAAAACAACATCATTCTCTTGTTGCAAGAATTCATGAACCTGTAATATCAAGTGATCACCTGAAAATAAACCCTTAGTACTAGATTGATATTTTTTCACATAATGGGATCATCTATCTAAAAATACATGTTCAAATTCTACATCTGAAAGTGCCTTCTTCTTGTGTTGGTTAAGGAAGAGTTTCTATTATAACCTCTTTACGGAAATGGAGCATCCACTATGAATCTACCAACATGGGAAGAACAAGAATCGAGGCACTTTATCAAAATATATCACCTCTGCAATCTATGTGGCCGACAAAAAAACCCTAAAAATAATTGATTTTAAATTAGTGATATCTCCACTTTTGGTGTCCAAATGAGATGATTTTTTTAAAATTGGGTTTCTTCTCAGGTGGAACTCAAATCTATAATTTTTTTCTTCAAAATAAGTATATAAATTTTTAGGAATCAACTTGAAAGTCGCCACTGAATTTTTCCCTAAAACTTTCTCCAAAAAGGAAAAAAAATCAATTTGTGCCGAGGAAAGAGCTTTGATACCACTTGTAGAAAACCTGCATATAAATTCCCATAAACATATAAAATGTCCAAGAGATTTATCACACAAGAATAAAGATAAGATATGTATAAAACCCTTAAGGTAGGGTGATGCCATTGATTACTCATGAAAATAATCACTCTGTAAGCCATGCTTGTACAATACAAATCATAATACTCAATGTATATAATACAATGATATTCATGCATTTAGACTTTATCATGAAAATTCGTAGGGGTCTATGCCTTATTATTTATTAAATTTTAAATTTCCTCTAGTTCCCCTCCAACAACCAAGTGGACCATACTCCATCGTGTATGGAAACATTACACTAATTATTCCCATTGGGTACACATTATATAGATTATTCTCTTATGGGGTCCATTACATCATTTATTCCCCTTGGATACCTCCCTAGGTATATAACACATGTTGAAAATCTCTTAATTGTTCCAATATGCCCACTTGGAGGCCAATCACACTGTAGAAATATCCTTTGTGATTGTGTTAACACCAAAAATTTTCCACCTTTCACATGACCTAGCCTCATCAAAACCTATACATCATTAACCACTTTTCATTTCCATCGCATGGGCCTTCATTTATCCATAATACCTAAGTCATGCATAAATGGGTATTTTAAATATTATATTGATTCATTAAATCCAAAATTATGAGTCATATTACCAAAATGGTATCTTGGATTGTTTCCATTTCACAAAAAGTAGAAACTTGGCACTTTCCCTAAAGATGGATAGGGATCCCAAAAAGCGATAAAAGAAAAGAAACTTCAAAAAATAAAAAATGGAAACTTTAAATGTGATCCTTATCTCTCCATTCTACGTACAGTTCTTGATGGTGTACGTTTTTGTTCGGTTTTTCATCATTATATATGGTTAAGTTGGTCACTCTTTTGTTTGATTTTCCTGGTTTGATTGTATATATGGGTGCTTAATTCACAAATGTAATAAATAAACCATTTCAACAATACATGGTGAAATCAAGGTAATTTGTTATGTGAACTTTTAATATTTCTTTGCAATTTATATATATTTCACTTGTAATAAAGAATAGCATATTGAGTTGTATATATTCATTAATCTCATTATGGTTTATTTATCTTGTTGCATATCTGGTTCTTTTTCCTATACTCAATATACAAGTTGGCAGCTCAAACGTTGAATTTTCAACTGCGGACGTGGTTGATGATATGGACATGGCAGGTGGGCAGCATCGCGTGGCTGATGGTATGAACATGGAACATAGGTAGCATCATGTGGATATGATGATCATGGAATTGCTTCTTGGATCTTTGTGCAAGCTTGATCGGTCAATTCTCAACCGTAGCTTCTCTTTCAGGCCAACACAATAGTATGTTTCTAATTCTATCATCTATTGGGACGTTGCATGGTGCGTATATGAGTTACGCCATTTCTATTGTTGTAATTTGAATCATAAACTATTTTCATTGTACATTTTGATATCTTTGCATATTAGTGATTGGTATGATTAAATAGATTCAAGGTAGTCTCTTGGATTAATTAAAATATAACGCTTGTATATTTCTCATTCAATATTTGAGCATTTCTGCAGAACATAGCCACAACTTGCCACTGCATATCGTGTTTGGTAAATATTACTTCTGCATATTTAGTTGAATCTGCAGATTTGCATGCATTGACCATTACAGACAAAGATTGAATCATTTGTTTAAATTCAGCTCTATCGCACTTGACTCTATCACTGCAGAGTCTTGTTGCTAGTTCATAGATAATCATTGTAGCATTCTGCATCAAAATTCGACAGGTTAATTAGAATTCGGAACAAAAGTAAACTTGTATCTATATTTGGTGTATGCAGAAGTTTGCTTGAACATTGTAGAAGGATTTCAATTCACAATAAATCAAATATTTGATTGAATGATAGTTCTTTCTTGTAAATGCTTCATAGTTTTGTTTGGTTTGCTAGTTTTACGTAAGAGATGATTTGATTGTTTCTTTATATAGTAGAGCGAGTTTGTCAATTTATTTAGTTTATTTAATGCGAACAAATTCCATTTTCATTTCCATTTCAGTTCCACTAAAAGAAAAAAATACAAAATACAATTTTAGACTACTTAGGATTATCATTGGTTGACTTTTCTCATATTTTCTTAGACTTTTTACATAGTGCTTTTAACTCTATTTTTGAGCAGTCTAGGATTCAGTTTGCACAAAGCTTTTGTAGTTTTTATTCCGATTTTTGGATCATCACAAAGCTATTATATTTAATCAAATTGATCATCACAAATATTCTATATTTAGTTAAAGATCATTTGTTTTTCTTTTTAAAGATTTCAAAGCAGTGTGGTTTTGTCTAGATTGCTTATCATAGTTCTACCTTTTATTGAATAGCTCTTGTAGTGTGCGTAGATATTCCTTTTGCATTTCATTTAAAGGTTGAATTTACAATTTCCATTTTTGCATTAGTCTTTGCAAATTATCATAGTTCAAATTCACAACCATTAAAATAGGTCCTCGTACTTTTCCTAGTACTAGTTCTTAAATTTAAATTCAGGGAAGTTTCTTCCTAAGTTCATTTTTATGCTCTATTGATTTGATTAGATTTCATAGAATTAGTTTCATATTACCTTTGGTTTGAACCATTGTTTGAGATTTACTTTGTCTTCTTTATATTTTTATCTAGGTTAGCATATTGAGTTTCCCTTTTATTAGATATTAAGTTACTTTTTCATTTAATAGATCATAGGGTTTGATAAAGTATGGTCTACCTCTTTAACATCTCATTTTATTGTATTAGGTTTTCATAATGTATCTTTGAGTAAATATCTTTCTAGTTGGTTTATTTTAGACTAGACTGTTTATTGCACATATAGTGTTACAACTCTAATTTTACTAACTCTAGTCGATATATAAAGTGATTAAGGTTAATTAATTAAACTACATTAATATATCCTGATAGTTCCTATATAATGACCATGAAGTAACCCCATTTACATAGAACCTCTCCACTCATTGCCTACATCGTTAATCTGCTGAAATATCCTCTCGATATTTGAACTCCCTTGAGTATTCATACTTCACATATGCGAGAGATATGCAACTTGTGACCATTGGATGAAGAATACCAAACCGTTAGGAGACCAAGAGCATCCTTCTTCAGAAATCTACAAGGTCCCCCATCAATGCTACTCTTAGGTAACCCTTGGTTCATCTATAGACCATTTTTTTAATGAAATAAAAAACATTATTTGATTTGTTCAATGTATGTCAGAGAATGTGTTCAATATTAGTTTAGATTTGCTTAATTTCTTTTAATTTCATATGTTTGTATGCTTAGTCTAGTTTTTATATTATGTTTCGTAGTTGTTATATATTTCTTCCTTGAACTGCTATTAAGGTTTCGATAAAACTTAGTAGGTGTCTTTTGGCACATATTGGTTTGCAAAAACCAGTAACAGATTGTTTGGCACATCATTCTTCACCCTAGATCCATATAGGATTCCTTTATATCCTATGGCTAAGGTATCATTTCCTTGCCATGTCCAAGGACTCGAGATCCATACCTACTACCTTAAAAATTTTAGTGGTGTCCATATCGCCACTTTAAGGTGTAAGATCCCCTCAAGAAGTTATCTATGGTGATTTGAGGTGTTATTCCTTTAGCTTGAGACATAGCATACACCCTAATATCCCAATGCATGATTTCCCCCAACCAACCATGGTTAACATATCAACACGCATGCAAAGTGCTCAGAACTCATAATGGTGCCCATATCCCTACTTTGAGGTCAAGGATAACATTTGGAGGTCATGTGTGGTTTTTTGAGGTGATTCTAATGTCCTTAGATTCCTAGAATATTTCTTTAGGGCCAAGGGATTGTGTTTACTCCACTCGCCATGTGTACCGCCCATGATCCATCCCTAATGCTAAAAACCCTCTAATAGATCGCGTATCCGAGTTCATAGGCCAAATATGTCATGTGTGGTGGTTCAGGGCCTCATTCATGGCCCTTGAGCCTTATAGGATACATTTAATTCCTAATTCCTACATTTCATCTATTGATCATGGTCGAGGTACCAATAAATTCTAATTAATATCTCATAATGATTCACATATCCCAACTGAATGGAAAATGATACTCATAGGAGGTGAGGTGTAGCTATTTGCATTGGATTCCTATAAGTTTATTTTATTTCCTAAGGCATGTTTTTCCTCTCTTGAACGTGTACAAGGCCCCAAAATCCATCCTTTGCACTCAAAACCTTCTAATGGTGCTCATATTGCTAAGGGTTTGTGCACAAAGTTGAGGGACCCTTTAGGTGCAATTCTGTACCTAAATATGCATGTTTTTCACCGCTCTCTACAGCATCATGACATACATGACCATTATTGACGAAATTTTAGGCATAGATAGAATTTTTTTATGCAGATTCCAAATATGTAATTTAAAAAAAAATATTGAGATTTTCTATTTATTTCCTAATTTTCTTGTTTCATCACTCTGTTGGTCAAAAAACATATTGTTAGTATTTATTCCGTAACTTTTTCATTTCACAACCATTTAAAAAAAATTTGTATGCTGCACTAGAAGACACCGACCTCTACATGCTATAAAAAATCCAAGTCGAAATAACGGCATTAAGAACTTCAAAGGCTGCACCCACATTTGACGTATTGCTCTCAAGGTTTGATCACTTACATAATTAAAAAAAAATCAAACATTTAATTTTGGAAAAATAGTGTTGCACTAGTGCTACGGGTTCTATACATGTAAACCAATTTTTGTATCCCGAAACCGTCATTTAGGCATTGAAAGGCTGCACCCACAAAAACATATACTTTATCATTTGCCAAAAAAAAAAAGCGACTGTTAGAAAACATGAAATTTGACATAGTTATGTAAATTTTCAATACTTAAAACTTATATATTCGGAAACATGACTCAATTTCCTACATTTCGTCTTTTTTACTCAATGCAAGATATCTTGTGTAAGAATGTCGAAAAAACCAAGTAAGTTGAGGGATGCCTGATTTTTCATTTTTTTATTGCATCTAACGCACCAAAAGTGGCCCTCATTAGCTTGCACATGCCCCTTAGAATCGAATGCCAAATATACCATTGAGAGGTCGTGCATGTATTTTGAGACCTCACTCATGGAACTTGAGTCCTAGAAGAGAAATTTTAGGCTCAATGCCGAAGTTTCCTTACTTGACCTTGGTCAAGGGCTCAAGACTAATACTTAATTATAAAAAAATTGAATGGTGCCAATATGACCACTCAAAGGTGAAGGATCCCCTTGGGAGGTCATGAGTGTTGGTTTGATGAATTGTTTTTGTACTTGGATGCATGAGCACTTATTTTAGAGTGTAAGGCCCATGTTCCTCCCTCAACCATGTTGAGCTCCTTATGAACCATACCTTGTGCTTTAAATTTCATCTCCACTTAGAATCCAAATATCCCCTTGGAAGGAAATATGTTTTTCTTCAAGGATTAATTTGTGGGCTTGCCTTCATTTAATATTCATTTAAGGAATAACGCCTAGGTTTTCATGTCAAACATGTCTAGGGCCTACAAACCCATAACTACTAGTCAAACATTGTAATATTGTAAGTATCCTACTCGCAAGCCAAGAATATGCTCAAGAGGTCATTCATGGTACCTTGTGCTCTAAATTTCATCTCCACTTAGAGGCCAAATATCCCCTTGGAAGGAAATCTGTTTTGCTTCAAGGCTTAATTTGTGGTATTGGATTTATTTAATATTCATTTAAGGAATAAGGCCTCGGTTTTCATGCCAACCATGTCCATGGCCTACAAACCCATACCTACTAGTCAAACATTGTAATATTGTAAATATCCCCATTCGCAAGCCAACAATATGCTCAAGTCAGGTCATTCATGGTGGATCAAGGCTTCATTCTTAAACCTATATTCTTAGAAGTTTCCTTTAGGGTGTAAGGCCTAGGTTTACTCCCTCAACCATGTATATGAAAGCTAGAGACTGATATGTAGTATTATAAACCTCCTAATGGCATCCATTTCCCCACATAGAGGCAAGGATAGTCTGATAAAAATATCACGTGTGGTGGTTCAAGGTGTAAGAGAAAATTTTAAGGATCCATACTTATTTTTAAGTGTAAAAACCTTTGCAAATCTTATCAATTCTTAACATGCCAACTATAAAATGTTTAGATATTTTTTCCTAAAAATATTATAATTTCTAAGTCCATCTATATAGTTTCTATAATTTTGCGGTGATTTTTAGAGTAAATGTTTCTTACTATATGAAATATGGGTGAATAGTGGTTAAATAAAACAAATTGGTGATTTTTTGGGGAAAAAAGAATGTAAATTTAGCCTATGGGAAACATGTTTCCCCTAAAATTTTCACTAAAGGTGTTGTTCATGTCCATGGATTCCTAATAGCATCCTTTATTTTCCAATCCCTAGGTTTCTTCAGTTGACCATGTCAAAGGACACTTAGTTCTCATAATATCCTAGTAGCACCCATATCCCCACTCCAAAGACATGGATACCCACAATAGGTCCTATCTGGTAGTTTGAGTTATTGTTCTTAGCCCTAGATTCCCATAATATTCATTTAGGGATAAATATTTTGATTCCAACCACAACTATTACTGGTTCGCTCAAGACCATACCTAGTGCTGAAAGCCTCTTAATTTCATTGGTATCCCCACTTGGATGCCAATGATACCCTTGGGAGTTCATGCATGGTGGTTCAAAGATTCCTTTCAGGCCTAGGGCTTATGTTTCCCTCCATAACATTATCTAAAACCATCATACCTATATATACTATTCATAAGTTTTGAATATTGTTGAGGTCCCTACTTAGATGTTACAACCCCAAAGTATATCAATTTTTTTATAAAAAAAAAAACTTTTCTCATGTTTAGTAAGACTAAAATTCTACATTAATTTTGATACCAAAAGAGAGTATTTAAATTTGTTAGGACCTCGTACATGAATCTTTCCTATTTAAAATGAAAGCTTTTAAACTTGTTTATATCTTTGAGGTTCTACACCTTTTCCACATTCTTAACATAATCGAATTTTACCCCTTTACTATATATTTTGAATTTTTAAGTATATAGGTATAAGGAGCCCCCAAATCTCCACATTCAATTATAATTGGTATTTTAAACGTACAAATTCCATAATAGCAATATTTTACAAAATACAATCCGAGTGAAATTCTTATAATTACATAACCACATAATAATTAGACAAAGATTCAATTGACATGAAAAATTCACTATTCGTTCTCTTTGTAAGAAGCACAATTACTTATAAGCTTGCAAGCAACTTTAATATATATAAATCTATATCTCGAGCTATTGAATTCAAACCACCTCTCTAGGATATTAAACATATATATATATATATTAACTTGTTTATCCCTTCGTACTACTAATCATCAAAAGAAAAATTGTATACATGTTAATCTATTTAATTATTTAATTCAAACTCTTGGTATAAAATATACTTTCAATGTCAAACTACCACAAGGAGCAGGTGTTGGCATTTTCCCGATGGATGTAGCCCTCTAACAAATGATGAACCAACATTTAAAAAAAAAACTACCACGGGGAGGGGCATACACCAAACTACCAAATTATCAAGAGTCCCACTTCCCAATTAATACCATGGCAATCAGATTGACAAACAAAAGATATATATTAATTAAATATAAATCATAAACAAACATTTGCTTCATGGCAAAGATATACAGTAAGAAAGAACGAACATCGGGACATAGGCGAGGTTGCAACAAGACCCTTTACAAGCAGGGGTTTAACCCATCGCACAAGGAATGACCATGGATTAAGATTCCACTGGTATATTTGGCTTGTGGGTTGTTGTTCCCATGGTTAAAAAAAAATATTCCAAGGGACCAAAGCGACTAACAATGTAACAACAATTAGTCAATGCTTGATTCAGGGCATGCCGACTCGAGGTTTAGTGACTGTGATTCACGCTTAGTACTTACACCTTTGTTACCAACAATAAGTGCAAGTCTAGGTGAGCGGATCTTCCAAAGTGGAGCTCATAAGAGTTGTTGTGTATGGAAACATATGAAATCATCATAAGATTGGTTATCCCTCGGTGTTTTGCAAACCGTCACTTAGTGTTTTGGAGTATTAAAGTGTCACTCAGTGTTTTGAAATCATCATAATAAAAATAGTTTGTTGTGCAAAGTGTCACTCGGTGCTTTGGATTTTTAAATAACTCTTACAAAATAATTGTCACAATTATTAAATCAAAATAAAATAAAATAATAATGTTTTGGGGTATCACATTCCCCCCCCCCCTTATTCGTAACACCGTCCTCAGTGTTTTTAATTCTGAGCTCTCTTACCCATTCTGGAACATGGAGGGATATACCTCTCGCATTTTATCCTGCATTTCCCAATTTGCCTATTTAGGGATGAAGTGCTTCCATTGCACTTTTATTTGAACGATGGCTTGATTCCATAGCATGCGTTTTTTCCTGTCTAGGATGTGGAAAGGTTCGGTTTGGAACTCGCTCTCGATTTCTACCTAAATCATATTCCAATCAATTCCATGAGTAGCATCATGCACATATTTTTTTAACAAGGAAACATGAAATACATAATGTACTTTTATACTTTTATACTAGGGGGGAAGTGCAAGCTGATAGGATACCAGCCCTATCTTAGCTAACACTTCGAAAGACCCACAATACCTGGGCGCTAGCTTGGAAAACCTTTCCAAGTTCAAGGTACTCCTTTTTGGTTTTACCTTTAGATATACATGATCTCCAACGTTTAGATCTCTTGCATTTATTTTTAAATCTCCATAACTCTTTTTCCGATCGTGTGCAACTTTTAAGTTTTGTTGCACTTCTTTCACCATATGTTCCATCTGCTTTAACATGTCAGGTCCTAGAATAATCATGTAAACAGGGTCATCCCAAGACATGGGCGTGTGGCATTTTCGACCATACAATACTTCAAATGGACTCATTTTTAATGAAGCTTGATATCCATTATTATAAGAAAATTCTACTAAATGCAAATAGACTTCCCATTTACCCACTTTATCCATTACATACATCCGCAACATATCTTCTAACACTTGGTTAGTTCTTTCAGTTTTCTCATTCATCTAAGGATGGTAAGTAGTACTGAAATTTAGCTATGTATATAGACCTTTAAAGAAAGACTTCCAAAAATTACTTGTAAATTTTGCATCTCTATCAGAAATCACAACTTTCAGAATACCATGCAAATAGAAAATTTCTTTCATAAACATATCAGCTATGTTAATTTCTTTAAAGGTATATTTCATAGGTATGAAGTGTGCAGCTTTACTTAACTTATCAACAACTACCATTATTGAGTCATGTTGTTTATTTGTTTTAGGTAATCCAATTATAAAGTCCATGCATATTATCTCCCATTTCCATTTTGGAATAGGCAAGGGTTGAAGTAACACGGGAGGATGTTGATGTCTTGTTTTTACTTGCTGACATTCAATGCAACTAGCTAAGTAATTTGCAGCATAATTTTTCATGTTAGGCCAATAATAAATTATTCTTAGCTTTGTTATCATCTTTTGGTATCTTGGGTGTCCGGAATAAGGTTTCCTATGTAACTCATTCAAGATTAATTGCTTAACTTCTTCTTAATTTGGTATATATAATCGATTTGTATAGACCAAGAAGTCTTTTGAGCT
The DNA here is from genome assembly GCA_027924585.1 of Larix kaempferi. Classification (NCBI taxonomy): domain Eukaryota; kingdom Viridiplantae; phylum Streptophyta; class Pinopsida; order Pinales; family Pinaceae; genus Larix; species Larix kaempferi. The sequence continues at coordinate 648,800 of BSBM01001508.1, forward strand.
TATGGAGTAAGTTGAGGATTTGTTTCCATTAACATAATTTTCCAATTATCCTTTAAATTTTAATTATGATTCATCATTTTCAGCTGCATCTTTTATCAAATCTTCCAAATTTGTCTTTTAATTGCTAAAAGTAGTCGAACAATGTTGAATGGCATTCCTACTTAGGGCATTTGCCACCTTGTTCTCTTTTCCTTTAATTTGTTTAATTTCAAAATTATACTCGCTCAAGAAGGCTAACCACCATGCTTGGCGAGCATTTAAACTTTGTTGATGAAATACATATTTTAAACTTATGTTATCATCCATTAAAGTGAATTTTATTCCTATTAAGTAATGCCTTCACATTCTTAATGCATGTATTATAGAAGCTTACTCCAATTCATGGCTTGAATAGTTACATTCATGTTCTTTAAGTTTTCTTGACTCGTAGTTTATTACATAATCCTCTTGCAGTAGCATGCCACCTAATTCCTCTAAGCAGACACATGTACATACAATCAATTCCTTGTATGGGTCCTTTATTCTTAGAATACGGGGTGAAAACATGAAGTTGGGAAACAATTTTGGCTTGTTTTTGACAAACAAAACTGCTAATTTTTATGTTTTTCAACTTCGACCTCTTCAAACCCATATCTCCCTTAGGAATTTCAACTTGAAGTAAACACAAAGGTTTTAGAGAATTGAATTAGCTTTCTACTTGTATTTTTTTTATTTTTTTTTATGGACATATCGTGGGACAAATTTGTTGTCAACCAATGGAATATACTTGAAAATTTTAGGTATGGATAATGAGTGACCTTTGTTGACAACATTTTTTTGATAGATGGTTATTCATTTTAGGGAAACAATTGTAGGATCATAATCAACACATACGACACTTGATCCTAGACTATATTTTGAGTTTTTTAAGACTTGGGAACTATTTTTTATTATTTATTGAAACAACGTATGTTCAGAAGATAGTGCATTATCGACACATGTTTTTGTCTTCACATTTTCTTTCAAATGTGACTCTTATTGGAAAAACTAAAAGTACCCTTTTGAAGAGGACGAGCCAATTATGATCTCTATGAAATTTCAAACTTTTTGGTGTTGTCTTTGTTATGATATTGAATTTTCATTTCGGGTGATTTTCAGAGTAATAAAATTCTTAAGGGATAAGGTTTAGAAAACAATTATTAATAAATAGTAATTCAAATCGAAATGAAAGAATTATTATATCATTGGAAACTAGGTTCAGAGATGAATCCATTGCTACCAAGTCCGACAAATAATACTTAAAATTTGGAGGGTTTTGGGCTTGCCGAAGTTGCAAGTTCCAGAAATATGCCTGATATTTTCGCAGGTTTTGTTGACCATAAACTCTCGGATGAGAGTTTAGTTCAAACTCTCGTTCGAGATTTTTTTTGAAAATACAATGCGGCGATTGGTTCAAACTCTCGGCCTAGAGTTTTTTTAAACTCTCAGCCTAGAGTTTGAACTCTCAAAACTCTCGACCTAGAGTTTTTTAAACTCTCAGCTGAGAGTTTGAGATTGACTTTTTTTCCCCTGTTCATCCGCGCACCCTTTCTTTTTTCACTGCATTGTCACGGAATTGTTTCCCAGCTTCGCGTTTTCACCGTACGTGCAGTGGTCAACAATTGTTTAAGCATTTCAAAAATTTCTTGACATTTATTAGACCATATGAATTTAGTTCCTTTCATTTGAAGTGAATTTTATGGGTAAGAAATTCTGGAGAACCCCTCAATGAACCTACGGTAGTAACCTGTGATCCCCATAAAGGATTGAATCCCAGTTACTTCCTTAGGAACTAGCCAATCAATGATCACCCTGATTTTATATGGGTCTACAGAAATGCCTTCAATATATATTACATGACCTAGGTATTGAATTTTATCTTGAAAGAAATCGCATTTACTAAACTTTGCATAAAGTTTATGTTCTCTTAGGGTTTGTAAGACTAACTTCAAATGTTCTTTATGCTCTTCTTCCTTTTTACAATATATTAAGATGTCATCAATAAATACTATTACAAACTTATCTAAGTATTTATGTAGAACAATGTTCATTAAACACATGAACGTGGCCATAGCATTGGTTAAGCCAAATGGTACAACCAAGAACTCAGAATACCCGTACCTTGTTCTAAATGTCATTTTATGAACATCCTCGTCTTTAATTCTTACTTTATGGTACCCACCCCTTAAGTCAATCTTAGAGAACAACACTGCTCCCCGTACTTGATCAAACATGCCGTCGATGCAGGGGAGAGGGTATCTATGTTTAATTGTCATTTTATTTAATTGTTTGTAATCAACGCAAAGTCTTAGTGTGCCATCGTTCATTTTAACAAACAAAACTGGTGCTCCCCACAGAGACACACTCGATCTTATATATTCTTTATCTATTAATTATTGCAATTGTAATTTTAATTCCACCAATTAATCAGGTGTGTTCATTCAATAAGGAGCCTTTGAGGCAGGTACTGCTCCAGGTACCAAATCAATAGTAAAGTCAATATCCCTCCTTGAAGGTAGTCCAAGTATCTCTTCTTGAAAAACATCTTTAAATTCATTTAAAAGAGGAAAATCCTCCAAACTAGGTTTTGTTTTATCACCATTAGTTTCAGTGATATGCACAACAAACAAATACATCCTTTCCTAGCATACTTTTTTAATTGCAAAGCAAATATTTTCATAGTAAGAACATTTTTTGGAATCCCTCTAATAATTTTACTTTCACCATTTCCATCAATACAATTAAAATTTTTCTCAAAGCAATTTAGTACAACTCTATGTTTTTCTACCCAATCCATCCGAATTAATACATCATATGATCCTAATGAAAAAGTTTTCAAATCTACTTTTGTAATCAAATCTTGCATAGGAACTTCACAACTAGAAATAAAGCTGGTTACTTTTCTTTTTGTCCCTGTGGCTAATTGTACTAACCATGATTTTTCAAAAGCATACTTTTTCATTTTACATAAATCTACTAGCTTAGGAGATATGTAACTTAAAGTAGATCCAGAATCAATTAATATAGAAATAGGTTTGCCAAATATCTTACCATCTAACTTGATAATGGAAGTTTGATAATCCACTTGATGATTTTCCAAACTTGTGCTTATGTTTGGTATGTTTTGAGCAACCTCTCCAACTGTGGTTGCTTCCCGGACATTGTGAATATTTTGATAATCCTTCTTATGAGGACAATATTGATCGAAATGACTCTCCCCACAGCCCCAATACTGTAAACGTTCTATTTTTATTTCTTATTTCTTATTATTAAGGAGATTATCCTTATGCTCAGTACTTCTTACTAGTTGTTTATACTCAGTTCTTATTGTTTGTTGTCTATCTTTAAAAGTCTTCCTTTGAAAATTCGTATGTTTATTGAAAGGCTTGAATTCTCTTCTTTTAAAATTACTCTCTTCTCTTTTCTTGAAATTATAAGGATTTTCATTCTTACTTCGAGATTGATCATAAGTTAATTTGGCCTTCCTCATTGCTTCATATAAACTTTTTGGTTCATCAAACTCTAATTTGTCTTTATAAAATCTAGGTAAGCAACCAAGAAATCTTTGAATTTTAGGTTTTTCTTCGTTTAGGTAAGGCACATATCTTAACAAGTATAAACATTTAGTACAAAATTCATGTATAAACATTGATCCTAGTCTTAGCTCATAAAACTCATTTTCC